>SJXQ01001461.1:317452-372862 GCA_006408695.1 Aepyceros melampus
ATGACTTCAAAATGAGGCCACTCTTTACATCTTTTAAAATCAATATAGACCTGGATATTATCTCACCAAGTGAAGTAAACCAAAGACAAATGCCATATGATATAACTTACACGTGGAATCTAAAAAAAAAAAAAGTGATACAAATGAATCTATTTTACAAAGCAGAAATGGACCCACTACAAAGAAAACAAAATTATTGTTACCAAAGTGGAAAGGAGTCTTAGATAAATTAGGAGTTTGGGATTAACATATACACAAAACAATGAGTACCTAAGCACAAGGACCTATACGCAGCATTTTCTAATGACCTATAAAGGAAAAGAACCTGAAGAAGAATATATGAATCACTGTGTTGTACACCTGAAACTAACACATTATAAATCTACTACACTTCAATTAAAAAAAATCAATATAGCCAAGTGTCACCCAAGCATTTCTAAATTGCAGTTGATTTTATTCAGTAACAAATTAATGCGAGTTCAAAAGGATTCTGATTTCTTTAGGTCCAGATCATTTGTTTAGGAAACTCCTGTGCCCCACCTCCCGCCCAGCAATCTCCATCCCATCTGTGTGTTTAACCATACACTCCTAGAAAGAACCCCTGTGGAAATCATTGAGACAGGTTGAATACCTGAAAAGGACATACATATATAATCTGTATGCAAGTAATCGACATTAAGAAAACAAGTCATCAAAGTCCCATTTGCCGTCTTCAGCCAGAGTTCCAAGAACTGCCACATCAGTGACATCGGAAGAGCAGAGACACCTTGGGTTGCTTTAGAGTTGAAATTCTGGGATAAGGAGAAAGAAAGGCTGCAATACTAGCACATCACAAAATGATCTAGGCTTCTTATATATTTGGAGAAGGAAATAGCAACCCACTCCAGTAGTCTTGGCTGGAGAATCCCATGGACAAAGGAGCCTGGCAGGCTACAGTCCATGAGGTTGCAAAGAGTCGGACACGACTGAGCGACTCACACACACACACACACACACACACACACACACAAATTGGCATCTGAGATCTCCTAGTATGGATGATTTTTGCCTGTGTGAACAGGGCTGAAATTTGCTTTCTCTAATTAAACTCCCATGAGACTCGAGCTGCTTTGGAGTTGGTCTTACTCAGAGAAACATCCTCTTTCTCCTCCTCCTCTCCCTCCTCCCCTTCTAGTTTGTCGAGAGCTTCCCAGAACCCTGTCCAAATCTCAGAAATGTCAGCAGCCTGTTTCAAACCACGTGGAGGGGGTGGGGAGCCAAACAGCAATAAGAAGTGATGAGAAGTGAGGGCTTCTCTGGCCCCTTGTGGATCACGTGGTTCCCCAGAGCTCTTTTTAAAGAAAGGAATTAAGTTGACATGGTTATGACCCCGTTGACGTGCTTTGCAATAAGAAAAGCCATCGAGTATATTAATATTTGTTTTGGACTATTCTTTTTCAAAGAAAGTGTTGGCCTATCACAGTGAAACAAATGAAACAATAGCCAGTCTGCTCCTTCAGAAATACTGGTGATTGTTGACGCCACTATGGACCTAGCCTTATTTCCTGAAAAAGAATCTTGACTTCATGCATTTGCATTGCAGACAATACACCTTCACAAACCAGGTACTGAACCTGTAGAGGCAGTCTGAGAAGAGAGGCATGACCAGGGCGACCCAGAGACACAGCTTGGTAGCAGAAGAACTCCGGAAAAACGTGTAGCTGTGACTAGAAATCAAATATGGGTGAGGAGAAAACCTCTCTCTTTGTCCGAAGGACTGATCACATGTTGACAGCTGGAATTTACATGGCTCCTCATTCAATAAACTAGCGCCTTCTCTGCACTCCAACATCGGCAGCACAATGGTGGCACAGACGCGAGCTGACACGTTACACACGGTCCAGCTGCCCTGTCCACTCTCCGTGGACCCCCCCTCCTCCTCTGTATCTCCATCTCACTCCAACAGGAGCTTTCACTTCTGCAAGACCTAAACATACACGCTCATTGGATGGTTGCTCCATTCCGAGGGCTTGATTTCACGTGCTTGCATATGCTCCACCTACATGCAGAATATGAACCCTCCATGAAAGATTAAAAAAATAAATACATAAAGAAAACAAAGCCAGGACAGGATAAAAACCCAAACAAATCCCTTCTACTTTGTTGTCAGCTCCAAAAGAACCGAGCATGATCAACATTTCCCATGTCAAAAATCGTGTTGACATCACAACATCCCCTTTTTAGTTGGGGATACATGCCTTACTTTATGAACTGGAACCCTAAGGAAATGTGACCTGTGAAGTAACCAGCGCTGTAATTAGTAAGAACTGCTTCAGTTACCTTTTGTTCAAAAATTGCCATCTGAGAAGTAAGGTAAACTTCCACAACATCTGACGATAGGGAATGCTTTCTCTTCCTCCAATTATTTTGAGGATAACATACACTTTTTGGCTAAAAGCTTCCATTGAGATGTTGCAGAATTTTTCCAGGAGGGATCTGGTAGTGGGAACAATGACAGTTTATAGTGGCAGTGTATACAGCAAAATGCATGAAAGGTATATGAAACGATCCTCTGGCTTGCAGAACAGTCCATTCAGTATAGTTTTCCTGTGAAAATATACATTTTACTGATTATGAGGAAACTCATCAGTACTTCCCACCCTATGGAATGTTTTTAAAAATATGGGAAACAGTGGAGCCGGAAGGCTTTATTGTATTATGAAGCAGTCATTAAAGTTTAATCTCTACCACTAGGGGGCAGAATGAAGCTCTTTTCTAAAGGGACGGCTAGGCAATCAACCATCACATCATTGTAACATTGAAGGCACTTCAAAAAGACTCAGATGCTTAACTATTGTGCTAGTGATCATACATTCATATTGGGCTGCGGGCCAAAAGAGAGAAGAAAAAAAGAAAGCCAGAGATTTGCAGCTGAAAAGCTATAAAGTGGTGAATTTTACCTTAGAGCAAAAAACGTCTTCAGTGACAAATTTCAAAGGCCATATGTATGCGATTTTCATGAAAAGCAGACGACCCTAAATTTCTTTGTTTAACTGGAAGCGATCTTCCTCTCAGAACAAGCAGGTTCTTTTCTGCAGTTTCCCTTGTTTATTGTGCTGTTACAAATTTCACTTTCCTTTCTAGTGCTACAATCAGGATTCTAGAAATGCTGTTTAGTGCCAACGGGTGTTTCATTAACACTGCCACCTCCAGCATCTTCAAGGTATCACCTCAGGCACAACATTACTGACGGAGAACGTTTAGTTTCTGATAAAATAGGGTGTTTTGTGTTTTTTTTTTTCCCTTTTAAATGAAACCTTCCAACCCAACCTTTATTCCATGGTAAAAGCTCTGTGTTCCCATTAGACTTTGCCAATACAGGACGTTATGAGTCCCCTCCCCCCGACCCATGTGGTTTAAATACTAAAAGTGATGAATCATTCGGATCATGAACAATGTTACTCATGAAAATAGAACTTCAATACCTAGGACCTGTTCAGAGCATTTGCTTTTCAGGCCTGAGAGCCAGATATGTGGAAGACATTCTGGCACATTATACACCAAAACATAATCCATGACAGGCTTTCTAAGTTAATCAACTCAAGGGATAGATTTGGGGTGATGGACGAGGTCCACCCATCAGTTAGACATTCAGAGAGTCTGAAGATTCCAATTCCAACACCTTTTGTTTAAAAAAAAAAAAAAAAGCTGATGTAGTTTGATTCCTATTTTCACTAAATTGTGATCCCAGGAAAGCTGGCAAAGTCCCAAGTGAAGTGTTGGTTTTGGCATTTCCCCTGCCCCCACTTTCTTTCCAAAGCACAAGACAGTTTTGTAAATAGAGATAGTGTCGAAAAGAATCACATCTTCCCTTTTACATCAGGAGTGTTACTTGATACGTATCAATATTTCTTGTCAGCTCCAACAAAGCAAAATCTTGGGCCTTCTGGTCTCCTTAGATGGCTAAATATCGTTTGCTTAAGTCAGCGCGTTCCAAACCTTTTATGTGGCCTGACAGTTGATTGGGAGAAGGCCCACTAACTTTCTTAAAGTGTGCAGTCATCCGTTTGGCGGCCGGCTCAGGGGGTTCCACATGAAATCCTCTTTAGATAAATTCATACTTGCCCAGGGTGATTAGCCTTACAGCTTGGCTGGCTCACTCATCTTTAGAAGCAGAACATCCATGATCAGTGTGGGGTCGGAGTTGTCTTCCACACCTTAAATGCCTCTCTTACAGTCCCCAAAGCTGGTGAAGGAAGACGCAACCATAAAAAGAGAAAGAAAAAAAAAGAAACTTTTTTTTTCCCTGTCCTAAAGATGACAGGCTGAAGTTGACAACCTAATCCTTCAGGCTTGTCTTACTTACTGAAAGGCTCAAGTAATGTCAAAGGAACCATCTGATAACAGTCTTCATGCCAAACCTAACAGCTTTATTGAAACAAGAAACTTTCACATTAAATTTCCATGTGTTTTCTCTCCACACTCCTTAACTTCACTGCCCACCCTCCCTGTGTATGTGTTTTTCTTTTTTTTTCCTCCAAAGATAAGGCCTCTCTGCTTCAAAAACCAGAGAGAAACTGTTACAGAGGGCCAGCTGGGATGTAGTCAAATTAGTGGGTTATTATTACCTTGGGGACCTTGGAAATCAGGTTTGTTATTGGCAGTTCCTGTTTCTCTAAGAGTTGTTAAGAGCTAAAATTTAAAGGGTGTTGGTCAATCAACAGAATGTTATTTTCTTAAGTGGGGAACTGCTATTTGTCATTTTTACTTTGCTGCTGCTGCTGGGTGACCTGAACCAGGTTTACCTCTAATTCTAAACTCCCACTTCATTAGAAATAAAGCTAGTCTTCACAGAAACATAAAGGACATTTTTCTTCAAATCAAGACCCGTGAGCTAAGAGAGCAGGTGGGTGGGTTAGGAGTCTCAGTCTAACCAAGACATCTTTTAGAAAATGGTATCGGATTGTTAAGCAGACTTGAAAATATGATAAATACAGACATTGTCATATAAATAAGAGCAGCTTATTCTTTGTGTATTCTTTGGACGTTATGGAGAGAATGTTTTCAGTAAAATACATATCCTTCTGTGCTTACACTTTGTGACATTCTTGCTGGGACAGTTTTACATTTTGAAGCTAAGGAATTCATTGAAGAATTTTAAAGTCCGTGATTTTTGTTTTTGTTTTCCTTTCAGTGGAGGATGGTCTTACTTCTCCATGTTCTGAAACCATTTTAAACAAAAACAAAAAACAGACAACCTTGCAGGAAACTCAGAGTAAATAAATAGTCTTTGTCTGTTAAGCGAAATTTTCCTTAAGTTACTTTTCCAAGGGAATTACAGTATATTTCAATATTGAATAGTAGGCATTTTTCTACCCATCTGAATGATGTTTAGGAAAAAAAACAGATTCTTGAAAATTAGCCTATTGTATAATTTATGTGTTTGATTGGAACAGCAAAGTGTCTTAGTTAAAAATATATATATTTTTAAAAAGATCTCACCGTTTCCTCCAAATACTTTCTAATTTGTGTTTATCCTTGGAGCTGTATTATTGGTCAGGTGACTAGACTGATTAAGGACAGACAGGAGTACAGATTTCCAGCTAAAGAAACTCTTATCAAAGGGTTAACCAGCAGGTAATCTGAATTACAAATATGTAAGCCAAAAATAGCATTTTTCGTAAGATCTTTCAGTCTTTCCATGACTACTTTTGAAAGCTACATTCACAAGTTACATCACATCTTTAATAAACTCTGCACTGTGAGCTGCAGAACCTACCCAGATATTCTGCCGACTCTGTTATATTTTCCACACTTCTATATTTAAAATAAATTCCCTGCCCACCCACCCCCTCGTTGAATTCAGGGAAACACAAACAGCTCATAAGCTTTGCACTGAAATGAGTTTGTTTTGTTTTCATGCCTAGTATTGCTTTTGAAATTGTTCAGCAGTAAAGAAAAGAATGCTGGTATTAGCTTCAAACACCAGCTTCAAACATACTGTCTTTCTGTTTATTCTAGGTCTTGTCTTATCCCAAATCAAGACATGATATATTTATTTATAATGGGTTTTATGATGAGTTTACTCATATATGATATGTGAAATATATGTATCAAACAAAGCCATTATAAAAAGGATCTCAAAGTATACAGGAAACTATAAATTCTGACTTTGGTGTTTTGCTGTGTCCATTTTGCAGATGGGGAAACTGAAAGAGGATCTTGGCCAGAAGATTACACAGTACGTACATTAATAGCAAAATCAGCTAGAAGATTGAGAGTTTCTACCATTAGGAAACATACACAAATTCCATCACACCCAGAAAAACCCTCCAAGCTGTTTTGTCAAAAGTGTGCCTGGGAGGTAGGGGCTGGAAAAGATAAATGCAAACTGAATCTGAGGGACATCTCTTCCTGAAGAAGAGGGAAAAAATAAGTCGTACACAGGAATGTTCCTTTTTAAAAAGAAACCCCTTCGGAGGCACAGAACTTGCCTGCCCGTTCTGAAGAAACAAGGTGGATTATTTCAGCTCTCTGGGGCTTGGAACGTGTGTGTGCAAGAGCACCCTGATAGCTGCAATAATAAACATGTCCAGCTGCAAGAGCTCTGCCTAACAAGCCTGGACAACACAGTCTGAATTCCTTTCCTTTGACCATCTTAGATGTCCCCTGCGAGAGGGGAGTCAGGGAGCCAGCCCTGGAAGGGTCCTCCCAGACCCCCGCAGCCCCGAGCCTCCCCAGAAACACGCGCCCTCCCCCAGCCCGCCTCTCCACTTTTGTTTTATTTACGAATATGTTGCCAGAATTCCAATGAGTTATCTATTCTGTGGCCCCGTCAATTTTCCCACCGAGGCCTTGTCGCCGGCTGACTCAGGGTCCAGTCGCAACAGTGAGAAGAAAAGACCAGAGCAAAAGAATTCTTTTCAACTTTTTTTTTTTTTTTTTAGGTTTCGCTCATTTCTCTCTCTGCCTGCCCCCAGCCTCCTTGCACTCCTTTACCCCTTTCTGTTACAAGATCGCTCAAATTGAAGCCCGGGAGGATCCTATAGGGAATGCATAGGATCCCTGGGAGAAAAAAGCCCCAACAAGCTATACACCAGATGTATAATGTTATATGGTCAAACTGGCAAACACAAAAGCCGAAAAACAAAAGGCGTGAATTAGGGAGAGGCATTCAAAGGCGTGTTTTCAAAACAGCCCGGCCAAAAGCCTGGATTCCCCTCCTGAGACTAAATGCTTGAAAGAAAAGGTGCTAAAGAAAGAAAGGAAAAGAAAAAAAAAAAAAAAAAAAAAACCCCTTTTTTCTAATTAGCTGAGGCCTAACAGGCACTGAATTTCGCAACTAGTTTTCATGAGGGGGTTGTGGCTGGTGAAACTGAAAAAATATGCTTTTGAAACCTGTGATGGAGGCTTTCCACGGACCAAAGCTAGATTCAGTCCTCGGGCTTTTTTATTTTTTTTTCTCCTCCATCCCTGGAGTTTTGGGTCCTGCCTTGTTTCTTGGTCCATCCCGTTTTCACACCCTTCTCCCTAAAGTACAAATATTATTTAGGTTTAAAAAGAGAGCTGGGTGGAAAGCTACAATGTGCCCCCGCCCCCTCCTTTCTGTCTCATAGGCAGGGGGTTTTTCCAGGCCAGCAGCAGCCCTCTGAGTCGCTATGAATCTCATTCCAAACCACCACTAGTAGCCAAAGGGGGAAAGGTGTCCGTGCAGACTGAGAATGTGTGTGTGTGTGTGTGTTTTCCGTAAATGCTGGGATTAAGATGAAAAACTCTCCACCACTGTGAATTTAGACATTTAGAGGATGATTTCTAGCTGTGAGTTGTTTTTTTTTTTTTTTTTCCGCCGCAACGAGACAGCGTTCAAGATAGCAAGGTGGATTCCCCAGCCTTGCAAAAGGACACAGGCAGACAATTTGAATTTTTAAAACCTTCTGACTGAAAGGGGACACAACGGTGTCACGGCCAGAGACTGATCCGTCTTCGGCTGCCTGACAAATTATGAACTTGCATTCTTCAATGTCATTTCTAATAAGAAAACAAAACAGAACTCGTGGGCGAGAGTTGGTGGGCAGCCCGAGTTTTGCAGGGAGGCAACTTTAATTGCCACACGGTCTGGCTTGGATGCCTGTGGTCGTGCGTGGTGTGTTTTAATAACAAACGCTTGTTCTAATGAATTAGCCTTATTAGGGGCTCCTCATATTCTTTCATAAAGAGCAGAGCTATTCTGAACTTCTGAATGCAACAGTCTCTTGATATTCTCACACTGAAGGCTCTATGTGGGATTGCATTTCCACCCATGCATATTCATAAGGCTCATATACGTATATATGTATTTTTCATGACAGAAGAGTGAGCAGCAGTAAAGTTAAGAAAGTATTGGGCTTGCAGGTATGGGCCATCCATCCAGTACCATCAAAAATGCTACAAAATTACTATGCTGAAAACGCATTTGCATTTCCAGCTGAACAATCCGGATTTTAGTCACCTCCTGCATATTTTTTGGACACACTTGTGGCACTGGATAAAACAGATTCATTAGCTTTGATTAACCTTCTTTAACTAGAGTTAAAAACCTGCTGTAGGCAGCTCAGCTACCAATGCAGCTTTAAGATACTTTATCATGTTTAAGACCCAATTACTGTTGCACTGAATAAGAATAAAACATCACAATAAAATGTGGAACAAACAGCCATTCTAACATGCACAGCAAATAATCATTAATTTATAACAGCAACTTTCCCATTTCTATGGTTCTTCTGATGGCTGCACTTAATTCAGATGGAATACTCTGGAATCTGATGCTGGGAGAGAAACTAGTTCCCCTCTCTCATTGATGCTGATTTTTTTTTCCTGTCTTACAGCTTGAATTTGGAGTCTCAGAAGGCTCTTTTAAAGAGTAGAAAATATGAATAAAATAGAAAACGTGGAGCTAAAGTTAAAATGAATTCTGTAGAACTAGGTCTGTATGAGAGAGAGAGAGAGGATTTAAGTGTGATTAGACTCCAGAATTTTACAACAATTTGTCAATAATTGGAAACTTAAATATTAAATGTTAGTTAGGAATTTAAAATATGAAACACAGGTGGGTAAAATCAGCATTGAGCTCATTAAAAGAGTGACTTCTATAGGATCTGTAAACTTTTTAAGAGCAACAGCGAGGTCCATGTGGTGTAGGAAGAAGCAGAGCTGGGGAATAACTCCAGCACGCCGTGGGTTAATTTTGGACAGGATTTGACTGAACCAGGAATAATGAACAGTGAGATACTGCAGCTTTCAGGCAAAACAGAGTAACAACAATTAAAAAAGAGAGCGAGGGAATAAAGGGGAAAACAATCTCCAGTCAGTTAACTAACAAGAGCAGTCCAGTGTTGGAAACAGATAAAACAGGGGCCACAGGAACGCTGCTGTTACCGCTGCTTGCTTTATGCCTAGATGCGGAAAGCCTGCAACATTTGTGAGCCAACTGTCTGTGGATTTCTTCTCATCTGCTTTAAAATATTTGGTTTTGCCGTATTTCCATAATAACCACAACCACACTCTCCCCTCCGAAAAGCCCCCACAACAACAGATGTGTGTTCTAAGAGGAAATGGAGACACTGATATAATCAGACACTAGTTAGAGTGCTTTCATACTAAATTCTCCAGCAAATTCCCAACAACAAAAAACTCTCCACCACTGATGGAATTAATCTAAAATCCTTGATTATTTGAAGTTCTAGAAGTTTGCATTTTGCATTTTGTTTGTGAATGTATAGGGCTTTATTTATCAAACTGCTGCGTAATTTTCCCTTCAGTTTGAGGCTGTGATTGTGAAACAAATAAATTGAAACCTACCAGTCTGTTCTCTCCAAATCTAGTTCCATTATCACTTTAAGAATGCACGCTACTTAATGATACAAAAGGGGTGTACTTAGCTGTTTATTTAGTTGCTAACTCAGCAATATGTTGGTTCTTTTATTGTTGTGTGTGTGTGTGTGTGTGCCTGTGAATTATATGGCAGCAATGTAACTTCCAAGTATTTAAGATTTTGTATTTTAAAGTGAGAAAATAAGAATGAGGTTTTGCAAAGACTTAAATAAAAATAAGACATTTTAGATAAGGGCACACTTGAAAATAAATTGGGATGGGATAGTAGTGGTTTTGGAAATACCATATTTTATCAGTATTATACCTCTTGTATGGGCTTCCCTAATGGCTCAAAGAGTAAAGAATCTTCCTGCAATGTGGGAGACCTGGGTTTGATCCGTGGGGTGCGAAGATCCCCTGGAGAAGTGAATGACTACCCATTCCAGTACTCTCGCCTGGAGAATTCCATGGACAGAAGAGCCTGGTGGGCTATAGTCCATGGGGTGGCAAAGAGTCAGACACAAGTGAGTGTGTCCTTCCCAAGGACACAAGTGAGTGACTAAACACGCGGCGCGTGCACACACACACACACACACACACACCTCTGTTATAGCTACGTCTTTCTGGCATGTATCAATACGCACTTAAAGTATATGATGTGTCCCACATAACATCAGATACTCTGGAACATAGAAGAACAAGAAACGCATTTGACTGCTTCCCACAGTAAATATTTTGGCCACAGTGCTGTCGCCCTTCTTTGACTTGAATAATTTAGTCAGTTTTCTTCCTCTGAACATACTCTTAGAATATGTCCACTTCACTAAACTGTAATTGGGGGAGGAAAGAAGAATTGAGTTAAAAAAAAAAATTACTCATGGTGAGGATCTCCTTGGTTTCCTGCCTCTAGATCTTTCTAACCTTAGAAGCTGGAACCACTTAACCTCAACCTACAGGTCCAGGCCCAAGATGACTCTGGAAATTATCCCGTTACCCTGGGCTGGGGGAATTCAGGGAGCCATAGACGAGAAGTTCATCAGCCAACATGAGGTCCCCTTGGCTGCCGGACAAAATCTATTCCGCATTTCTAGAGGCCAGACTCCAGGCCTCTTGCGCAGGACAAGCCCTGAGCTGTCCGTCTCTTTAGTGCGCTTCCTCCTGCCTGGGAGTCCAATTGCAACCCACTGCCTTTCTTACCACATGGTACGCCCACTTGGTGGGCCATAGAATAAATTCTCCCGGAGTCCGGCAAGTTTTTTCCTAACTCTTGTGCTCCACATTAGGGCTCCCACTGGCTTTGCTGTGCTTACCAGATGCTGTTTGCTCTCTGTCTTAGACATTTCTCCACACCCAATGCAAGACCTTCATGAAGCCGTACTGTGCCTTCCTGCTTTGACAGGCTCCAGTCAACTACTCTTGGGCCTTTCTAGAGGTCTAAACTTTTTAGAGATGTGTTTCTTCCCACATCAGCATTGGGTACTCAGTCAGAACCCCAGGTTCTGGCCAATTCTGCTTTGACTGGTGTCTCTCCTGACTTTTGAAACTGGGGAGAGGTTAGAGTTCCTAGCACAGAATGTAAAGAAAGTGAAAAGCAGCAACAGGAATCTTCCCAAGTCGTCATTACATGGCTCCCTTGACCTAATTACCTTCAAATATCTGAATATCTTCTAGATTCTTGATCCCTTTGTAACAGTCCAATATCCACTTTCAACACTAGTCTTTGTGTCCACAAACACTATTGAAATTTTGTGTCCAGCATTCCAATATAATCTAAATCCAGCAGAAAATGTTTACAACCTGTGGATTCAAAGAAGGAGCATCAATGCAGTTTATGCAATGTCAGTAGCCATCTGTAGCCATCAGTGAGAAAGGATGGCAGGCTGGTTAATTTCCAAAGGAGGCAGCCACTTAAGTCTGGGGATTGAGAGTTATCAGGAGAGGGGAGAAGACCATCTTTGTATAATCAAAAAAAATAAAACTCAACAGCATGTGCCCATGAAACAGACCATACTGGGTTCTTAAACCACTATCTCCTCGTTCTTAATGTGGAACAGACCACAGACCTTAGGAAGCAAGTGCTGACTTTATAAGGCCCAATAAGATGGTGTGTTTCTACCTGCTAGAATAATTCCCTCCTAATAATTGCCATTTGATACATCCTCTTGGATAATTTTCAGTCAAGTAAGAATGGGAAAGGTGATTTGAATAGCATCTCCTTGCAAATTTTTCTCTTGAGACTGTTAAGTCAGTGGTTCTCAAGGCTGATTACAATTAAAATCACTTGGGAAACTTTAAAACAAAAATATCCATAGTTTCCAAGTTCCACTCACTGAAAGATTGGTTGGGTTCTATCAGTGTAGGGTTGGGCATGGACATTTGATTTAGAGAAGTTCAGGGATTCTTCATATTTCTGCAAGATTGAGAGCAGTACTTTACATCTTTGGATGGCTATATTCGAGTACAACTTTTGCTCTGCTGAACAATGTAAAACCCAAAAGGACTGTCTACTTTCATTACCACCTGAACTCAATTTTCCATGCTTCAAAGATCAGTGCCTTCCTCTCCAGGCAGCTGACAGAAGACAACATAATCTTACCGATCTACATACCCTTCTTGAAGACCTACCCTGTATAATTAAGGCACAAGTTGCCTACAATGCAGGACACCTATGTTCAATACCTGCATCAGGAAGATCCCCCGGAGAAGGGAATGGCAACCCTCTCCAGTAATCTTACCTGGAGAATGCCATGGACAGAGGAGCATGGTGGGCTATATAGTTCATGGGATTGCAAAGCGTCGGACATGACTGAGCAGCTAGCAGCAAAACACAAATGACTCTCTTGGCCTTTAAAGCAAAGGACCCTGTTCTTAAATCCCAACTAACCTTTCCCTAACCACCTCCGCGGCATATCCAGTCCTGGATCACCAGAACCTGATTTGTTCATGAAGCTCAGCAACTCACCCTGCCCCTCTCCTGTTACTGTACTGCCGTTTTCTATTCCTGGAGAAGCTGCAGAAATATTCTGCTGTTAATACTGATAGTGATTGGGCCCAGAGTCAGAGTTTAGGCAAAGTTTTCAGTTCACTTAAAGCTTTAGAAACTGCTTCTTCTGGCAGAATCCTCATTTTTCTTTCTCAATTACAACATCCCCTTGCAGGGGTATGGCTTTTTCTTCTGCTCTGCTACCAGATTCAGCCCTAGTCCTTACTCACAGGACTTGATAAGCCAGAAAGTCAAAAAAAAAAAAAAGGAAGAAGAAGGCTTATTATTCATTAGTAAGCCCTAGATAGGAAAATGAAATCCTTCAAGAATAAACAAATTTTTCACTAATTAGCTCTTTACTGCCCCCTCTCCCCAAGTCATGTCCTAATAGGAAGGGCAGGCAGCCGGCTGCTACCAGCTCACTGAGTCTTCCAATCTATAAGAACTGGAGATTTCTTATAAATTCCTGGGCTCTGACAGTATCTAATAGTGACATGGAAAGTTTCAGTTTAGATAACACTTTTACATGCATTATCTCATTTATTCTTCACAGGGAAGTGGCTGACTCACATATATAAAAATAAAAAGAGTGCACAACACTTAACGCTTACATAGCATTGTTGTGAGAATGAAATAAGGTGACACTCAGTCAGTACCACACAGATATTCTGAAGATATATTTTTCCTCCCTCCCAGGATGTGTCCACTGCTTATACAATGCTAACATGCACAAGTTGGTTACCATATTATTTTTCCCCTCTCTTTGGCACAGATATTGTACAAAGCAGGAAGATGGGCTCACACGACAATCACAGTCTCTCCTAGTTCTTTGCTAAGATTCTTTATCAATTACCTAAGCATATATTAGGATGTTTCTAAATTATTTTTTTCTGGGAAAGTGCATATTTTTAACTATATCACTGATCCAAAAAAACTATCCTAAAAATATAATTTGATGTTAAGACTTCAGTGTGAGCTTGCATTCAAAGATGCTTACCTTTTGTTTCAAGTTTTCAAATAAGTTTCTTGAGCTGGTACACAATCACTGCTCTATTTCTGGATGTAAGGGTGCCTTTAAGGTAATGTGTCTTAGTTGCTCAGTTGTGTCCTATTCTTTTCAACCCCTGGAATATTGCTTGCCAGGCTCCATCTCCATGGGATTCTCCAGGCAAAAATACTGGAGTGGGTAGCCATTCCCTTCTTCCAGGGGATCTTCCCAACCCAGGAATCAAACCCAGGTTTCCTGTACTGCAGGTAGATTCTTTACTGTGTTAGCTACCAGGGAAATCTACCTTTAAGCTAACCTGTGACCTATTGCAAATTTTTTTTTCTGGAAGGTGTTATGAGATTACATGGCTTCATTAAGATTTCTATAATTTCTTAGGCTTGATGGCTCTTTTACAAAGATGAAGAATAGAGCTTCAGATTGGTCAACCAAAATTATGAAAATCATAACTGCTTATGATATGTGGAAAGCCATTCACAATGAATACATGAAATTCCAATATGAAAGAAGGGGGTCAGCAATTCATCGTATCACCCAGGGGTCATATCAGAGACAGGTCCATCTTCACTCCTGAAAGCTTAAAGTACCAGACTCTTTACTAATTGTAGGCAATTAATAACATTGGTGTGAACCATTCACTCATTTATTCAATAAATATGCAAGCTGCAACTTTTTGAGCCCCAAGTTCTGTGCACTGTGGGCTCAGCAGGGAACAAACCATGAGTTTCCATGAATTTCCAAATTGAACCATTGGGGGCCCCTATTTAAAGATCTGGGGCTGGTCAAATTTTCCAAGAACTTACGTAGTTGAGAAAAATGATTCATGATTTTCTGATAATATCTAAACTCATGGTGCTGATATGTTTCAGACAAATGACAGTAAAAATGAATCAAATGAAAACTTTGTACCTTGGAAATTCCATTGCCATTACTGATGGTCATTGCTGGAATCTGCATACGAAGACAGTTGTCTACAGATCCCTGAGGCAGAACCAACATATGCACACGATGGAGAAAAGCCGTGAAGATTCTGCTCGATTTCCTTTGGTGCTTATGGTGAAGCATCAAGGTTATAAAAGCTTCAGATGATATCACTTCTTCTATTTCATCCCCTAATGTTTTTGTGAAACGACCTTAAACTTTTGACTTGGCTTAACATAAGGAGACTTCTGGTTTTATTTTTGCTTATTCTTTTAAAATAAGTCTAGCTTTGATCCAGTCAATAAAAGTCAGCTACAGAGCAGATAAAAATAAGTGTCTGAAGGTATGGCATGTTTCTCAGACTCTGGAAGTGACTTGAATTAGATTCAAGAAGGCAATGTACTCTTTCTTGTCCTGATATAAACCAACAAATAAACAATTTGAAAAGCCCATTTCTACAGACATGAGACATCTGGATACTCTAAAAAGGAAGCCACATTCTTGGCAGCACGTTCAAACTTGGGATCCAACTCTTCTGAAGCTCACACATCACCACTGTGACAAAATGCTCTCCCGTCATGATGTGTCTCCATAATGTCATGTCAACATTGTCCACTCTGCAGAACATCTCGTTTAAAAGCTGGTGACCTAAGGGGAAATGTAGTTTTATCCCATAAGGCCACAGATTTGATCCTATTTGTTCATTATGCACAGAAGGTACACTATGTAATATGCAGTTCATGATGAGAATGCTCGAAAAGGTCATTGGCTAGTTCAAATAAACAAAACACATTCTCTATAACTTTCTGGCATGCTAGTCAGAGATTTAGAGCAGTGAGAACACTGTTGAGTGTAATGAAAAAATCAGAAGGCCAGTTTGGTTTCGTTTAGGGTAAGACTATTTTTAGTATCCTGAAAAATTTCTGGAGAGAAGGGAGTGATGTGTAAAATAAAATAAATAAAAATTGGCCATGATGTCCAGTTTTCAAATAGGCATTGATTAATTATTTTAAGTGAGAGTCACCTTTAAGTCAGTTGTATCCTTTTCAGGTCTAATTGGTAGAAACCATTGTCAACCTGAGAACTTGGCACTGCTCTTCTTAATGCAAAGCTTTCCATCACTTCAGACTTGATGGCAGCAGAAGAAAAGAGGTTTTTCATACTTTAGAGAAATTTCCCAGTGTCTCATGCTGAGAGAAGGAAAGTAGTTATAATAATATGTAAGATTTCTTATTTTTAAAACTCTTAAAATATTCATTTAAGACATTTGTATTTTACATTTTTGAAAGACCTACTATACGCTCAGGTCTTTATATATATTTTTAATTTAGTCATCCCAATGATTCTACATCTATGCCAAATGTAGTATAAAGCACTATATTTATGAGAAAAGCTGAGTTGCAAGAATTAAATAAGTTCTCCAAAGTCAGAATTAAGACCCAGAACAGTTTTTCCCCCTCAAAGCTCAGTTTTTCAACTACTCATAATGCCTTTTAATAAGGAATGAAAGCAAGTGTATCCCAAGATGCCCCAGAAGAATTTCATGTCTTGTAACTGACAGCCAGCTAAATGGTGACATTAAATTATTTTTCAAATATGGCTGCACAATGCTGAGTTCATGGACTCTGAAAAGAAATCAGGTGTGTAAGGAAATATTGGGCATGTTTGCAGTGTGCTTTAGCTAAAGAGCACCTTGAAAAAACTGACAGTCTTTCAAGGCCAACTGCTAGATTTATGGGGAAAAGCTTACCTAACGAACTTGTGAAAGTTCCCTAAAGATATTATAGCGTGCTGGCCGGGAAACACACAGCATTCTGTACCCTCATCAAAGAAAAGAATTTGATAAGACTGCATATCAAACTATCCTGTTTTCTGTGAGAAGTCAAGCTGTGGTGAGACTTGAAGACCATAGCAGGACTCAGAAGGAGCCACCATGAGCTGTCTCCTCCAGGGTGGAAGAATCTTCCAGCAGGGCAGAGAGGGACTGCTTTCCAAAGCTCTCCTGTATACATTAGTAGTCAAGGACTTGGAGAACAAAAATGCCAAAATGAAGAGTTCAAGGGTAAGAAGAACACCCAGAAGTGACATTAGAAGTTCAGACCTCTCTGTATTCATGATTTTGTCTGTTGTTGCAAACAGTGCCATGAGTGTGAGGTGAAGCACAACTTCCCTTGGGGGTGCACCAAGCCTCCTCAAATGACTATGAGCATATAATGGAAATAGAGAATGAGAAAAAAAACCCAGAAAATCTCTCCAGAATTCTACTGATTACAGACTAGACAAAACATAGAGCGAAATGTTAACTTAGAAGTTTAAAAAGAGTAAGTGGTGCTTTCCTAACCTATCAGTTCAGTGCAGTTGCTCAGTTGGGTCCGACTCCTCAAAACCCCATGGACTGCAGCACACCAGGCCTTCATGTCCATCACCAACTCCTGGAGCTTGCTCAGACTCATGTCCATCGAGTCAGTGATGCCATCCAACCATCTCATCCTGTGGTCCCGTTTTTCTCCTGCCTTCAATCTTTCCCAGCATCAGAGTCTTTTCAAATGAGGCAGTTCTTCGCATCAGGTGGCCAAAGTATTGGAGTTTCAGCTTCAGCATCAGTCCTTGCAATGAATATTCAGGACTGATTTCCTTTAGGATTGACTGGTTTGATCTCCTTGTAGTCCAAGGGACTCTTAAGTGACATATGGAATAAAAATAATTTAAATGTAAATAGTGAATGTTGATCTCCATTGTATTAATTGGCCTTAACCAAAGATTTCACCCATATTATATGTTGGGGAAAAACAGACAAAACACCAACAATGAGGATTTACAAAAGAAAGAAACTAGAAACACACACACCCATCTCAAGTGAGATAATACTAAAAGTTTGGGGTAATGTAATTATACTTTATAAAAACTGTTAATGCAATAACCTTATTAGGGCTTCCTTTGTGGCTAAACAGGTAAAGAATCCACCTGCAATGTGGGAGACCTGAGTCTGATCCCTAGGTTGGGAAGATGGAGAAGGGAAAGGCTAGCCACTCCAGTGTTCTGGCCCGGAGAATTCCATGGACTTTGTGACCATGAGGTCACAAAGAGTTGGAGATGACTGAGTGATTTTCGCTTTTACAAGCCTATTAATTTCAGAATATAAAGTTGATCTCATATGTTAAACAACTTAGAGCTTATTTTTTACCCCTTTCAATTAATGGCAACTTGAAACATAATTGGCTATGTATAAGATACACATGACATAGGGAATTCCCTGGAGGTCCAGCAGTTAAGACTTGGTATCTTCACTGCTGTGTTTTTGCTGTCCTATGCTCAGTCACGTCAAACTCTTTGCAACCCTATGGACAGTAGCCCACTAGGATCCCCACGAGCTGAGTGATGCCACCAAAAAAGGAAACAAATAAATACACATGACATTGATCAGACTACACTTATATATAATCATCCATATCCATGCATCATCATACACAAGCATATATTTACATGTTTACATTGATGATGCAATTTATAATGTGTTGTCACACTTCTGGTCCCAACGAGCCTCTCATTAAACATATGAAATGCTTATTCTCTGACTTCTCTAGGCAGATTCCAAAAATATCCTGACTATTTCCAGAATGCTAAGTTCATACCTCAGTTAAAAATCTTAGGAGGTTTCTGAAATGAATCATATACATGTAAGAAACTCTATTGTCACTATGCTTGTCTGCCTGGGTCATGCCTGCTCCACACAGACTCCTGGGTTCTGCTAGAGAGATCCCAAGATGGTGAATTTTCAGTTAGAGAACATGAAGATTTACAAGTATGTGAGCAATACCGACACACCTGATACCCATCTTGAATCCAGGAAACACTGTGCAGGCTGTCCCGTCTCTAGCACCTTAAGCATCATGAACCGCACTGAAACCCCTGCAAGGTTTGCTGAGGAACCGTATGCACAAGGCATGCTAAAAACGGCAGCTAGGGTATGGCGGGTTCCGAACCTGAACCGAAGTCTGCTTTGTGTTCTCAGTGTTAGGAGAATAAATCCTTCCTTTTACTCATTGAAGATTTCCAATCTGCCCTCGATTCTTGTGTTCAGGTACTTGATTTGGGAATGGGATAGGGTAGAGGGACACAAAAACAATTTAACTATGTGATTTCACTTTGGCATTTTCACTTAAGGCCTGCTTTTTGAGCCTGAATTATGTTGCCCCAAAGAAAGAGATTAAATGCAATGAGCATTTACTGCTGATCACCTACTATATGCAAGGAGCAGCTGCAAAAAAAAGAGCATTGCAAACTGCTCTTCCTGTTTATTGGTTGAAGGGCTGGATACATCCTATTTTCTGAACTTCTACTTTAAATTAAACTACAATGCCATGGAAAGAAAAATGAACTCCAAGTTTATGGCATATGTTTTCAAACTCAGAACATGTGAGAGCCCAGAGGAGAATGTCTTAATATATACCTTTTGGAACTGATCAGACTTTCTGTTCTTGCCAATCAATTAAACTTTCTTTCTGTGATCTACATGATGCTGAATGTGTACATTGTATCAGTTTCAGCTAATTCATATTGACCCCCCCAAATTTCAGTTCATTTGACTTGCTACAGTTCCTCTTTACCACCAAGACAAATAGCAAGAACCTAGCAGTGCCCTCCCTGTTTTGCCCTGATGAGAGGACACCTGCGTTTTCCAGAAAGTCAGACTTGCTATATTTTCAGTCTTGCTCCATTTCATCTCCAGTTGTGGAGACCCAGCCTTAAGGTACCTAAACCAACTGAGGTGTGGTTTCCCTCCCAATAGAAATCAGTACTTTAAATAACTATAAAGAACTGGGGAAAGTGTGATTCTTGTTTTTACATCCAGAAAGAAAAAATAAGACAGAGGAGGTGCTTTTCAAATCATTTCTAAAATTGGAGAATCAGTTGAACAATTCTATGGAGAGAGTACTCAGTCAACAGTGTAATTTCTCCTTCTACTTACTGTCTGAAAGAATGAATCAATTAGATATTAAGTTCACACAGATCCTGAAGACTGCTTTATAAAAATTATTGTGAACTTTAGAAGGTAGGCATGCTCAATGAGTATTTATACTTTAAAGTTCTTATTTGGACACCATCCATTTATTTTTTAGTAATCTAAAACATTTAACTTAAACTTCATTTCTCACTGCTGCCCAAACCAGAAGAATAAAAAATACCATGAAGGCACATGAAATTTCCAGCTCACATTTCCAATCTCCAGAGGTTTAAAAAACTTCATCTATCTATTTGAATGTCCTGGTCATGATCCAAAGTGAATTTGAACTTTAGATATTTGAGAGTGACCCACCACTGTTTTAAGTCCAAATTGGCCACAGAGAACCCAATGGACCATTACTTCATTGTTTATTCTTGTAAATTATAAATATTTTTAAAATCCCAAGTTCTGAAGTTAGAAAGGATATTTTATATCTGTCAGCCACTGTCACTTTTTTTCTCTCCTGTTTTGGGTGTTGGCCATGTATCTAAGAGTTGAGTTGGTAAAATAATCAGTAGTATTGACAGGATGATGTACTCTTGTCTTAAAACACATTTCTCAGCCCTTTCAGCTCTCAGGAGACAATGGGAAATGTACTTAGCAAAACTCTATTCTTAAAGATCTCATCGTTATAAATATTTATAGCTTAAGTCAAATCATGTCTCTATACACCCAGTGAAATAAAACATTACTTTCTCAAAGTATGATAGAAAGGTCATACATCATATACACGTCTTCCTCTCTTTCTCTTACAATATTGTTGGTATACCATAACAATATAATTATGCATAATCCTGTGTGTGTGTGTGTGTGTGTGTATATATATATATACACACACATACATACACTGTATGCAAGGATACTATGGGGAGAGGGAAATGTCACAGTGGTAAAAACAGCTCACACAGATTAAGCATAAAAGTGTGCTCAGGCTGCAGTCCCTTTGCTTCTACTTCCTCATCCTCATCTACATTGCCACACCTTTCCTTTTTCAAGGTTACACCTTTCCCGCTCTTTTGCATGTGTGTCACTCCAGATATGTCCGCCTCTTTGGAACCCTATGAACTGTAGCCCTTCAGGCTCCTCTGCTCATGGGATTCTCCAGGCAAGAGTACTGGAGTGGACTGCCATGCCCTCCTCCACAGGATCTTCCTGACTCAGGGATCAAATCCACTTCTCTTTCATCTCCTACACTGGCAGGCTAATTCTTTACCACTAGTGCGATCTTTCTGACAATCTGAACATGGAATTCTGTCTTTTCAATAACAGCCTGTAAGGATTAGAAGCATGCCTTGCTGGTTATTCCATTTATAAATGTCTTCGTCATTAGTGTTTTTTGTATAATGATAATAGACGCACCCAATCAATTAAGCACACTAAGCCCTTGGACAAACATTATCCCATAGATTTCCATAACTGCTCTGTGAAATACCTCAAGCAGGCCATACTGTCTCCACTGTTTAGCTAAGAACATAGTGGCCTTGGAGAGCTTGGAACAAAGTTCCATAACTAATGTGTGAAGACTCAAGAATCCAAGCCAGGTGTGTGGATCCAGCTGAGAGCTCTTGCCGGTCGCCTCTCATGAGCTGTGGCAGGAATGTAAGAATGCAGGAGGGATTCAGTACACTTGGGATGATTGCTTGCCCCAGTAAACAAACACATTTTTAAGTGCTTGAGTCATTGAACGTATATGCATTTCCCAAAGCATAAACTTACTTAGGGGCTTGCATGTTATCCAGAATAAGAAAGAAATTGAACAAGTAAGTATAAAATTACAACACATCCGTCCTGGTTCTCTGCAGTTCCTCAGTGATCCGTGTTCTTTGACTTTACTATAGGCTACTGTAAAGCAGAGAGAAACTTTCTTCTTAAACCAGAGGTGCCAAGGATAAAAGTCTAGGATACAAAACCGTCTTCAGGAGAGTCAAGCTTGGACCAAGAAAGAGAGCACTGGAAGTGGTTAAAGGAAATTCTACTTCACCTGTATGTCAGGTATACAAAGTCCTCACAATAGAAGAATAGAACTTACTGCTGCTCAGGCTTGAAAAACACACCACCTTTACATTATTTCCAGTGCAAAATACACTAAGCACAGCATGTGTGATAATAAATCTATAACAAAAGAAAGAACAAGACCTAAGTAGTTTCCAGGCCACCTCTTGTCAGATTCACCAGGGAAAGAACAGGGGAAGTGACTATTGCCTTCGCCTTGTTGATGAAAGACCATAGGGTCGACCTGGATACTTTAAAAACAAGCAAGTTCTATTCCAACAGAAACAAATCTTTGTCATGTCATGGTTGCCATCAGATAAGTTTGGTTTTTTTTAAACTAATTTTAGCAGCTAAAGTACTTCTGTCCACCTCTGCTTCCTGTTTAAGACCCCTCCCAACCTGCCTTTTAAAGGGTCTCTCTGTCCTCGGCCAGATTTGCAGAGGTTTAATTAAAAATCACAAATAGCTGATAAATGACAATCATCTCCATAGCAAGTGTTAGAAAATATGTAATATTTAAATTTCTTCAATCACTAGGCTCTTAGGCATCAGGACATTTAAAAGAATCAAATGACAAGAGTTCTGAGCTTCAGTGGAAGGGGAGGTTGGGGACGTTCCAAGAGATCACATGACTGACACACTGATGGTAAACCTCCACTGCCAGGTGAAAGAAAGAAGGTTGATGTTCAGAACTCATCTTTGGGAGTTTCATATCTTTATGAGTGTTTATTTCATTAAGCCATTATGAAGGACAGAAAGGGGGCTCATTTTATGGGTTGAAAAATTCCCACAAGACTCACAAACTCAGAAATTAGAGATGGAAAGACCATGCTGGTTTATGTAGGGCCAGTTCCCCTTGGCTTGATTTCCCTGTTTCATCCCCTGCCTGAGCTTTATCCAAACCAGTCTGACTCAAGCAGAGGGAATCTCCCTCTTCCCTTGAGGTGTTATTTCCCAGCTGGAATATTTTCTACTATTCAATCTGAATTGTTGTCTCATGAATTCATCATAAAATCATGAGACCTAAAAAATGCTTCAAACCATATTCATTTTTGCTTTAAATGGGAGAATTCAAATGCTCCGTCAAAACCTAGGTAACATATGGCAGTTAATAAATAAATCAAATCAATAATGTTGGCCTCTCCTGAAGTCCACCAATCAGAAACAATTCAGATCTTACTGAGAAGGTGTTATAATGATAAAAATTCAGCATTCAAAAGCAGGAGAAGGTAAACTTCTCATGGGCACTAAAAACCCCAAAGGAAACCCACTCTTTAAACTTCCATGATTGGACCATCTGGTGTTCTCAAGAGCATCTTAGTTGTGTTAAGTACCAACAGCTGGAAATGAAGTACAACCAGATCTACTTACAAAGGACCCACATGCAGCCAAACCTTACAGCCGGAAGTGCCCAGAGTCCTTCCCAGGCTGAATGCAAAGAATCTAGCTAACTGAAAATACACTTTATTTAATTCTCTACACCCATTTCAGATATGACTTTGAAACAACATTGATACAATTTACATAATTTTAATAATAATGTTTTATCATGAGAGGGCATGAGCTGGGATAAAAAGTAAAATCAGTTGGAAAAGTTTAAAAAGGGGACAATTGCTTTGGCTTGTCTAATTATGAAATTTTAAACACCTGGATCTTCATGGGTGTTTTTAATGATAGTCAGAAATTTACTGTTTCTTCTATTTTATGCTGGATTTTTGTCATTTAACACTTCATAGGGTTATAGGGTTTATAGGGTCTGGATCTTTTCTCACTTTTGGACCTCAGTACAGTGGTAACATGTTTTGATTTTATGTACAAATTAACTGCTGTTTCTTGGAGCATTTTTAACTTCTAGGATCTACACTTATGACAGAGTCTCTGAGTTCTCTACTTTTTAAGTAGAAAGATACACAGATTATTTGAACTCTACCCGTCCAAAGGAAGTGAATTCATGAGTTTCCTAGTGGCCATCGCTCATCACAAGGGACAAAAAAAATAGATATAAAGAAAATCCACTTACAAGTATACTATCATGTGAGAATTGTGTGAACTCTTTTAGATGTCATTTACTTAAAAAAGAATGGGGCTTCGCTGGTGGCTCAGATGGTAAAGAATCTACCTGCAGTGCAGGAGGCCTAGGTTTGATTCCTGTATTGGGAAGATCTCCTGGAGAAGGAATGGCAGCCCACTCCAGTATTCTTGCCTGGAGAATCCCCCTGACAGAGGAACTTGGCGGGCTACAGTCCATGGGGTCACAGAGTCAGACACAACTGCATGACTAACACTTACTCACTTACTTAACTAGCAGGAAGAAAGAGTGTGTTGAGAAAGCCAGGTGCTGCAAACCCAGGGATGAATAGGATCCATGCAACATACTGCCTAAAGAGAAAGTAAACAAAGAAATACACAACCGATCCAAATCGTGATGTGTGAGTATGTCAGAAATGGGCTTCTCTAAAGAACTGACAAGAAGAATGAGAAGGGTGTGACAAGGGAAATAAGAAAAAGATCTCGGAAGAAGTCATGTTTAAAGTAAGATTCAACAGATGAGGAGTTAGCCAAGGCGGGCATGGAGGAAGAACATTGTGCAGTCTGTGCGCAGACATCGTGAGGTGGCAAGAACATGGAGGAACTCCCGGGGAAGGGAGCGCGTCGGAGCTGAGAGTGAGCAAGGGTCCAGCCGAGGGCTGGGTCTAAAGGACAGATGCGTCATGGAAAGGACAGGGGGGATCAAGGAAGACCTCAGGTGTGTGGCTTAAACAGATGGCGTGTGAAATGGAGGAGCTAGGAGATAACAAAGCATGTTGTGTGCGGAATGGGTGTCGGAAGTTCAGTTCAGCTGCTCAGTCGTGTCTGACTCTTTGCGACCCCATGAATCGCAGCACGCCAGGCCTCCCTGTCCATCACCAACTCCCGGAGTTCACTCAGACCCACGCCCATGGAGTCAGTGATGCCATCCAGCCATCTCATCTCTGTCGTCCCCTTCTCCTCCTGCCCTCAATCCCTCCCAGCATCAGAGTCTTTTCCAATGAGTCAACTCTTCTCATGAGGTGCGAGGAGATGTCCAATTTGACCTCGCAAGCACAAATAATAATACCTGTGAGACATCTGAGGCCCTCCTCCATTTCCCCTCTCTTTCTCCTTCCCACCTTGACTGAGCAACATGGGATGGAGACAGAAACAAATAGGATCCAGTTTCTTGCTTTATGAAGATCACAGTCTGCCAGAAGTGAGGCTGAGAACAGAAGTCACCTGACAAGCACAGGGTGAAAACTGGGCGTGAAGGGATCCAGCCGCCGAGGAGGGAAGAACCACTTTCCTCTAAACCAAGGACTGAAGAGCTTTATTGCAGGAAGAAGACATCGCTCTGCATAAACTGAGGGTATGAATGCTAATTTTGCATTGAGAACAAAAGGAAGAATAATGAAAGCAGCTGGAGTGTGGGTGAAAAGACTTGAAGGTTCACAAGAAGAGAACAAAATCAGGACACAGGAAGTGGTTCTGAGTGACCAAGCACAGAGTACCTTAACAGGAAAGTGTCGACTACTGAGAAGACTTGAATGCCATACTTAGGACTTTGGTCTTAATCCTGCAAGCGAAGCTTACTACAATGTGTTCTTTAGGACAAGAGGAAAGTGTGCTTTGGTGAGAGCCAACCCCTGAACTCTAAGGATGATTCCAGGAGTGATAATATGAATTCCTGAGGCCCGTTGGCCATGGCTCCAAAGTATCCCCTTCTTACTAAGATCTAGTGACGGCTGGGCCATGCTGTCATCTTCCAGCAAAGTAATAAAGAGACACAAGCATAAAGAACAAGGAACATTATTTTATGAGTCAACAATAACTCTGGGATTAGAAAACAGACTCCTGGCTCCTATTTTTACCTACTGTGTCGCAAACCCACTTTTGACGATTCAAACTCTCCAAAGTAAATAGACAAAACACTCTCTGAACCCTTATCTCCAGACTAAACCTGCTAACAGAGTCCTAGATATAGAGGATGATGAATGTGCATTTTTCTAGTCGTCATGCTAACATTCCTCAAACATAAAATACCGTCGTTTTTATAAACTAAAATAAGCACTTACAGTTTCCTGAAGTTTTTTGAAAGTGCATCAGCAATTACATTTGAATTATAAAGTCAGCTGAAATTCAAGGCCAGACTGAATTCCAAGGCTGATACATGGCAGCACATTAAAGTGAAGAGACTGCAGCTGGCCAGGCTTGGAAGGGTTGGTTCTCTAAAAGGATAAATTGAGCAAGCTGTTGACAGTGACCTTACGATGGAGTAGTGTTCTGAGATTAGTTTCAAGAGAAAAAGAAAATATTCCACAAACCCTAAATCACTTATTAGCTTAGGATATGACTGATACTGTTCCCAGCCTAGAAACAGAAGTTCAAATTCTGACTCTCTGGGATATCTACGTTCAAGCAGAGTTGAGTTCCAAGATCAGTGGATCCAAGGAAGGAACGAGATGAATTTCATTTTTACTACAAATTTCAAGGGGAATTACTTCCAAATGAAAAGAAAGAACATGCTGAGGCAAGGAAACTGAAATCAATACACCCATGGTGATGAATTCATTTGGAATAAGAAGAAAGTTCATTGGTGTATCAACAGCAAATTCCCTTGCTCTAAGATGATATTTGGAGGGAGCATAAATCTTATGGGCTATTCATATATCCACAGCACTACACTTGGGTGGGTTTACCTAGGAGAAATGAAAGATTTTTCTATGATACAATTCTTACCTTGCCTTTCTTTTTGATCCACAACAAACAGAAGCAAGATTGCAGCCAAGGAAAGGATGGTTAGTTCCTTTAAAACAAAACAAAACAAAACAAAACTGTGTCCTCCAGTAAGAGACAAAAGAATAAGACTGTGGGACTTCCCTAGTGATACAGTGGTTAAGACTGCATGCTTCCAATGCAGGGGACACGGGTTCAATCCCTGGTCAGAAAACTAAGGTCATGCGTGCCATGCAGTGCAGCCAAAAAAAAAAAAAAAAAAGATTTGATGGTAGCTTATTTGATATTATTGCCATTATTATAAAATAATATAAAAGTTTCTTTTTAATAGTTCAGATTATTTTCCTAATCAATAGCAAAATCTTTGATATTTTGGTGTCACACTTTGATTTGGAATCAAAGCAATGCACCCATAATAACTAATATTGATTTGACCAACTAATGGTCCTAACTGTCTGCCTCAGAAACAATGCTAGTTGGTTTTATTAAAATAGGTAAAAACTGTCAGATTTTATGAAGGAATGACAGGTACTAGATGACTTCACACAAGCCACAAGACCATGGACACAATATGGTTGGCACTGTATAAATTCAGCTATTTTGACAGGAAGTCAGAAGACTTTTTTGCTCCATGTTTTCCCTAGATTCAGGGCTGGTGGCTGTACCCAGAAGAGGTTGGCAACCTACCTAGCAATCAACGCTTGCTAGTTTTCACAACTTTTTTTTTTTAATGAAAACTTTTATTTAAGCCTGTGTTCAATCTAGAGCATGTGAGAAAAAAAGACATAACTACCAGCACTTCTTCAGCAGGCACATCCTTGCACAAAGCTTCTCGGTGTGTGGCATGAACTCTTTGACTTCCCAAAGATGGCCTTGCTCTTGTTGGACTTAATTTTGAAGGGAACTGGGGCAACGTTTAGTGAAAGTCCTGTAAAATAGGTCACCTACCACAAGTGAAAGGAGAGAAGTTACTCAAAGGGTAGCCCGGAGCAAGAACGTATCACAATTCCGACAGAATAGGATTTAGTGATTGTTACACAAGGACACTGTGTCCAAAGACCCTTTCAAAGGGCCTAAGAAAGAAGCCTTTGTTGGTGGGAGTGATTGAATCTGCCTCCATTCCCTTCTTTTACACATCACAGTATCCCATGACACCACGCACACCGTTTAAAGGAGGTGGGCGTCATGTGATACAACTTAATAAACACAGAGATGTAAGGTCGGTGTCCTGTTCCCCACTCCCTCCCTACTTGCTGTATCACATATTAAACATCACAGCACACCCTGTCTGGGCATGGCTAATGCCCAGGCGTTAGCCTACTGTTGAATTAATTGGGTACTGTACTCAGACCAGCTTCAAATCAGCTTATTATTGTTAAGCCAGCCTCTTGGTTACCCTGTCTTCATGTTTATTACCTGATTTCGCTGTTTCTCAGAGACGTGTGAGCCCAGGGAAATGGATCCTCCATAAGCACTTTAATCTTGTGTTCGATCTTTTAGTGAAAAGCCATTTTCCAAATACCCTTCCAACTAGGTAGTATAAATGTTTATTTACCAAGGTTATTTTTCTTTCAGAAACCAAATTTAAAAGTACACATGCATCAAACAAGAGGTATTTCCTGAGAAGGTAATATGTATTATTACGTTCCTGGTTTTCAAGTGCATTCCTGATAGGGTCAGGGTCTGTAGCCATTTCAGAAGAGTGATTAGCAATAGTCAATGATCAATAGTTAATATTTTTGTGACCTTTCATACACTTGTTGAATGATCAATGGTTACTATTCATATAACCTCTCTTATATTTGTGGCTCAGACAGCAAAGAGTCTGCTTGCAATGCAGGAGGTCTTAAGTTAGGTCCTGGGTCAGGAAGATTCCCTGGAGAAGGGAATCCAGTATTCTGGGTATTAAGAAACCCACTCCAGTATTCTTTCCTGGAGAATTTCATGAACAGAGCAGCCTGGTGGGTACAGTCCATGGGTTTGCAAAGAGTTGGACATGACTAAGCAACTAACACTTCATTTTGCTTCATACTTGTTGAATTACTTTTTGTATGGTTTTGCAGCTTCTAGCCCCTTCGCATAGTCAGTGTTTCATCTATTATTTTGATTTTCCTCTGTAAAAAATAGCTAGTGATATCATCATTTCATACACTGGATAATGCGTAGTTACAGATCTGTATAACTTGTTGGAAAGTCAGATGGCAAATTCTATCAGAAGTAGTATAAATACATTTTTAAGGAGCTGACTGACCCTGATCAAATAGAAAGCATTTCCTTTTTAAGATAGATCACAAACTTGGTCTCAGCAATCCAAATCATAAAGTAATTAAAACACGAGAGTTGTTAAACAATTTTCCACAGCATGACATTTTGCCACAGATGATTTTGGCATCAGTTAAGCAAAGCTTCAGTACAGTCATTCTCCACCCAGGGTCGATTTTGGCCCCAGGGCCATTTGGCAACATGGGCAGATATTTTCAATTGTTGCAACTGTGGAGAAGGAGGATGCGCCTGGCAGATATCTAATGGGTAGAGTCTGGAGATGCCAATAAATATCTTACAATGCACAGGATAGACACCCCCTCAACGAAGAATTCATTATCTGGCTCAAAGTGTCAATTGAGGCAAGGCTGGCAAACCCTGGGGTAGCATATTTCAATGATATTTTTACATTAAAAATTAGAAACCCCAAACTGAGATATTTAGAAGAGTTAGCCAATTGTTCCTTTAAAATATAAAACTTAACAGTTGCCTAACTAGTTTCTAGGATACCTCACTTTAAGATTATTTTAGAAGCAATGATTTGTTTATGGTGATTCAGCAAGGGACACTTCCTGTGGGTGTACAATTATATGAAGATTTCAGAGGGAGACTGATCTAGGAAAAACCTAGCTTGTACTAGAAAACTGCTCTGATAATAAAATTCCTAAGGATATAAGTTTTGTTTCTTCTGGAGAATGCTACATTTCTCTAATCTTTTTCTCTTGCCTTTTTTTTTTTATTACAGATGTTTTGTAAACATGTAGGATAAAATGCAGCAAAATAGAGCCACAGAAAGCCAATTCTTTGAGATTGATCATGAGAACCATTCTTTTGATTCATTCCTGTCCTTTGCAGATTGAAAGCACTTACAGGGAAAAGAGAAGAGCTTACCCCTAAGCATTCTCACTATTTGGATTTTTTTTTTTCAGGAGGCCAGAAAGGACATTAATTAAAGCCAGTTATGGGCTATATTCAGACTTCCCATATTTTTACCCCATTCCAGTAAAAGTTTCTCTCCAAAGAAATTTGGTCCAAGTCAGAATGAAAGAATGAAAGACATTTTATTTTCTTCCTAGATGTTGGCAGTACTTCACTCCTACATGTCTGAGGTTGTTTTCATCTTGCAAAGTACTTTGATATTTGTGAATGTGGCTACATGGCTTAAAACAAGAGCAGTGATAACTCAGACTAATTATTCAGCTTGTATATTAATGCTTGACAAGAGAGAAAAGAACTTTTTCTTCCTTGATGATGGTTGTAAAATTTAAGAAACCCTGGAGGAACTGAAAGATCTCTGTTCTTGAGAGCAAAATCCTTCCATTTCACAGAGCTCTTACATGTGAATCATAGAGAGTGTTCTGCAACAGAGGAGATTGACTTTTGGACACTCAGTCCATGCAAGCCAGGTCAGAGCAGGCCTGGTATCTCCCATTCTCTTACCAGGCCTGAGGGTCTCACCCATTTGGGCATAGGCCACGAGTCTGAAATAAGATGGGAACCATCTCCCCTTTTCCACCTATGATCTTCATTTCTGTCAAGATGAACTTCTACTAATTCAGATATTCTTATGAGAACTTAGTATGGTCATTGCTAGGTCTCACAGAAGCTTGCAATAGAAATATGGGTGATGGCATCCCATTTCGGTGCTTGAATTTCTATTGAACATTTAGATGTTCAAATAGATTCAACGTGATGTCCCAGAGTATAAACAGAATATGAATGAAACTGAATATGAATGAACTAAACACTGAAGTTAATTTAGGGGTAGGGAGTAAACAAGCGAGTCATTTATGTTTTATTAAACCTATAGGTCACTTTGAAGTTAGTCTGGAAAAAAAAAAATCGTATGTACTTCTCTTCTCTCAGAGTGTAACTATTTCCTTTGAAAGCTGAATGGGAGACCCTAGAGAGGAAATGGTATGGGGAAGGCCATCTGGAAGGGCAGGAAAGAAGACCTGAGGGGAAGCTGTCGAAAACCCTCTGGAGAGGTGCTTCCTTGCTGCAAGCCAAGGCCCCGCTTCCAGAGTGTTCACAATCAGCAGCGAGCATCACCCCACCCCACGGCCACCCCCAGGGCCACAGACACTCTTCTTGTAAGAAGGATCATGATGTCTTGATCCAAGTTTGCATATCACCTTGAGATTCGTTTTCACACTCGCCTGCCATGCTAAAACTCTACTCTCTCGGAAAAGAAACCCCATCATGTAATTCCTTCATAACACATTCTCTAGAAGCAATTACTTCTAATTTGAGGATAAAGCAGTGAATATCTAGGTGCATTTTACCTTCTAATGAATTTGTGCCAAAGTTCAGAATATCACATACGCTTTCACCAAAGAATAACAGAAAGGGCCAGCAAGAAAAGGAGCGTTATAAAATACTGTTCTTCAATCCTGTTCTTTAAAGAAATAGAAAACCCTATGTCATAGTACCACAACACAAATACCTATTGCTCACTCCATTCAGCTGTGACAGTGGTCCCATGATGGGATTAACAGATGTGCTTGTTGGAATTTAGCTTGTTTCTCTCTCATTTCAGATAATTTTTCATGGGGTATTTTCTATTTTGTTCTCAAGAATGAAAACCCCTTCCCTGGATTACCTTTGACATAACAGTGTTTAAAGACGGGGCTTGGAATTTCAGAAAAAAAAAAATCTCAAATGATTATTTTAGCTTTTTCAATTTTCTCCTCTTCGAAAGTCATTCAACAAAGCCCCTAATGAGTAAATACATAGGCAAATTTGAGATTCACTATCCATTTACCCCTGTATTATTTGGAAGTAATAAAAAGAAACAAAACTAGTAGCAAAATAAAAAGTAGAAAAGTCACATGGAAAAAAAGCTAGTAACCAAATTCCAGGATAATATTCATAGACTGGGAACTCAGTTCTGAAGGGGAAGAAGACTATCAGCTGAGTTCTCTGAGTGTCAGGCATTCGTTTAATCTCCACAGTGGAGTTAGTATCTGTAAATACAAATGAGGAAAGGGAGAGCTGGCAAGTGCCAGACTTCAAGTGGGAAGCCATGTTTGTTTCTTTTTGTCTGAAAGATTGATTTCTGTACTTTCATGCTGCTGCTTTAAGAGCGGCTTGCATGCACCATAAGGCCGCTTACGACCTCGACACCTCCGCACTGTTTAGAAGGACGCATCTCTGCACCTTACCTGTGTCCTGACAGATGGAGGCCTCTGCAGAGACCAGGGCCTGTGAGCAGAGTACTGGCTGTCAACTTGTTCTCCAATTGCCTGGGGTTCTGTTAAAAGGCAGATTCTGATTCAGGATGTCTGGCATGGGGCCGGAGGTTCTAAGAAGTTCCAAGTTCTCGCCACAGCTCCTGATCCAGAGCCTATGCCTTAAGCTGCAAGGTGGAGCTTATTCCTTGTTAGAAGAAGGAGACACGGAAGGACCCCGAAAGAGGCTTAGGATAAGGCTCCAAAGGAACAGAGCATTAGAAAAGTACAACTTGGTTTCTCCAGGGCAGTTCCTTCTGTGGATTTTAAAAACCAGTTGCAAAGCACCTTAGAGATTACTAAACACTTTTGGTTGTCTGTCTGTCTGTCATCAGCAAACTTGGGGCTCTCTGTCCATACACAAGTCCACTGACGCCCACAGCCATTTTGTTTGGACTGGCTGGAGGCAACCCCCGAGCTTGCACACAAATGGTTTATCATCAACACAAACGTTTCTCTGACAGCTGTTTTCCTGCCCAGCCCAGGGTCCTGGCCAGAGGAAAGGGAAAGGGCTGAAAAAAGAAGTGCCAGTGTCAGCAAGCTGTGCTAGTTGCCTGGCTTCCAGACCTGTGCGAGTCACACAGGCGTGTGCACACACACACACACACACACACACCCCAGATGGAAGATCAGAGTATAAGGATAGAATAAGTAGTTTGATAAATCTATTGGTTTTGCCTGTAAAAGATGCTGGAGAAGGAAGTACTCAATCATTTTCTTTTAATAAGACATAGAATTTCTACAAAGTACAACGACTAAGTTTCACGTCCTATTGCAAACTCTGCTGGGGGTCTATGTATCCACAACTGAACAACGCGTATCCCACCAGCATGGGGTAAGGGACGTGAAATCCGTATTGGGTATATGAGTACCACAGTTAGTAGAGCTGATAAAACTCAGGATTGTGTCAGCTGTGTAAATGGAGAGAAAGAGGCACCTTCAGAGACTTCCTTTGGGGAAGGCTTGTTTTGTGCTGGTGAACTGCTCCCCCTGGTGGATCAGCAACTGATAGGTCTGTGATTCCAGACCGTAGGCAACAAGCAAGCTTTGAAGAAAACTGGGCAGTTTGAGGTACGCAGATGTATCCTCCAGGATAAAACTTAACTTTTAGAGCACCGAAAGTAAATGGAATGCCTAGCACAGCCCCTGATGGATTTTGAGCTTAGCTATCCTGCAAAGCACATGGAGTTGGTTCTCCCAGACCTACTGGTGTCCACGTGTGTTCTCATTATTATGGTTGTTTTGAAATCATGAGTTTGTACTGATTTGAGAGATGTGAAAACTCTTTAAGTTCTGTATTTTCTTCCCCTTTAAAAATGATTCTGGACAGGGTAAACAAGCCTCAGCAGGGAGACCATTTTGCTGTGAAATCATTTGTTTCTCTTACTTCCTGTCCACCTACTCCCCTCTCTCTGAGATGATCCTGTTGATGTGGCTAATTTATTTCTAGTTCCCTTGTTCTACATGCGTGCTCTCAAGATAAAGGTAAGTTTATGGTTTTCTAAGGATCTTCCTTATACCAGTATTATATATTTTGATAGCAAGATAGTTTGTGTTGTTGTTTTCCTTAAAGAGGCTTTCTGTAAGCCCTGGCAGACACAGAGAGGAGATTTTTGCTGGTCAGGCAGAGATGAAATTCTATGGCAATTCTCTCACTCTTATGAACATTCTGCAATGAGGCATACTGCAGCCTCAGTCCAAACAGTTTATAAGCTAAATAAGGAGGTATTTTAAATATTTATTTAACAAGACATATTTTAAATAACCTACATATGTAAATAGAGCGTTCTTAGCCTGTACATTATTGCCAGGTCGATTCTCGTGTTCTGATATATAATTAATTACCGGTTTATTCCTCTGTAAACCAAAGCAGAGAATAAATCAGCGATGCCAGGTCACTGATGTCAGTAAAAATTGTAATACCCTCTGTCACTGGGTCTGTGAAAGGGGAAGTGAGACTGTAAAGTCTGTGAGGCTGGGGGACCCAACTGTGTCCAAATGGCAAGTTTCTAACCTAATTTGAGTTGCTTTCTCCTGATGTCTAGACTTTTTGTCTGTACTCTATAGGTAGGCATGGGATGCCCATATCTTAGTTTAAAACAAACTCAGAAAGCCTTTTCAGTGTGATTAATGCATCTTATAAGGTAGAGTTTCCTAAAGGAAATGCATATCACAAGCATTTTAAGCAACATATTACATTTAGAAACAAAAATCACACAAATACCAACCATTCTGATAATATCTAGGTAGCTGAAAATATGACTCTTTTTAATGTTTCAGCAAAATCCATCCATCCATTCTTAATTTTTTGAGAAGAAAAAAGCATACATACTTTTTTTTTTCTCTTCGCTTAAAGTGATTGTGTGTCTTTTGAATTTTTCCACTGAAAACTTCTGAAGGACAGAAGTGTTGCATTTCAAATTTGTCATGAGTATAAAGAGACCTCTCTAGGGAAGAAAAACAGAAGACATGACATCTTTTCTCTTTAGATTTACTTTCTGATGATGTAAAATGAGTAATCATCTCAAGTACCACAGCAAATTTTTGGCCTGGGTCAGTGATGAGACGAACATGTTTCATTTAAACATAATACACACGGCTTACCAACAACCCAACTCAAGAGTTCCAAGTCCCTGCTCAGCGAATTAGCTTGCCAACATAATTCTAGCTACTGATTAGCAATATTAATTATCTTGGCCTGTGGCCAAAACATCTGGAAAATTTAATGTGGAAAATCACTTAAAATAATTCGTTCATGCCATCATGACAAACCAACCCGTTGGTTAATTGACCTTTTCACTATCACCCCGTTGCTCGGCCATACTCTAAACCTTCTATATTCAATTTGCATTGGATCCTTTTAGCCATTCTGTACTGGGAAAAAAAAAAAATCCTTTATATCTTTGGGAAAATAAACATCAGCAACCACAAGATTAGTTGAATTTTGCAGCGAAATGATCATCAGAGGCATTCCTAGACACAGAGTCTATAACTTCATTTATGATATTGTTACAGTGCTTAGAATAAGTGCATTTTTGGTAGTTAGTGAAATAGGTTCAGTGAGATGTAAATTAATCTTAGCAGCTTCTGAAATAAGTTTTCTTAGACAGTTGCATAAAGAGGGAAATTAAAGGTTAAAACTTGCTGATTCCAGCTGCCCTCCAGTTTCACTCTGTGATGCTCCCTCATGAGGTATCAGGGGCAAGAATACCTTTAGTGCACATAGAAAAGGACTCAGGGAACTGCTTCTTTAGGGATCTGAGGTGACTTTGTAGATTCGCCATAACTAATACATTAGTCTTTTAAAATAAAAATGTTAATTAAGCTTAAGCCTCCAAACAGTAGGGAAGAAGAATTTACTTCTAAAGATAAACAGTGGCAACAAGACACTCAGATTGTCTTCTCATTAAATATTATTAAGACAGATAACTTTGTTTTTACCGCAGTAAATCAAATGTTCCTTTAAAAAGTGCTCAAGGTGGAGAACGCACACTTCTCTATAACTCCTTCTTGCACGGTTGAAGCTCTGGAGATTATATATAAAACAAACATAAGATCTGAAAGGTGGAGAGAAGAAAGCGGACTGGCTAGAGACCTCAGGATGCAAGGAATGGTGAGTTTCCCTGAGGTTTTGTTTTTCCTCATATATTTAAGACCTATGGCTGAGAAAGCCAACAACTCAGAAACAGTAATAGTCACAGACAAGGTAAGACCCAGGAAACCAGGAAAAGGGCAAGCTGGCAAGTCTCTCTCTCTCTCTCTCTCTCTCTCTCTCTATATATATATATATATATATATATATATATGAAATATTGGGCCAATGACTGCTCTATTCCAACAAACACCATGAAAGATAACTGGGTGGTATCAGAGAAGGCTGAGTTGGGACCTGTGACTTTTAAGCCTGCCACACTGTTAAGCCCCCACCCCTGTGGGGTCAGTGAACACCATATGGGGAGGGGTAGGACCTCCACCCTTCCCATATATGAAATTATTTCTAAAGGTCTAGTGGGGAGCAGGAACACTCACCTGTACCCAACCCAACAGTAAGGAAGGAGCATCTTCCCTCTCAGATGTCAACAGAAGCCAAGTGAGGAACCTGGAGTTCCTCCCCCTTGGCGGTGATGAGGGGGCACACACCACACTTATAGCAGAATGGTGTCAGAGGAAGCTGATTAAAACAGAGGTTTAAAAAAGACACAGACTCTCATAGCCTACCACGAAATGCCAAAAATTCAATTAAAAAAAAATCACACAAAGAACAAGGAAGAACTCAAACTGGATGCAAAAAGGCAATATAGATATATGCCAACATCAAGACGATACAGATATTAGAAACATCTGGTAAAGCTTTTAAAGCAGCTATCAGAAAAATACTCCAATGTGCAATTAATATTCTTGAAACTAATTAATAATTAGAGCTTCAGCAACAAAATAAGAAGTCACAGTATAACATAGAAGATATAAAAATGAGCCTAATGGAAATTTTTGAGCTGAAAAATATATAAAACCATAAAAACTCAACTCATGAGCTCAAAAGCAAATGATGGAGAGACAACGAGAAGTATTAGTGAACTGCAAGATAGAACCATAAAACTGCCTAATCTGAACAACAAAGAGAAAGTAGACCAGGAAAAAGAGAGAGAGAGAGAACAAAACCTCAGGACCCGTGGGACAAAAAATAAAAGCAAATCTATGATTTGCATTACCAGAATCCAGAGAGAAAGCAGGGGGAAAGCCTAAAAAAATACTCTAAGAAATAATGGCTGAAATCTTCCTAAATTTGGCAAGTGACATAAACTTACAGGTTTAAGTAGCTGAGTGAATTCAAGCAAGATAAGCTCAAAGAAATTCTGATCACAACATACCGCAGTCAAACTTCTGAGAGCTAAAGACAAAACAAACAAACAAACAAACAAAAAAACAAACCTCACAAGAAAGAAGACAATGAGGGAAAAAAAGATATCTTACTTACAGGAGCTAAAACAATTCAGTAACCATGGATTTCATATCTGAAATCAGAGAGTCCATGAGAAACTGGCACAACATTTTTCAAGTTCTAAAAGGAAAGAATTGCCAGCCTCAAATCCAATACCCAGTGAAATTTCTTTTAGGAGTGAAGGGAAATCAAGATAGTCTCAGTTAAAAAAAATAAAATAAAAACAACCAAGAAAATATGTTGCCAGCAGACCTACCCTAAAATAATAGCTAAGGAAATTCTCTAAACAGAAAGAAAATGATAAAAATAAGGAATTCTGGATCATCAGGACAGGAGAAAAAAAAACACAGTAAATAAAAATGTGGGTAAATACAGTGAGTTTTTCTGCTCTTCATTTTTCTAAACTATATTTGAGGGTTGAAGCACATAATATGACTGTCACGTGTGGTTCTAAATTTATATAGAAGAATTATTTAAGACAACTGTTTTATAAAAGGTGAGGGTAAAAGACTTAGAGGAAGGTAACTCATATAATTCACTCAGATGGATAAAATGACCATAAGTGCAGATTGTGATAACTTATACATCTAAATGGTAAAACTGAACCTACCGAAAATACCAAATGCTGGGAAATATGCTGAGACCCTGGATCACTCTTATATTTTCTATGGGAGTATAAAATGGTACAGGAAAACCATACCATTTAGTACATTTTGTAACAGTTTGACATTTTCTTCAAAAAATAACATAAACAACAGCAAAAAATCCACATTCAACTGCCTCATTATCCAGCAGTTACACTCCTGGGCATTTATACCAAAGAAGCAAAAATGCATATTCACACAGAAACTTGTGCACGAATGCTTGTATTGGTATTGGCAATAGCAAAAAAAACAAGATACAACCCAGATAGCCTGTAATGTGTAAATGGTTAAACAAACTGTGGCACATACATGCATACCAATAAAAAGGAACTATTAGCAATTGTTGATACATGCAACAGCCTGTATGAATCTCCAGAGAATTACAGCAAGTGGCAAAAGTCAGTTTCAGAAAGGTACATACTATATAACTCCATTATGTAGTAGTATTGAAGTGACAAAATTACAGAAAGTGAGAATAGATTAGGGGTTAAGGAGGATATAACCATGAGCTTCCCAGGCGGTGCTAATGAAGGACCTTCTCCTGCCAGGGAAGGTGAAATAAGAGACCTGGGTTTGATCCCTGGTCCAGGAAGGTCCCCTGGGGAAGGAAATACCAACCCTCTCCAATCCTCTTGCTCGGAAAATCCCATGGACAAAGGAGCCTGGCGGGCTAAGTCCAGAGGGTCCCAAAGGGTCGGACGTGACGGAGGCGACTCAGCACACAGGCAGGTTATACGGGCAGCATGTGAAGATGTAGAGGGGTAATGAGAAGGATTCTTATGATGGGTCAGGATTTTGTATTACAGCTGTGTAATGTCAACATTCTATTTGTTAAATTACACTACTTTTCACAAGGTGTTACCAATGGGTGTGGAGAAGGCAATGGCACCCCACTCCAGTGCTCTTGCCTGGAGAATCCCATGGACTCAGGAACCTGGTGGGCTGCAGTCCATGGGCTCGCCAAGAGTCGGACACGACTGAGCGACTTCACTTTCACTTTTCACTTTCATGCATTGGAGAAGGAAATGGCAACCCACTCCAGTGTTCTTGCCTAGAGAATCCCAGGGACGAGGGAGCCTGGTGGGCTGCCGTCTATGGGGTCGCACAGAGTCAGACATGACTGAAGTGACTTAGCAGTAGCAGTAGCAGTACCAGTGGGTGAAATTGGACAAGGTGTTACCAACAGGTAAGATTATTCTTTCTGACAATTGCATGCAAATCTGAAATTATCTCAAAATAAGTTTAACTTTAAAAAGTTCTATGAGTTTATAATCTAATATCTCTATCATTCTATACTTTAAAAAAATTAACTGTGACTGTTGAATTTTATATAACCTTAGACGATTGTACTCAGTCACTCTGAGCCTAATTCCTTTTAGTTAAATGGACATAATGTTACCTTCCTATTTTTTTTTTTTACTAGCTATAGTCAAGATGCACTGAAAATGGAATAATATTGTGCTTCCTAACTCTTCAAGTACTGTAGGAAAAGAGCTAACATTTGTTTGAGGCTAATGTATGCCAGGCTGTTAAATGTGTACCTTACTTTATATTTATATGGTATTATTTTATGTGAAACTTCTAAAAGCATGGCTCCTATCCCTTAATGGAAGACCATGTGACATTTAAAGAATGACTAAAAGGAAATTCTCTTCTTTTGTCATATCTTTCTCAGACATTCAAGAGTGTCCACAAATAACTTTATCTACAAACTAGAAACAGACTCACAGAGGCAGAGAACAGCCTTGTGGGTGCAAGTCGGGTAGGGGTAAGGTAAGTATGGACTGAGAGTTTGGGATTAGCAGATGCAAGGGATTCTATATAGGATGGATAAACAACAAGATCCTCCAGTACAGTTTAGGGAAATATATTCAATATCCTGTGATAAACCATAATGGAAAAGAATATGAAAAAGAATGCACATGTATGTATCACTGAATCATTCTGCTGTACAGCGGAAATTAACAAAACAATGTAAGTCAGCTATAATTAAAAAATAAAAACAGGAAGACTGTCCAAGTCTAAAGTCCCAGGTAACTCATATCTCTAAATATTTAAACACTCTGGAACTCCTGAGACCCTCTTACTCTCCTTTCCTTAAATGCACCAGGCCGAACTTTCCATCTTGGATGCCCATCCTCCCTTCACTCACTTGGTGGACATGGTCCAACAGGATGGGCCACCACCAGCACACATTCTCCCTGCTGTGCACTTTCCTCCATTTCTGCATCTGTCTGGAGAATTATTCCATAGGGCTTGGCCCCTTTGTCCTCTCAGTATTCCCCTAATTTGTGCCTCTGAACTGGAGAAAATCAGAAGAGTTTGTAGCTGACATGTTGATGGGTTTTTATCTTATTTCATTTAATATTACCATTTTACAATTTCCTCAAAATGTGAGTAATCTACTGAGGACTTTGTTGTTGTTTAGTCCCTAAGCTGTGTCTGACTCTTTTGGGACTCCATGGACTGTAGTCTGCAGGCTACTGTGTCCATAGCATTTCCCAGGCAAGAATACTGGAATGGGTTACCATGTCCTTCCCCAGGGGATCTTTCCAACCCAGGGATCAAACCTGCATCTCCTCCTCTGGCAAACAGATTCTTTACCACCGAGTCACCAGGAAAGCCCACTGAGGGTTTACAGCTTTGTTAATTTAGGACACTTCAGAAATATTTAATTAATAAAGGAATAAATACCTAGTCCATCTTTTGCATGAAATTTTTGTGTTCTCGTTTCTGCCATGAGACTATCTCATTAAAAAAAAAAAAACAACATTCATTTGTTCATTTGCTCATTTGTTTATTCATTCATTAATTAATTCCATCACCTATTCGACAATGACTTAACACCCACCAATTGCAAGGCTCTGTGCTAACCCTCAGGGATATGATGATGTGTAAAATGTAATCTGGAAAGAAGCAAATGAAAACAATCATAATAAGGATAGGGTTTATGACACAACAGAGGCATGAAGGTACCATGAGAACACAGAGAAGAAACGCTCCATGGAGAAACTGACGGATTCCCATATCTGCTGGGACTAGACATGGAACAAACTCCTGTGTTGGGAAGTGCAAGGACCCGTTCTGATGAAATTTTATTTAAAAATGTGTAAAAGTGACCATCGCATTCTAGGGACTGAGAATATTATGCACAACGACGATGATATCACGTGGGCTTTACCTTTTAGACAATAGCTTGCACCTGACCTGGTCTATCAGTACATTCAATATTACCCTCCTAAGTGGACTAGTCCTAACCTAGTCTTTATCCCCCTTCAGGTCAAGTGCAATGGCTTTCTGTTTTGTTTGCTGCATCCACACTTGCCCTTCACAATCTTTTCTCAGAAACCAGGGGACGAGAAAACATAAGTACATGCCTTTTCTCACTCGGCCATGTCCCACACTTCTTAGCTGAGCATTAGAATATCCTAGAGGGTTTTTTTAAAGTGTAAGCATCTGGCCTTTAGCCTCTGCAGTTCTGGTGATTTCAAAGGTGGTACCAGGCTGCTGCCATCCCGTCTTCTCCCTTTCTCACTTGAGATTTCAGTTGAGATGAGATTTGAGTTGATTTCACCAATTCCAGTGAATCTACACTGAAAACCCTACCCAAGCATCACTTTATCTTCTTTCACTTTACTTTTCTTCATGGTACCCATCACCATCTGCATATGTCCGACTGGCTAATGTGTTTATGTTTCTTCTTCCCCCAGAGAAAATGGCCCTAGGAAGTCAGAGATTTTACTTCTGGTTTGCTTATCACTTCACTGCCAGTGCTTATAAAAGTGCCTGGCACATGGGAAGTGTTAAATAAATAATTTTTAAAAATACATTAAATGGACAAAGGCAAGGAAGGGTTTAACACACTCAGGGGAAGTGAATTGAGAGTGGCAACATGCAGCAGGAAATGGTCGGGAAAGAGGAGGTCTTGTAAAACATAAAGGACTAGAGTATTGTTCCTGAAAAAGATGGAGAGTATTAACCATTTTCAACAAGAGACTGTCACAACCCAATCTGTATTTTAGGAAACTCTCTTACTGCATTTAGGAAGGAGGTGAATTTGTCCCTAAAAAGGGTTCAGATGACTAGAAATAGCTGTTTGGAGACTCTTGTGATCACAATGAGGAAAGTCCAAAGATATGACACGTTTGAACACTGCAATATGGAAAGAAGTCGAAATTAAACCACATGTGAGTTGGTTTTGTTTAATACAGTGACAGACGCTAACTATAAAAGAGTGAATGGCTCCTTGTATTTTAACCTTTATAATTTACTGCAATTTCTTTGGACAAGCTTTTTTTTTGTCTTTTGGGTTCTCTCACTATTCTCATTAAACAAATGCAAATTAAGACAGATTTTAAAAGTACAGAGTTAAGACATCTCCAGAAACCAAGCAGAAATCGTTGAAGCCCACCTGGGTCCCTTTCACTTGAGTGCTCTTCCCCACACATGCCATGAGCGATCCTGTGTGTTTTCCTTCACAGCCTTGTCTCACAGGTCATTCTACACATTTAATATCCTCCTTGAAACAAAATGATGCATAATGCCTGGGTCTGTTCTAAACCTCTTCTATTTTCCATTTATGCTCTGTTTTCCTATATCGATTCAAAGCTGAAAATAGAACTAAGGTATGCTCTTAGTACAACCTCTAGTGATTATTTTTATTACTCTTTTTTTTTCCAACTGAATAAACTCACAATAAATAAGAAGCACTTCCTCTGGGAGAGAATCTCCAAATAGACCTCAGCCTCTTACCGTTCAATCTTTTTCAAACTTGCTAACATAGTATTAAGTAAAGTCCTTCCCCTCCTCCCATTCTTTCAACCCAATACTACTTTGGTTAAAGAAGTAAATCTAATTAAAGGAGCATGGGAAATGGAAGCCGTTTTGTGTGTTAGGGAAGCTGGATCTGTGTAACTTTCACCAGTGATTGGGCTTACAAGATGGAAAATTCCTTAGACTGCTGGGCAAAGTACTCTTAATGCTGTTGAAACATCTGGTTTTCTTTGTGTAAAATCTTTTCCATGAGGTGGGCTGAGATTTTTATTCTAATTGAATTTGTAGTTAATTCCAGATAAAGATGAGTTTCTTTTCGCTGATACTGCTCAAATCAGGGGTCCCAGCCTGCCGACTTGAAGCCCGTTTTTACTCAAAATTAATTTAAAAAAAGAGTTATTTCACTCAACTGTTAGTATTTATAGGACAGAAAAACAATATCTAAAGCCCTGGGTTCCTGACTTGGCCTTTTGAGTCGTGTGTGATGGACATAGAGGGGACACTCCTGTGCCATAAATGCAGTGTGTGTGTGTGCTAAGCCGCTTCAGTTGCATTTGATTCTTTGTGACCCCATGGCGGACTGTAGCCCACGAGGATCCTCTGTCCATGGGATTCTCTGGGCAAGAACACTAGAGTGTGTTTCCATCCCCTTCTCCAGGGGATCTTCCTGACCCAGGGATGGAACCAGGTCTCCCACATTGCAGGTGGATTCTTTACCAACTGAGCCACAAGGGAAGCCCGAGGATACTGGAGTGGGTAGCCTATCTCTTTCCAGGAGATCTTCCTGACCCAGGAATCGAACTGGAGTCTCCTGCATTGCAGGTGGATTCTTTACCAGCTGAGCAATGAGGGAAGCCCTTAGATGTAGTATTGCTAACCAGTTAGGGGCACAGAAGGATTTTGATTTGAAGACAGCTTACCACCCTTCCTGTGAATGTTTGTTCTGGTGTTAATGGATCTTAAACCATTGGTTTACAACCATAAACCACCTAAAAGAATGTAAGGAGTCAAGCTTTCCAATATGTGTTGCAATATTTGTTAAACAGATTAATACACAGAGGAACAAAAGAAAGAATACTATATAAAGCATGTGAGTCTTCCAGGGTTTTTGCCACTTACTTGACAGACTTCTGCTTTAACAGTGACTTTTTGGGACCTATGTTTTCTATAAGTTCATATTTTAGATATTATGAAATAAGGAAGACTATTAAATTGTACTTAGTTTATCTTTCTCAACCAATCCTGATAATTGATTGGACCTTCTTCCTCTCTCCTACCAAATTTTGGGACAGTACAACAGAAATGAAAACCAGGGCTTAGAACCAGAAGCCAGAAGAAGAAACAGACATAGGCCCTCCACGGCTTATCAGGTAACCTGTCTCCTTTCAGCGTCACTTAACAAAGCTGATGTCCCTTTTTTTTTTTTTTCTAGAGGCTTTGGACCTAGAGAAGGACACCCCCTTTTCTCCCCAACAGTAGAGAGTGATGCCTCTCAAATGCCATGAGCACAGATCTTAAAGCAATATTGGCATTTTCAAAGCTCCCATTACTGATTAACCTTTGCATTCCTTTTCCTCCTTGAGGAGTCTGAATTTCTTGTCTTTTATCAGGACCTCTTAACATCCAGAATGTGGATCTATCTATAATTGCACCTTTTTTTTTTAATCCATTCATGATGTTTATACACACTCTCTCCAGACTTCTGCTGTTTATCTGAGCTATCGAAGGGCAGAAGGAAGATGACTGATTCATTCCTAAAATTCAGTAGGCAGTCCATACATGATTTTTTAACAATGAACTCAAATAGTCATAGAAGATTTCATTGGGAAAAAACACATTCCTCTTATTCTGCCAAAGTTGCAAGTCATCATGTGCAATGATAAGAAACGTTGCCTGTACTAGATCAAATTAAATGCAATAAGAAAAGAAAGTGCTATCTCAGAAAAAGAGAAGGTTGATTCCAATTTTCTCTAATATTAATGAAATGCATAAAAAATTACAATGCAATGAAAAATCACAGAAGCAAATTTTTGAGTGATCTCAGTTATACTGGAAATATTGCTGTTGTTTGGTTGCTAAAGTCTCTTTTGAGACCCTGTGGACTGTAGGCTGCCAGCTCCTCTGTCCATGGGATTTCCCAAGCAAGGTTGGCTTGGGTTGCCATTTCCTTCTGCAAGGAATCTTCCCATCCCAAGAACTGAATCCACATCTCCTGCATTGGCAGGCGGATTCTTTACCACGGGGCCATCTTGGAAGAACCTGAAATGTTAACTTCAGGCAAATCAACTACAGGGACAAAGGACATTTGGTTATCTTCTTGTCATCATTGAGTTTTCCATATTCTCATTAACATTGCCTATAGTAACTAAGTACAATAAAAGTAAGATGCAAGTAATAACCTCTTTTTGTCTTGTTTTATGTATATATATATACCAATATTACATATATAAATATTAGATATGTATACATAAATATCTATATAACCTCCAGAATTCTTGCCTGGAAAGCCCCATGGATAGAGGAGTCTGGTGAGCTACATTCCATGGGGTCACAAAGATTTGGAAACAAATCAGGAACTGAGCACAAGAATTATGGACCTCAATTCTTGATCTTATGTATATATGCACTGTCTGCTACATATGGATGTATACTTCCCTTCTCTGGATTTTGTGTTTCACGGTGTAACTTTCTCTGGGTAATGTGGATGCAGAAGATATGATGTTAGAGGGACTTAAAGTGCGATTTTTGTGGCTGGTTATACTTGCTTTTATTTATGCCATTCTTTCTTTTTTTAATTGGAGGATAATTGTTTCAAATATTGTGTTCGTTTCTGCTGTACAACAACATGAATCAACTATAAGTATATATATATATTTCCTTCCACTTGAGCCTCCATCCTATACCTCCCATCCCATCCCTCTAAGTCATCACAATGCACTAAGCTGGGCTCCCTACGTTACACAGCAGCTTCCCACTAGCTGTCTATTTTGCATAAGGTAGTGTGCATATGTCAAAGCTGCTCTCTCAGTGTGCCCCACCTTCTCCTCCCTCCACGTCCACAAGTTCTTATTCCATTCTTAAAAGAGGCACACGGCCGCCCACCCCTCCTGCTGTTCCAGGAGGAGGGCGAGTGGCAGGTGGAATGGAGCCACCCCACCCGACTACAATGGAGCTGAAGCATCCTAGCTGAGTTAGAAACTCATTAACACAAAGGCAATGCTTATTGCTATATTCCACTGAAAATTTGACATTATTTGTTATGCAGCAGCGTTTAACTACTGCATATATTTAATATGGGTCTTTTACTGGGAATATACAACAGTGAGTAAAAAGAGAGCAGCACTATTTATACTGGATTGAGGGGAAAATGTGCAATATAAAAATATTATCTATCTATCTATCTATCTATTAAATACTGATTTGATTTGGGGCTTCCCTGGTGGCTCAGTTGGTAAAAGAATCTGTCTTCAATGCAGGAGACCTGGGTTCAACCCCTGGGTTGGGAAGATCCCCAAGAGAAGGGCATGAAAACCTACTCCAGCATTCTTTCCTGAAGAATCCCCATGGACAGAGGAGCCTGGCAGGCTGCAGTCCATGGGGTCGCAAAGAGTTGGACACCGCTAAGCAACTAAGCACAGCACAGTGATTTGATTTGAAGAAAAAGTGAATCAGCAAAAAATATAAAGTAGCATGTAAGGGGTACCTTTGACAGATAATGAAACTGAATTTTTTCATTCTCTTCTCTGAAATTTCTCTTAATGTGACTTACATTTTTACCTGTAGCATGTTCATCTTTTTCTAATTTGTGTTTATTTTCATGTTACTTTTTTATATATACATGTGTACATACATTGACTGTTATAATGTTGTACATATTTTTCTCAATTTATGTAAAATTTTATTTTAAATATAAATGAATAGTTTTTACTGTATGCTTTGCTGCATGTTTAAAAAATTTTTACATTTCAATTAGCCATAATTGTTAGTGACTTAATTTTGTATATGCTGTGAATTAGGAACCCAACTCTACTCCTACCTCTGACAAAGGTTTTCTTCTCCCGTACTTAATAATTATCCAACTTCTCCTAGTTGATGTGACATGTCATTGTTGCTATGTAACAGGAGTTGAGTGACATATTTTTTGAATAATATTTACCTAATAATAGTCTCCTTCATTATATTAAATGGTATTAAAATATGCATGAAATTACTTTTGATGAAAAAGGCAGTAACATATACAACATAATATGCCCCTAATTCTACGAAACTAATACACACCCACAAATATATGCAAGGAAGATTAGAAAGAAATCTAAGACATTGAAAGTAAAAGTGCCAGTTGCTCAGTCATGTCTGACTCCTTGTGACCCCATCCATGGTCTATAACCCACCAGGCTCCGCTCTCCATGGAATTCTCCAGGCAAGAATACTGGAGTGAGTAGCCATTCCTTTCTCCAGGGGATTTTCCCAACCCAGGGATTGAACCCAGGTCTCCTTAATGATACCTAATTCTGAGTGAATGCAAGGAGATAATTTTTATTCCTTCTTCACTGTTTTCTGTTCTTTCTAAATGATTTACTGTAAATATAAAATATTAAAAATGCATACAAATAAATACTTTTAAAAGAAAAATCTAAGACTTCAATAACTTGAAAAGTTCTAGTAACTAGAAATCCAAGTTTATTTTATTTGTATTTCAGATAAAATAGCAAATTATTTCTTGAGTTTTCATAATTAATCCAAAGGGATGACATTCAGCTTGCATTTAGCGCCCCCCCCAAAATCATTAATTTAAATTTTCTTTCTCTTCTTGAAAGTCATTTCCCAACCCATCCTACTGCTAATCTTAGGAGTAAGACTATTGTGTCCTTTAGATTGGTTAGGGAATTCCTAGTGTCACAGAAAGGAGGCAGGACTTAAAGCAGCCACCTAGAAGGAGTGCCTCCCTTTGCTTAGAGAAATAAATTTATACAAATATTCCCATTACCCATCAAAGAGGCTTTCTGTAGACACAGAGAGATTCTATACTTGGAGAGAAAAGGATCCATCCAGTGTCATAGTTGAATAATTCTATAAATTACCAAGATAAGACGTGTGGAACAGCAACTCAGTGGCTAAACTCTTGAGGGAAAACCCAAGTCTGAGAAAAGATATTTACAAAGTGAGTGAAGAACTCCTGGCCTTCTTACTCCATCCCAGGGATACCTCTCAACATATTCACGGTACAAGGTAATAAGGAAAAGGAATTAACTACGACCTCTCCTGCCACATGTCAAAGTTAATTCTACTTTAAACGAGTCTTAATTATGCCAGTGAAGCTTAGACTTAAATAGAAAGAACATGTTCCCTGAAACTGTAACTTTTACCATGAGGATGAAGAAAGATTTAAAGTAAGTTTCCTTTAAGTGTAGTGAGCCTAATTTTGAGACTATAGTATCAATTTTGGAGGCAATAAGCCCTACATCTCTCATAGAGCGGTTGGCTTGTTTTCATTCCCTGTCTGTGAAATTACTCACCCTAGGGAAAACTCCTATCTTCTAGAAAGTATTTAGCCTCTGATTGTCTGGACTTGGTGTATTCACTCCCTGTACTAAGTTTTTTATTCACATGTATTCTTTTTGTTGAGGATATAAGACCTAACAATGTCATAAACACTTGTTTTTTTTCCATGGTTGGAAGTCACCCACTTTTTGATAGCCTACTGTGTGCCAGGAGATGAGCTAAAACACTGAAGCTTATAGACTTTTATTGAAATATAATTGACACACAGCATTATGTTAGTTTCAGGTGTACAGCATTATGATTTCATATATGTGTATATTACAAAATTATTAGCACAATATGTCTTGTTAACACCCATCATCACACATGGTTATATTTTAAGAATATTTGAAGCATCACTGTATGACAGATATAGTCATTTTTTTCAGATGAATCTGAGATATAAAAAAGTAAACAACGTGTCCTAGGTCACATTACTTTTGAATGACTGGAGCTCAAATCCACACCCTTTTGACACCAATACTGGACATTCTTCCTATAGACTGCATTATCTCATACAAGGGAAACCATAATTTATTGCTGTATTACATTCCTTTTATGGAGATACACACAATGACAATAACTTATTTGCCAAATTTGATTGAAGTCTTAGTTTTCATATATGGACAGAGCTTCTCCCATGTATGCAGGTTAGACTGATATCTTTCTAAATCATTCATTGTATGGGTTACCAAACTAACAGTATCTTCTTACTAAGCTACCATTTTGTGTTTTATCTGTCTTTACGTTTTCAAAGCAATTTGGGGTTAGCAACAAAATAGAGAAGAGAGTAAAGAGATTTCCCATATACTCCCTGCTCTCACACAGGAACAGCCTCTCCCATTTTCATTCTCAGTGGGTGGAGATGGACAGAATTTGAAGGAGCAGGCTAGCTGTCCACAAATGTGGTCATCTTCACACTGCAGTGGAAAGCCTTCACACCGCAGGAGGAGAAAGTTGTAAGGGAAGCTAAGCCAGCCAGAGACCAGCGGGGCTAGGTTTCCTTCTCCCTCAAGTTTTTAAGATTTTACAATAATACTAATAGTAGATAATTATTAAGGTTCTTTTTTTCTTTTAATTTTAAAGGGCTTGATTTTTAAGAACAATTTTATTTTTTAATTTATTTTATTGAAGTATAGTTGATAAAAGCAATTTTAGATTGACAAACAAGTTGAAATAAAAGTAAAGAGAGTTCCCTGACCCTGTACATATATGACTTCTGCTATCTATACTCAACAGAATGATGTGTGTGTGTATATATATTTTGCTAAGGATGAACCTACATTGACACATCATAATTATCTAAAGTTCATTGTCTACCTTAAGCTTCACACTTGCTGATGTACTTTCTCTGAGTTTGGCAAACCTTTCATTGCATATGTATATTATTATAACATCATACAGAATGTTTTCACTGCCTGAAAAATACTGTGCTTTGCCTATTCATTCAACTCTTCTGAACTACCCCCATAATTGCTGATCTTTTTTTTTTAATCTATATAGTTTTGCTTTGCTAGACTGTCATATATAAATAGTTGCAATTACACAGTATATAGTCTTTTTGTATTGCCTTCTTCACCTAGTAATATGCATTTAAGACTCTCCCATGTTTTTTCATGGGTTGATAGCTCATTTATTTTTTAACATTGCATAATATTTCCTTTTCGAGATGTGCCATAATTTAGGGACTTCCCTGACAGCTCAGTGGTAAAGAATCTCCCTGCAATGCAGAAGACGCAGGAGACATGAGTTTGATCCCTGGGTCAGGAAATTCCCCTGGAGGAGGAAATGGCAACCCACTCCAGTATTCTTGCCTGGCAAATCCCATGGACAGAGAAGCCTTGTGAGCTACAGTCCATGGGGTCACAAAGAGTCAGATATGACTGAGCAATTAAGCACGAGCAGGAGCACCAGAATTTACCTACTGAAGGGCATCTTGGTTCCTTCCAAGTTTGGCATTGATGAGGGAAACTGCTCTAAACATCTGTATTCAGGTCTTTTCATGGACATAAAATTTTTGCTTCTTTAAGTAAACAGCAAGGAGTACAATTGCTGGATTATACGGTAGGAATATACTTAGTTTTATAAGAAATTTCTAAAATATCTTCCCAAGTGGCTGTTCTATTTTTGCAGTACCATCAGCAATGCATGCACATTCTTGTTGCTTCTTATCCTCACCACCAATTGCTGCTGTCAGTTCTCTGGATTTTGGCCATTCTGACTGGTGTGTAGTCGTTTTCTCTTATTATTTTAATTTGCGTTTCCCTGATAGCATGATGTGAAGCATCCTTTTGTTTGCTTATTTGTCATCTGGATACTTTCTTTGGTGAAGTAACTGTTATGGCCTCTGGCTCACTTTTTAATTAGTTGCTTTCTTTCTTACGTTGAGTTTGAAGAAATTTTACCAAGCTTAAGAGTTTTTAAACCTGGTAAAACTTCTTCCTTAATTGGTAGAATTCACTAGCAAACCCATAGTGCTTTCTGATTCAGAAAGTTATTGATTATTGATTTAATTTCTTTAGCAAATTCAGGTCTATTCATATCATCTGTTTCTTCTTAAGTGAGTTTTGGTGTACTGTGTCTTTCGAGAAATTAATCCATTTCATCTAGGTTATCAAACCCCTGTGTTTTCCGTTCTCACCAGTAAAATCATTAGATTAAGATTTTTATTTAGGACAACTAGATAGAACTTAAAACAAAAAACATGACTTGGGTAATTATGGTATTATCATATGGTAATATTTGTGCAACCACGTGTTTAGATTTTTATCATCTTATAAGGAGAGCGAGGACAGAGAATGGGAAACAGAACTGTCAAAAATGATGGCATATGGTAATAATTCAGAGTTTTAGTATTTTAGTCAACAAGGTCAGGCTAGGGGTGACTTGGGAAATAAAAAGTAAGTAGATGCCTTAAAGAAGGTGATTAGAGAGGGCAAACCATTAAGAGAATTGGTCCAGGAGAAACTGACATCAGAATTCACTTTGTGGACTCCGTGTGGGCCGGAAAATGAACTTTTTGAGTTTACAGTGGGTTTCACTGAGGATATTGAGTTTAAGTTCTCCAAATATGACTTTCCCTGTGGGGATTTTATATTACCAATACAGATACCAAGGGATTGATGAGAAGTTCATATAAGAAAATATATTAAGTGATATTCTAAGTCTGATATTGTAAGCATCATTCAGTAATATTTTGATAGAATCCACCTATAAAATCAAACGTGAGAGGACAAAGAAAATGTGTATTAGTAAGAGTGACTGAATTAAGAAAATCAAATTCCATTAGTTAATCTTCTGAGTTCAACTTTCTAATATAATGGAAAGCAAAACCTCTGTTAAGTCCCCAAGATACATTTTTTTTCATGAGGTAGATTATAAACTTGTAATTGACTCATCAAATTTTAGCTTGAGGGGGCCCATCCCACACACCTGCAGTTCCCATTGGATAACTGAAAGCATCCCTTCCTTCTCTTTGATGTGGTAAATTCCCAAAAGCCATTGGTGATTTAGAGACTTCTCTGAAGAAAACTATTCCTGGAATAGGATAGAAGCGGTAATGTTTTTAAATATCCTCTAGCTCCTTAGATTTAAGGAACAACAACAACAAAATAATTCTAAGTAAAAGAGAATCAACTAAGAATTTCCAGACATTTTCTTTATGAAACCAGATGGTAACTGTTCATTGATATTTTCTAAATGAGGCATCCGGAGGGACAAATGAGTGGGAATAGATAACTAGAGCTGCCTATATTCAACTTAGCATCAAATTTAGCTGCAAATGCAGGGCAGTTAAAAGTCCAGGCAGTCATTACTTAATCTTTACAGATATCTATTCCTTGAAAGGGCTTTGCTTTTGTTATTTTTGACTTTAAAAACAAACAGTGTTTTTCTTTTGAAATAATTAAAGGGAAAGGAAGTCTAAAGAGAGACTGAGTGACATCCAATATTCTCTAATACCCTCTTGTTGCTTTAGGTGATTGGTATACTTAATTAAGGAGGGTCCTGAGTCTATCATCGACCAGGGCCTGACCTGGGGGTGGAGGAAACAAGTGAGCTGTAACCTGACCGAGCCCAGGTGCGTGCCTGCAGGTCACACACTGGGAAAACATGTGGCCGCAGCAATTCTTTCCCAAGTCTTGCCCTGCCTTTAACTATTTCAGGTCTTCTCAAATGTCCACATTCTCTCTTGCTTAGACGATGTCCATGCTTTCCTATAGATTAAGATTTTCAAGTTTGAAAAGGAAGTGCATAAGGTTAAGGGTCTTATTTAAGTCTGTAGAGTCCATGGCAAAGAATATAACTCATCTCTTCTGACTGCCAATCGCTGTTCAGTATGCTGTAATAAGGCTCATTCACCATGCGCACTCTCACGAAGCCATGCATGCATGTTGCTTAAAAGAAAGGTTTTCTTCTAGAGCGTAGCATACTTTATTATTTCTTCCTTTCATCTTCCCTCTTTCCTTCCCTCTCTGCCTGTTTTTGTTTTTCCTTCCTTCCTTCCTTTCTTTTCTTTTTTTTCCCCATTTATCCATCTATTGGTCCACTTGTCTACCAGATACAGGTAAAGCAATCTTTGTTTTTGCAGGATTCCAGAAAACTGAGTTCTTGTACATCCAGAATATAATGTTAAGGAAAATGCAATGGCAGATAAGCTGTGTTCTCTGAATTTTTCAATCTTACAAAAGGTATCTATTGATAGAAAGACTGTGGATTGATGAGGGAGTCTTCAAATCCCACACACACAGAATTAAGGGAAGAAGATTCAATGGACAATGGACAATCTTATTGTAAATTGTCTATAAACCACAAGATATATACCTACAGAAAATAAACATTTAAAAAATGATCTTACTTCACATTAACAAAGAACATGCCATTAAAAAAAAGTACATACACCTGATTATTTATGTGCTTTATATTTCAACATTTTATTTGTAATTCTATTTAGGAAAAATATTCTAGAACTGATAACATATTTACCTGAGTTTTTAAAATTAATTAATTTTATCTTTTAATTTTTAATATTAAATTTATTTAATTTTTTGTTTTTATTTTTTAATATAAATTTATTTATTTTAATTGGAGGTTAATTACTTTACAATATTGTATTGGTTTTGCCATACATCAGCATGAATCTGCCACAGGTATCCACGTATTCTCCATCCTGAACCCCTATTCCTCCTCCCTCCCCATACCATCCCTCTGGGTCGTCCCAATGCACCAGCCCCAAGCATCCAATATCATGCATCAGACCTGGACTGGCGATTCATTTCATATATGATATTATAGATGTTTCCATGCCATTCTCCCAAATCATCCCACGCTCTCCCTCTCCCACAGAGTCCAAAAGCCTGTTCTATATATCTGTGTCTCTTTTGCTGTCTCATGCATAAGGTTATCATTATCATCTTTCTAAATTCCATACATATGTGTTAGTATACTGTATGGTGTTTTTCTTTCCGGCTTACTTCACTCTGTATAATAGGCTCCAGTTTCATTCACCTCATTAGAACTGATTCAAATGTATTCTTTTAATGGCTGAGTAATACTCCATTGTGTATATGTACCACAGCTTTCTTGTCCGTTCATCTGCTGATGGACATCTAGGTTGCTTCCATGTCCTGGCTATTATAAGCAGTGCTGTGATGAATATTGGGGTACATGTGTCTCTTTCAATCCTGGTTTCCTCTGTGTGTATGCCTAGCAGTGGGATTGCTGGGTCATAAGGCAGTTCTATTTCCAGTTTTTTAAGGAATCTCCACACTGTCCTCCATAGTGGCTGTACTAGTTTGTATTCCCACCAACAATGTAAGAAGGTTCCCTTTTCTCCACACCCTCTCCAGCATTTATTGCTTGTAGACTTTTGGATCGCAGCCATTCTGACTGGCGTGAAATGGTACCTCATTGTGGTTTTGATTTGCATTTCTCTGATAATGAGTGATGTTGACCATCTTTTCATGTGTTTGTTAGCCATCTGTATGTCTTCTTTGGAGAAACGTCTATTTAGTCCTTTGGCCCATTTTTTGATTGGGTCGTTTATTTTTCTGGAATTGAGCTGCAGGAACTGCTTATATATTTTTGAGATTAGTTGTTTGTCAGTTGCTTCATTTGCTATTATTTTCTCCCATTCTGAAGGCTGTCTTTTCACCTTGCTTATAGTTTCCTTTGTTGTGCAGAAGCTTTTAAGTTTAATTAGGTCCCGTTTGTTAATTTTTGCTTTTATTTCCAGTATTCTGGGAGGTGGGTCATAGAGGATCCTGCTGTGACTTATGTCAGAGAGTGTTTTGCCTATGTTCTCCTCTAGGAGTTTTATAGTTTCTGATCTTACTTTTAGATCTTTAATCCATTTTGAGTTTATTTTTGTGGATGGTGTTAGAAAGTGTTCTAGTTTCATTCCTTTACAAGTGGTTGACCAGTTTTCCCAGCACCACTTGTTAAAGAGATTGTCTTTAACTGATTGTATATTCTGCCTCCTTTGTCAAAGATAAGGTGTCCATAGGTGGGTGGATTTTTCTCTGGGCTTTCTATTTTGTTCCATTGATCTACATTTCTGTCTTTGTGCCAGTACCATACTGTCTTGATGACTGTGGCTTTGGCGTACCTCAAGAAACAAGAAAAAAGTCAAATAAATAACCTAACTCTACACCTAAAGCAACTAGAAAAGGATGAAACGAAGAACCCCAGGGTTAGTAGAAGGAAAGAAATCTTAAAAATTAGGGCAGAAATAAATGCAAAAGAAACAAAAGAGACCATAGCAAAAATCAACAAAACCAAAAGCTGGTTCTTTGAAAGGACAAATAAAATTGACAAACCATTAGCCAAGCTCATCAAGAAACAAAGGGAGAAAAATCAAATCAATAAAATTAGAAATGAAAAGGGAGAGATCACAACAGACAACACAGAAATACGAAGGATCATAAGAGACTACTATCAGCAATCATATGCCAATAAAATGGACAACGTGGAAGAAATGGACAAATTCTTAGAAAAGTACAACTTTCCAAAACTGAACCAGGAAGAAATAGAAAATCTTAACAGACCCATCACAAGCACAGAAATTGAAACTGTAATCAGAAATCTTCCAGCAAAAAAAGCCCAGGTCCAGATGGCTTCACAGCTGAATTCTACCAAAAATTTAGAGAAGAGCTAACACTTATCCTACTTGAACTCTTCCAGAAAATTGCAGAGGAAGGTAAACTTCCAAACTAATTCTATGAGGCCACCATCACCCTAATACCAAACCTGACAAAGATGCCACAGAAAAAGAAAATTACAGGCCAATATCACTGATGAACATAGATGCAAAAATCCTTAACAAAATTCTAACAATCAGAATCCAACAACACATTAAAAAGATCATACACCATGACCAAGTGGGCTTTATCCCAGGGATGCAAGGATTCTTCAATATCCGCAAATCAATCAATGTAATACATCACATTAACAAACTGAAAAATAAAAACCATATGATTATCTCAATAGATGCAGAGAAGGCTTTCGACAAAATTCAACATCCATTTATGATAAAAACTCT
>SJXQ01001461.1:372921-428887 GCA_006408695.1 Aepyceros melampus
ACCCCCTTCCCTCTCCCCTCCCCACCCCATCTCTCTGGGTTGTCCCAGAGCACTGGCTTTGAATGTCCTTTTTCATGCATCGAACTCGGACTGGTCATCTTTTTCACATATGGTAATGTACATGTTTCAATGCTTTTCTCTCAAATCATCCCACCCTTGCCTTCTCTCACAGAGTCCAAAAGTCTGTTCTTTGTATCTGTGTCTCTTTTGCTGTCTTGCATATTACCTAAGTTTTCAAATAGAGTCAATTGACCTTATATTGAAGACTACCTTCATTGTGAGTATTAATAACCTAGTTCTTCTCCACTCTGTGCCTTAAATTAATGGACTGCATTGACTGACAGCTTTTCAAAGCGTCATCTGAGTGCCCTTCAGTTCAGTTCCATTGCTCAGTCGTGTCTGACTCTTTGCGACCCCATGAATCACAGCACGCCAGGCCTCCCTGTCCATCACCAACTCCCGGAGTTCACCCAGACCCACGCCCATGGAGTCAGTGACACCATCCAGCCATCTCATCCTCGGTTGTCCCCTTCTCCTCCTGCCCCCAATCCCTCCCAGCATCAGAGTCTTTTCCAATGAGTCAACTCTTCACATGAGGTGGCCAAAGTACCACCTCAGCTTCAGCATCATTCCTTCCAAAGAAATCCCAGGGCCGATCTCCTTCAGAATGGACTGGTTGGATCTCCTTGCAGTCCAAGGGACTTTCAAGAATCTTCTCCAAAACCACAGTTCAAATGCATCAATTCTTTGGCACTCAGCCTTCTTTACAGTCCGACTCACATCCATACATGACTACTGGAAAAACCATAGCCTTGACTAGATGGACCTTAGTCGGCCAAGTAATGTCTCTGCTTTTGAATATGCTATCCAGGTTGGTCATAACTTTTCTTCCAAGGAGTAAGCATCTTTTAATTTCATGGCTGCAGTCACCACCTGCAGTGATTTTGGAGCCCAGCAAAATAAAGTCTGACACTGTTTCCACTATTTCCCCATCTATTGCCCATGGAGTGATGGGACTGGATGTCATGATCTTTGTTTTCTGAATGTTGAGCTTTAAGCCAACTTTTTCACTCTCCTCTTTCACTTTCATCAAGAGGCTCTTTAGTTCCTCTTCACTTTCTGCCATAAGGGTGGTGTCATCTGCATATCTGAGGTTATTGATATTTCTCCTGGCAATCTTGATTCCAGCTTGTGTTTCTTCGAGTCCAGCGTTTCTTATGATGTATTCTGCATGGAAGTTATATAAGCAGTGTGACAGTATACAGCCTTGACGTACTCCTTTCCTGATTTGAAGCCAGTCTGTTGTTCCATGTCCAGTTTTAACTGTTGCTTCCTGACCTGCATACAGATTTCTCAAGAGGCAGGTCAGATGGTCTGGTTTTCCCATCTCTCTCAGAATTTTCCACAGTTGATTGTTATCCACAGAGTCAAAGGTTTTGGCATAGTCAGTAAAGCAGAAATAGATGTTTTTCTGGAACTCTCTTGCTTTTTCCATGATCTAGCAGATGTTGGCAATTTGATCTCTGGTTCCTCTGCCTTTTCTAAAACCAGCTGGAACATCTGGAAGTTCACAGTTCATGTGTTGCTGAAGCCTGGCTTGGAGAATTTTGAGCATTACTTTACTAGCATGTGAGATGAGTGCAATTGTGCAGTAGATTGAGCATTCTTTAAATTACAAATATCCATTGGCCCAAACTGACTTGAACTTCAGTGAAGTATCTTCTGTTAGTCTAATCAGGCAAAATCATGTTATGTTGTGACCACATGCTCCAATTGCTTCTGTTGGAGGAGTGAGTGTAGTAGAGTGAATTGTGGGCCTTTGAGTCACGAGGCCTGAAATGCAAATTTCCCTATTGTATGTGAAATTTGGGCAACTCACTCTTAAGAGAGGAGGGCATGACAAGCCATTCCAGTATTCTTGCCCAGAGAATCCCCATGGACAGAGAAGCCTGGCCGGCTACAGTCCATGGGGTCACAGAGAGTCAGGCATGACTGGCAACTAAGCACAGCACAGCACAGTGACTCTTAAGAAGCTCAATTCAGAGGTAAAGTGAGAATTCAGAGATACACCCGAACAAAATTGCTGACCATAGGTAAATGCACTGATAAAACCAGTGTTCCAATTTAGCGCTGAGAATCTTGTTCTCTGATGCCAGAATGAACTGCTGTTCAGCATCAACGTGGCTCCCCATCCTATCAGCCTCTCTGATGCATTCTGCTGTCCTCTTTGTTCACCTTGCCTTTCTTTTGTCTTTTCTCCTTCTCTGTTGATGTTTGCTTCTTTTCACTCCCCCAGAGTCTCTTTTTTTGCAGAAAGTCGTAGCAGTTAGAATGTTCTGCTCTTTCTGATCACTGAACTGATTAATTGGTGCTGTGGACTCCATCAGTTCTTTTTATGTTTGTAGCCTCACTGACTTCTCAAAAGATTTTGACCACTGGGAATGCCTTTGCTATGCCCCCACTCAAAATTCTCACCATGCCCAAACATGTGTACCTGCTCTAAGATGATGTTTTTTCCAGATGTTTGTGCATACTAGGTAAGAATTCTGTATGTATTTAGGAGATCCTATGAGAAAGACTGCTATGCAGCAGAGGTAATAGACAAGACTCCTGTTTATTTCCTTTCTCCTCTATTTTCTCCTGACTTTTTAAACTCATCCTGGAATGCCAGGATTAGAACTCCAGAAATTCCAAAGTCTCCCTCAAAATGTCCTGTTTCACATCCTTTTGCACATAAGTTGAACAGCATTTTCCTTATCACTAAATTCTACTCTTTTAAATCATAGGATGCTCACGAATAACAAGAGCATTTTCTGTTCTCATGTCACGTTTTAATTTTCTCACTATTTCTTCTTTTCCTGTATCCTTATCCTATCAGGAGGCTACAATTGTATTTATAAATTGTACAAGCTTTTCAATAAATAAAACTGAAAACTTTGATCTACTTTTAAGATTACTTATCTTCATATTACCAGAGGTATTTAAATTTGGGGTTTCTGAGAATACTAGTACATCAGTGTGTGTTAGTAAGAGTTACTTAGAAAGAAACACATCATGAAAGATAAGCCTGTGAAATAATTAGATAAACAAAATTAGATGGATTTGGGGGCAAAATGCATTTTTCAAATGGCTAAATGCATTTTTCAAATCTTCTTTCTGGTGGAATATATTGTGAGGCTGATACTGAAAGTAAACACTTTGGAGAAATACTGGTTATATAACTGAGCTTTCAGATTTGAGCATTATTATCTGAAATATTACTTTCCTCATGGTCCAGGCAGTGAAGAATCCTCCTGCAATGCAGGAGACCTGGCTTCAATTCCTGGGTTAGGAAGATCCCCTGGAAAGAAAATGGACACCCTCTTCAGTACTGTTTCCTGGAGAATCCCATGGACAGACCCTGGAGGGCTACAGTCTATGGGGTTGCAAAGCATCAGACACGACTAAGTGAATAATACACACATCTGAAATATTGGCATAGTACTAGAGATAATTAAATAGTAGAAAATGTTTAGGTAAACAAATTATAAGAAGTCAATTTAAGCATTTTGATTAGATTCAAGTTAGATTGGGAAGTAACTTCCCCCTGTCAAAGTTAATAATATTAACAAACAGACACATTCATGAACAATACAGGTGTCAACTGCCTGCAAGATTTGAAAAAAAAAAATGACTTTGAACTAAGTTTTTAAAAGTGTGGAAAAGGGTGAATTCAGCACTTATTTCTATGGGGACATGAAACAGATTTTCAGTTCATCTTCTCATGTAGCCAATACACCCAAATCAATTCAGATAGTCTGGATTTCAAATACAATTCAAGAGGGACAAATCTAGAAGTTTTATTTTTCATTTTTATTCTGTCGATCTAGAAATTGCCATACTGAATGAAGTAATTCAGGCAGTGAAAAAGAAATATCATATGACATCACTTATATGTGAAATCTAAAAAGAAATGATACAAATGAACTTAACAAAACAGAAAGAGACTCACAGTCTTAGAGAAAAAATTTATAGTGGCCAAGGAGAAGGAAGAGTGGAAAGGAATAGTTAGATAGCTTAGGATGGACATGTACGCACTGTCATATTTAAGATGGATAACCCACAAGGACCTACTGTATAGCACAGGGAGCTCTGCTCAATGCTATGTGCCAGCCTGGATGGGAGGGAATCTGGGGGAGGATGCATACAAGCACATGTATGACTGAGTCTCTTTAGTGTTCACCTGAAACTGTCACAACACTGGTGACCGACTCTAACCCAATACAAAATTTAAAGTTTAAAAAAAATAAATAAGTGTGTTATGCCATTAGTCTATGATTACATCTGCTGCAAACTTCAAAAAATTCAGTAACAAACTCTTTGTGATACTTTACAATTCATCAAAAATCCTAATATGTACGTTCAGTTCAGTGTGTATATGTCTTTAACTCTGCTTGGAAGCAAGACCAAGGTAAGTCAGCTCTTTTTTTACTTTAAGTGAATCCAAAGGTGTGAACCAGTAGTTTAAATTATAGTGACGCTGTAGAGTATGTACTTGCTCTTATCTAAACATTTCAAATTGAACAGCATTGGAAACCTCAATCAGATCAAAAAAACTAAAAAATAAGAGAAATGTTTGAAAGAAAGTCAAAAGAAAAAAAGAAAGAAAGGATGCACTCCAGCAGGTGAATAGATAAGTAAATGACAGTGCCTCACACATCATGGAGTTCAACGCAGCCAGGAGGGGCATGAACTATCGACACACAGGAAACCCACACGAATCTCATGGACATCACGGCAAGAGGAAAGAAGGAAAGACAGTGGAGTAGCTCAGTCATTTCCACCTCTTTGTGGCCCCATAGACTGCAGCCTACCAGGCTCCTCCCTCCATGGGATTCTCCAGGCAAGAATACTGGAATGGGAGAAAGGAGCAGCACAGAAGAATCACAAAGCATCATTCCAGACAGATTTTAGGTGGAAATCAGACAAGGTACCAGTTGGGGTTAGAGAGGGGCAAAGACTCGAGAGGCACATTCTGGAGAACAAAATGTTTCCATATACTGTCAGAGGTGTGTGCCACGTATGCACACCCATTTGTCAACAATATGCAGTGAAGATTTGTGCATTTCAACTTATGTAAAATTTTCCTGGAAAACTAACGTCCAAGGAGCTGGGAGAGTGCAAATGTCAGGAAGAAAGTGGATGTTGACCATGGCTGTGCTGGGTGAGCCCATGGAGGCACTCATCTCACTACTCTGCTGACTTTATGTATGTTCAATATTTTTCATCACAAAAAATTTTTTAAAAAAAAGGAAAATCAACATTATGTTTGGAAATCATGATATCTTCAGTTCAGTCACTCAGTCATGTCCAACTCATTGCGACCCCATGAATCGCAGTACGCCAGGCCCCCTGTCCATCACCATCTCCCGGAGTTCACTTAGACTCACGTCCATCGAGTCAGTGATGCCATCCAGCCATCTCATCCTTGGTCGTCCCCTTCTCCTCCTGCCCTCAATCCCTCCCAGCATCAGAGTCTATCTTATATGATATCAAAAATAGATATCAAAACTACTCCTTTTTACCTAAAGAGACAGACTGTTGGAATGAACAATATATTGACCTTTCTAAAACTCTGCTATTGAGTATTCTAAACCGTCACAGACACCATTTGTTTCCGCCTGCCCATCTAGTTCATACTCAGCTAGTAGTGCCACCTTGACTTTTCTTGGAAGAAAAGGTAAGCCATATTGCATACTGTCCAAGAGAAGGGAAAAATCAGTGGCTGTTCTTCCTGCCCAAGGAGTGAGCAGTGGCTCTTCTCTGCCCTAGAAATTTGAATTTTAACATAGAGACCATGTATAGAAAAAGAGCTGATTCTTCTGTAGGAAGCACCCCAAAGAAACTACTTTTCAGTTCTCAGGCCATTGACTGACATATCATGCATGTCCTTTCCTAATTCACTTTGATGGTATTTCAAAAATTTACTTATAGAATCTATTGGGTTTTCCATATGCCCCAGTTCTGTCAGCTTAAATGAATCATGACTGCATTGGCCAATCAAATCAACATCCCCTTCCTGTCTCTGTTTCAGCTCTGTGCCCACTTATGTGCTATAAATACAACCTGGACATCACCTACCCCGATATTCACTATAACACCTAGATGAGTACGAAGTTGATGAAATCTTGCCATTTTCATGTTACTCCGGAACATTGAAAACAATGTTTTAACTTTTTTTTTTAACTGAGATTTTTGTCTGATATAATCGGTAACATGTCAATAGAACTCTCCTACCCTTAGAACAACTTGCTATATAATCGTCAGAGTGTGTGGGGTGCGAAGTCAAGTTATGGAGAAGAGAGTCAGCCATGCGTTGCGTGGATACTGGCAGTATTATTCGCATGTAGTAATGACAGGGGTCAGAGGAAGCCGGATTAAGTCCAGGGAATGCACACTCTTGCTCCTATTCCCAGAAATTAAAAAAAAATAAATTAATTAAATTAAAAAGAGAGTCAATCTATTGATCCAGGGGTTGGCAAACTATGGCCCACAAGCCAAATCTGACCATACCTATTCATTTATGGATTATCTACAGTAACTCTGGGCTTCCCAGGCGGTGTTATTGGTAAAGAATTTACCTGCTAATGCAGGAGATACAAAAGACTCAGGTTCAATCCCTGAGTTGGGAAGATTCCCTGGAGAAAGAAATGTCAACCCACTCCAGTGTTCTTGCCTGGAGAATCCCAAGGACAGGGAAGCCTGGCAGGTTACAGTCCATAGCATTGCAAAGAGTCGGACACAACTGAAGCGACTTAATATGCACATGGCAACTTTTGCTTCCCAATGACTGTGACAGACACCATATGACTGACAATGTCAAAGATATTTACTGTCTGGTATTATTTTACTTATATGTGGGATCTTAAAAACAAAGCAAACAAACACAATAAAACAGAAACAGACTCACAGAGAATGAAGAGATGGTTGCCAGAGGGGAGGGATCAAAAGGGATGAGTGAAACAGATGAGGGAGATTAAGAGGTACAGACTTCCAGTTAAAAAATAAATAAGTTGGAGGTATGTGATGTACAACATCTGCTGGATCATAGAAAAAGCAAGAGAGTTCCAGAAAAACATCTACTTCTGCTTTATCGACTATGCCAAAGCCTTTGACTCTGTGGATCACAATAAACTGTGGAAAATTCTGAGAGAGATGGGAATACCAGACCACCTAACCTGCCTTTTGAGAAATCTGTATGCAGGTCAGGAAGCAACAGTTAGAGCTGGACATGGAACAACAGACTGATTCCAAATAGGAAAAGGAGTATGTCAAGGCTGTATATTGTCACCCTGCTTATTTAACTTATATGCAGGGTACCTCATGAGAAATACTGGACTGGAAGAAACACAAGCTGGAATCAAGATTGCTGGGAGAAATATCAATAACCTCAGATATGCAGATGACACCACCCTTATGGCAGAAAGTGAAGAGGAACTAAAAAGCCTCTTGATGAAAGTGAAAGAGGAGAGTGAAAAAGTTGGCTCAAAGCTCAACATTCAGAAAACGAAGATCATGGCATCCAGTCCCATCACTTCATGGGAAATAGATGGGCAAACAGTGGAAACGATGTCAGACTTTATTTTGGGAGGCTCCAAAATCACTGCAGATGGTGACTGCAGCCATGAAATTAAAAGACGCTTACTCCTTGGAAGAAAAGTTATGAGCAACCTAGATAGCATATTCAAAAGCAGAGATATTACTTTGCCGACTAAGGTCCGTCTAGTCAAGGCTACAGTTTTTCCTGTGGTCATGTGTGGATGTGAGAGTTGGACTGTGAAGAAGGCTGAGCACTGAAGAATTGATGCGTTTGAACTGTGGTGTTGGAGAAGACTCTTGAGAGTCCCTTGGACTGCAAGGAGATCCAACGAGTCCATTCTGAAGATCAACCCTGGGATTTCTTTGGAAGGAATGATGCTAAAGCTGAAACTCCAGTATTTTGGCCACCTCATGCAAAGAGTTGACTCATTGGAAAAGACTCTGATGCTGGGAGGGATTGGGGGCAGGAGGAGAAGGGGACGACCGAGGATGAGATGGCTGGACGGCATCACTGACTCGATGAACATGAATGTGAGTGAACTCCGGGAGTTGGTGATGGATAGGGAGGCCTGGTGTGCTGCGATTCATGGGGTCGCAAAGAGTAGGACACGACTGAGTGACTGAACTGAACTGAACTGATGTACAGCAAGAGTCCCCAGCCCCAGGGCCACAGACCAGCAGAGGTCCTGCTGAGAGTCAGGCTGCACAGCAGGAGATGAATGGCAGGCAAAACTGAACCATCCCCCTCCACGCCTCCCCCGCTCCCCCAACCTGGTCTGTGAAAAAGTCATCTCCACAAAACCAGCCCCTGGTGCCAAAATGGTCGGGAACCACTGATATACTGCATAGGGAATACAGTCAATAATATCGTAATAATGACTTCGTGTGGTGACAGATGGTAATTAGACTTAACCATTTTGTAATCATCATTTTGTAACATATAAGTGCATTGAGTCACTCTTTTGTACACACAAAACTAATGTAATATTGTAAGACAATTATAATTCAATAAATACTTATTCAATAGTATATTTAATAAGTCCCCTACGTATGAATGAATTCTGTTCTGAGAGCACATTCATACGTCTGGTTTGTTTCTTAAGTCCAAGAAGTTAACCTAGGTACCCACCTAACACAATCAGCTATATGGTACTGTAGTATAATAGGTTTTGAATATATTTCCAATACATGCAAAATAAACATAGAAAACAAAGAAAATATTTTTAATCTTACAGTATAACTCCTTGAGCTTCCCAGGTGGCACAGTAGCAAAGAATCTGCCTGTCACAAGAGACGTGGGTTTGATCCCTGGGTCAGGAAGATCTCCTGGAGAAGGAAACGGCAACCCACTCGAGTGTTCTTGCCTGGGAAATCCCAGGGACAGAGGAGCCTGGTGGGCTACAGCCCATGGGGTCATAAAAAGTTGGACATGACCGAGCATACACACACACACACACACACACACACACACACACACACTACAGTAGTATGAGCTACATCTCAGGAGAAGAGTTCTATTCCTGGGTTGGAAAGATCCCCTGGAGGAGGAAATGGTGGCCCACTCCAGTATTCTTGCCTGTAGAATCTCATGGACAGAGGAGCCTGGAGGGCTACAGTCCATGGGGTCGTGAAGAGTCGGACACGACCGAGCAACTGACACAACTGAGCAACTGAGCATGCACCAGGTACATCACTGCTGCTTTTACTTGCGTCCAGACATACTGGGCCTGAAGTAAGGATACGGTCATACTGTGTGTATACAGTATTGTAGAGTGCACAGAAGCACAATACATCCTGTATTGTACAGGATGCGCACATGTGACAGTGTGTGCCGTGCATGTGAACTAACCTACGTGATTGGAATGCAAACTCACATTCACATCTGTGAAATTCACAACTGGCAGGGAACCTACTGTTTATTATCTAATATTTTTACCAAACTTTTTTTTCCAAACCTGAGTTTAACTACATTCTGTACATTGAGACAGTAGTTCTGATCAGTTTTGGAATAATGTTGTTTAATATGGATCCCTATTTTGAGATTTCCAAAAGAATAGCATTTGGAAAATCTGGATATAAAATCTTCATTTCTACTATCTATAAGGCTGCTATATACGAGCAGTCACTTAACTTCTCTGAGTCACAATTTCCTTACAGTGAACCTAGGATAGTAGCAGCATCTAATTCTCAGACTTACAGTCAGGGCTATAAGTATGCCCTAGTCTATTTGAATATAATCTATGAAATTTGAGCAGTCTTAATTTTAATAATGAAAACTCAAGGGTAATTTCACAATTCCCCAAATATATTCTCTCTTTCTTGAGACAATCACTTCTCCCCATTTTTGCTAAAATCCTACATGTTGTCATCTCCAAATTTAAATAGTATGCTATTTCTATTTCTTCATTTAGCAACTTGAAATTCATCTGTTGAATTCCTGTTATGATAGATAAGACTTTCATGTTTCCCACTTTCAGTTTATCTTTCTGTAATTCTATTTAACACAATTAAACCTTTATATCTTGTTCTAGCTGCTTCTTCTTTCTCCTTTTCACCTATCAACTCAGTCAGATCACTATTATTTTAAATTTATTAATATTAATAATGTCACTATGTTATAAAAATCATTACAGATTCTTATTTTTTCAAATGAAAAGTTTTCTCATAGGGAATGGACTAATTCAAATATGTACATTTATATGTCATAAGATAGTCACTGACTACTATATTTAATTTAGTAAATTAGTAATGTGTGCTCAGTTACTCAGTCATGTCTGACTCTTGTGACACCTCGGATTATAGCCTGTCTCCTTGTCAATGGGATTTCCCAGGCAAGAATCCTGGAGTGGCTTGCCATTTCCTTCTCCAGGGGATCTTTCTGACCTGGGGATCAATCCTGTCTCTTATGTCCCCTGCATTGACAAGCTGATTCTTTACCACTAGTGCTACCTGGGAAACTCAAATAGTAAATAGTAATAGAAAAGTATATAAAAGTATATTCTATACACATACTACTAATTTATAAATATTTTCCTACTTTTCTTTTTCTATGGAGCAATTCTCAAAATCTTTACATATATCACTGTCTTCTCTAGAGATACCTGTGAAGTCATTAAATATAATTTCAGAGTCATCCTTGCTTCCATCTTGATTTTATCAGATATGGATATTTTTGAGTTCCTACAGCACTGTCACTGTAGTTTTATCTCAAACTACAAGTTGCCAATTACATTTTAAATTGTATTTCATTAGAAAAAAGTCATACACTCCATAATATAACCACTTTCTTGTTTTCAAAGTGTTTCACTTGTTTTCAAATATATCTTTAAAAGATATATTATGTTTTCACTTATATGTGGTATCTAAAAATTTAAGACAAAAAAATTAATACCACAAAACAGAAACAGACTCACAGATACAGAAAACAAATTACCACATGGGGAAGTGGGGTAAGAGGAGGGGTAAGATAGTGGGAGTGGAGGAAGAGGTGTAAACTATTAGATATAGCATTAAAAAGACACAAATATGTCATGTACCATACAGGGAATATAGGCAACGCTCCATAATAACTGAACAGAGTATAGCTATGAAAATGCTGAATCACTCTGTGGTATACTTGCAACTAATACAATATTGCAAATCAGTTATACTTCAAAAAACGTTTTTTTAAAGGTTTGTTTGTAGTAACTTTCATCACTTTGAAGTATAGGAATAACAACCAAATCTGTGTGAAGTCTCTTTGTTTCTATTGGAGCTAACATGCTATGTACTGTTATAAAAATAACAAATAGGAATAATAAGCAACTATTGCTAAAACTGAAGCTCCAGTACTTTGGCCACCTTATGCGAAGAGTTGACTCATTGGAAAAGACCCTGATGCTGGGAGGGATTGGGGGCAGGAGGAGAAAGGGACGACCGAGGATGAGATGGCTGGATGGCATCACAGACTCAATGGACGTGAGTCTGAGTGAACTCCAGGAGTTGGTGATGGACAGGGAGGCCTGGCGTACTGCGATTCATGGGGTCGCAAAGAGTCGGACACGACTGAGTGACTGAACTGAACTGAACAATTTTATCTTTAGTGTTCTATAATCTCACACTAATGTGTCTAGATTTTACTTCACTTTCATTAATCATGCTTGGCACTTGACAGGCTTTTTCATTTTAGAACTGAATGTTTCCCTCTCATCTATTAAGTCTCTTCTATTGTTCTGATAATTTCCTCTCACCTCGTTTGCTCATTTCTCTCTTTCTGATACTACTATTAATTAAGCATCAAAATTTTGGAGCTAATTCTCCTGTTTCTCATTTTTTTCTGTCACAATTTTTTTTCCTTTGCTCCACATTCTGAGAGATTTACTTTCTCAGTTCTTTTTTAATCTTTCCCTTCTGTAATCATATCTTAAATTCCTAGAAATGCACTGGTTCACCAATAGTTCATTTTTCATTGTAGCCTGTTCTTGTTTGATGAGTACGATATCGTCTCACACTTCTCTAAGAATAATTTTAGAGATTTTCTGTTTTCATCTCCCTCTGTCCCTTGCTAAAGTCCATTTTAAATTCTATTTGTTTCTTTCTTTTTCAGTCCTCCTTTCTTTATGCCAAAAGATTCCTCAACTTTCTGGAAATAGATCTGTTCCTATTCAAGAATGTGGAAGCAATCGATTTGACTTGAAGCTGTAGGCCCACAGATAGGGCTTGATGACTGATGGACCTTCATTTAGGGTTTTGGGAAAACACTCACAAAGATGGATGTTCTTGTAAGCAGCTTCTTTCTGCAATCCTAAACCTTCAATTCCCAAGTTCTCCTTAGACAGTTCCAAAATTTTAAAGGAATGATTGTGTGATTTTTTTCTCCTCTGAAATATACAGCAGGTTTCCAGTAGTTACGCTTGCTGAATGAAGAGAGAAACTGACTGTTGACCATCAGTTAATCCCGCATTTCCAGGCTCACTTTCTCTTCCCAGTCTAACACAAGAACCTCTGGAAAGCCTGCCAGCCAGCCTGGCAGCTCCCTCAATATGTCTTCTCTACATTCATTCTGGGCTGTGACTGTTCTTTTCACTTCGTAATGCATTTGCCATATACTTCCTGCTTCCAGAAATACGGCAAAAGCTCTGCTTCTCAGATGGCTTGGGATTTTGTAGGTTTATGTCTATTTTTGCTCCTTACTATCACATATATTAATATTTGAGAGGTAGAAGAGGAGAATCATATGGTCAGTAACCTACCATGGACTGGAATTCAACCTTCATTTCATCAGTCTTCGGGTATTGCTTTGATTATTTCTCAGTTATTTCCTTTTGTGAACAACAATACAGAGTTATCATACTGGAAATAAAGAAGATAGATATCAGAAACTACCTCCTGTAAAATTTTAGCTATATTATCCTTGACTCACACAGCTCTCAGCCCTCCCTTCCTCAAAGATGCTTTCATCAGTGCCATTTCTAGAAGTTATTTATTGAGGGAAGCAATTTTCAGCTTTTTGCTTCTCTGACACTGCACAAATATCTCTTAGCATTCTTTCTCATTCCCTCTAAAATATATTTTATTGCAATCTATCTACTGTAGATCTATTCTATAATCCATTTAGAAGATCCTGACCTTTCCATTGAGAAGTGACTATGGTATATATCTACTAATGTCTGCAAGCAGCATTATTCTGTTTGGATGGAGAGGGTTCTCTGGTTAGTAAAGGGTGTACAGAACTTCATGTTGAGTTTCAGGCCAACTGCCCAGATAACCTCTTCTGAATCCATTTTAATACCAACTGTGGCATATTGCTCTGACCTTGGCTTTTACCTATTTCCTCTGCATCTGGCTCAGGACATCTTGGCATTCTCTGATATAAAAAGACATTTTTCCTTTTCTTTCTTCTTTTATTTCTTCCTCCCTCCCCCAACACATTGCTTTGTGAATACCAATATAGGGTAATGGATCTAGATTCTGAGACTATGGAAAATTTTATAACTCAAAAAAAAAAAAAAAATGTCTAGGCCTCGTACTAAAGATGGTTCTCTACCACAAAGTCAGATTTGATTTTTTTTCTCTTCTTTTCTTCCCCTTTCACCTACCTCTTTCTCCCATCACTCTTCCCTCTTCCCAACCCTCTCCGCATCCTTTCTCTTTACCTTTTTCTTGGCATTCTCTGATACAAAAAGACCTTTTTCCTTTTCTTTCTTCTTTTATTTCTTCCTCCCTCCCCCAACACATTGCTTTGTGAATACCAATATAGGGTAATGGATCTAGATTCTGAGACTATGGAAAATTTTATAACTCAAAAAAAAAAAAAAAATGTCTAGGCCTCGTACTAAAGATGGTTCTCTACCACAAAGTCAGATTTGATTTTTTTTCTCTTCTTTTCTTCCCCTTTCACCTACCTCTTTCTCCCATCACTCTTCCCTCTTCCCAACCCTCTCCGCATCCTTTCTCTTTACCTTTTCTTTTCTTTTTGCTATTCCTCCTTCTCTTCCTTATTTGAAAGAACTTCTTCCTGCGTCAAGGCTTCCCTCAAAATACCCAGGTTTCTGGTAAGCAGTTCTAATTCTCAACCTTAAGCCGCTATAATCTGATATTTCAGGACCTGCAGAAGTTTATGGCTAAGAGCTGAAGATTTGCGGAACAAATGGGTTTTAAAAACACCCACCTCAGCAGTGTAAACAATTTAGTCAAAGGCCTTTGAAACCAAACCCAGGGAGCTCAACCAAGGAACCTCACAGGGAAGATTCTGGGAGTCTTCCATTTGTCTCAAAGAGGCAAACCTCCTCCTTTGGTGGACACTGATTCCAGACTTAAAATCTCTGGAAATAGTTAGGATTCTTTCCTCCTGATGGAAGCACTCTCATATTGGGTCATCATGGATTCAAGAGGTGTGGTGTAACTCATAAGCTGAGATGATGCTAGTCTGAAAGACTCGTGGCCAAGATACTTCTTTTGTAACTGTTTCAGCCTTCTGGGCACCACGTGCCCTTTGGCATTTAAGTGGGTATTGTCAACGATAAACAGACAAAGCTAAACACTAGCTAAAGTGGTACCTAAAGGACGAAACTAAATCAGTAATGTGCTAAGTCTCTCAGTCGTGCCCTACTCTTTGCGATCCTATGGACTGTAGCCTGGCAGACTCCTCTGTCCATGGAGTTTTCTAGGCAAGAATACTGGAGTGGGTTGCTGTGCCCTCCTCTAAGGGTTATTCCTAACCCAGGGATCAAACCCTCATCTCTTATGTCTCCTGCATTGGCAGGCAGGTTCTTTATCACTAGCACCACCAAGCTAATATACCATTGCAGTAGGGCAAATGGGCCAGTGTGAAGTGAATTCAGCTTTGATTTGTATAGCAGTGACTGGATGTTTTAAAGGGAAAATGAGGGAATGGGGAGGAATGATGGGGGCTCCATGGCGTCAGGGGTGTGAAAATTTACAAAAGTGGGAATTCAGAAAATTACAAAAAGTGGGAAGGGGGTTGGTCCATATGAAACCGATCTGGACTTGTTAACTGGTAGAAGTTACCGCCTAGCCTCCCATCGTGACAGGGAGAAAGGTGCTGGCTGGAATAGATAGTGCATTCTTCTGGCAGCCTTGAATTTTCTCAGGCAGGCACTTAAAGGGTCTAGGGTCCTCCTAGGGAGGTGGCCTTGAGCTATTAGAAGCTACACTGGTGTTTTGTTCCCTTCTTTGCAACTGAAGACTGGAGCCCAGCAGAGAAAGGACTCAGAGGACTCAGGCAAGTGTTTGGTCCAAGAGAGAATCTTTTTCAGTATATCAAGGCTCTGGTCTAGTTAACTTAGTCAATTAATATATCACGATCCTGGCTCCAAATTCAGGCCACCGATTAAAGGGGAAAGATCTTGTGCGAGGTTCTTAGACTGGGTGTGGTCACTAGGGAAAACTTTTGAGAGATAGTGGAAAATTTAGTTTAAACCATGATGAGCAGGAGACAATTCTTCAAAGCAAATATGCTTTGCTGACTTCCAGTCTGTTTATCATGCATAGGACTTTCCATCAAGGATATGTTCACATTTGTCAAAATCTGAAAAGAAAACAAAACTCAGTACATCTAAGATGTCTTACAAGGGGATGAACCCACAGCGGGAAACAAGATTGAACTGAAAAACAGAGGTACAGCCTGGGTGTTACTCCAAGCCCCTGGTATTCATTATTCTTCCCACAAACAATTGCCATGTAGAGATTAACATTTTATATTTCCATATGCTTGAACATTTTTGAGTGCTATTAAAGGTGCCCATAGAAAATGCGGGTCACACGGATTATTTAGACTACACTTTCCAGGCCATATTTTTGAAACCTTGCTTCTATTTTTGTGAGCTAAAATTTTGCAGGTGGTGAGGTGGCAGATGCAAACATCACAATGTGAATATGAGCCAATTAACCAAGAACCACATTTTATGAGGTTGCAACCACCTAATTGTTTGGTGTCTGCAGCTAATTATTTTTGGGAGATATTTCTGCATATGGAAAAGGAGTCTGTTATTTTAATTGAGTGTATTACAAAACAAAAGTTCTGCTGTAATACATCAAGGGCAGAGAGATCACGTCTTCTCTATGTTTTATAAACTTCCATAAATCACTTTGAGTCCATGGATTCTAAATGAATATGAACTGCTAATGGCAACATGACTCTAAAATTTGGAAAACAAATTAAATAGCTGGATGCGGTGAACAAAATATTTTAAAAATTCTATGTGGTTGGTACTGTGATTAACTCATTGACTACTCATAGACTCAAACAAGTTTTGAGCTGGAAGGAAATATGGAAGTCATTTATTCCAATAACTTTATATTAAAATTTGGAAATTATGACCTACTTAAGTTATGCGACCTACTCGAAGTGTGTATGATGGCCCCCAGAGTGTATGTCTACACCAGTACACCCAACAATAGAACCCAAATTTCCCCAATTTCTTTTTTAAAAATATTAGAGGCAGCACGTGTCAATGGAAAACGTACCTCTTCAACCCATACATGCCAGGCCTAAGGGAATGCTGACAAATTAATTTTATTGCAGGAGGCTAAACTCGCTCTTCTAAATTGGTCTGTCCAGAGGAAAAGTGGGCAAAGTATGCAGTTTTATGCAGATAGATTTTATTTTTGTTATTATTGCAGCTGCTCATTGATATTTTAATGCAAGTTTTTATTGAGCTATGCCCCAAGGCTTTTTAAATTGAGGGTTCAATTATTTTTAAAATCTAATAATTAAGTAAATTAATGAGCCTAGTCAGAAATCTGGCAACCTGATTATAAGGATTAAACCCAAGAAATATTAACAGGAGGGAGTTTTTTTCCCACTTTACAGGAAGATCTTTTAAAATCCTTCAGACTATGTTTAATGGACGTAAATGAAGTCTGACACTGAGATCCAGGAACAAGTGAGTGCACAAACTTGGATTATGAATATAGCTTAACAGCAGTTGGGGGTGGGCAGGGCAGACCTTGTTATCAAAGTTTTCCCTCCCTTACAAGAATAAATTTTGAGTTTCAATAAGTATAGCTTCTAAAAACACAGAAGAGTATTACTGTGTTCATGTCCCTTCAATGAAGATAGCATTTGATAAATCATGATATTTTCAGAAGAAAGTGACCATAGTATGCACTCAAAAACCATAAAATGAAGCCAAGTTAAAGAAACTAGGAATGTTGGATTGGAAATGACTGATTCCTGGGGAACTTGATTTATTTCTTCTTAATAATTTTTAGAAAAAAATCTTGCTGACTCTGAGTGACCCTGGAGAATGCACCTAATTTCAGCTTTGGGTTCTGCAAGCTCTTCCATGTTATTGCTTTCCTCCTAGGACAATGACTCCCTGGGTTTGCTGCTTGAGTTTCAGAGGGCAATCTGAGACAGGAGGCTACTTCTTTTCATTTCTAAGTCCACAGAATTTCTATTTGAATTCCTCCCTAAATATGTGTGTGTGTGTGTGTGTGTGTGTGTGTGTGTGCGTTCCCCAGTCCCAGTATCTGAACTTCGGGTTTGGTAAGTTGTACAGCCATGCATTCTTTCACAAGACTACCTTGACTCCTTGTCTTTATGCTCATCTAACTTTCTGGCTATGAAATTAAAAGACGCTTACTCCTTGGAAGAAAAGTTATGACCAACCTAGATAGCATATTAAAAAGCAGAGACATTATTTGCCAACAAAGGTACGTCTAGTCAAGGCTATGGTTTTTCCAGTGGTCATGTATGGATATGAGAATTGGACTGTGAAGAAGGCTGAGCACCAAAGAATTGATGCTTTAGAACTGCGGTGTTGGAGAAGACTCTTGAGAGTCCCTTGGACTGCAAGGAGATCCAACCAGTCCATTCTGAAGGAGATCAGCCCTGGGTGTTCTTTGGAAGGGCTGATGCTGAAGCTGAAACTCCAATACTTTGGCCACCTCATGTGAAGAGTTGACTCATTGGAAAAGACCCTGATGCTGGGAGGGATTGGGGGCAGGAGGAGAGGGGACGACAGAGGATGAGATGGCTGGATGGCGTCACCAACTCGATGGACGTGAGTTTGAGTAGACTCCGGGAGTTGGTGATGGACAGGGAGGCCTGGCGTGCTGCGATTCACGGGTTGCAAAGAGTCAGGCATGACTGAGCAATTGAACTGAACTGACTGAACTTTCCGTCATCTACCTATCGTTCATCACAGAGTCCCTTGAACTATTTCTCACCCAGCTACTGTGCTGCTTATCTTGCCTATTCAGACATAGAGATAGACAAGGTCTGATATGTTTATGTACTGTTTTGACTTTATGGGTGCTTATCTGAAGGAATTTTTTGGTTTTAAAAAAGACAGGTAAACTCCAACATGGAATTTTTAAGTCCTTATCTTCTTTATGATTTACCGCATGTTCTTGTAGTCTTCCTCACAGCTCGGTTGGTAAAGAACCCGCCTGCAGTGCAGGAGACCCCAGTTGGATTTCTGGGTCAGGAAGATCCTCTGGAGAAGTGATAGACTACCCACTCCAGTATCCTTGGGCTTCCTTTGTGGCTCAGCTGGTAAACAATCTGCCTGCAATGTGGGAGATCTGGGTTCAATCCCTGGATTGAGAAGATCCACTGGAGAAGGGAAAGGCTACCCACTCCAGTACTCTGGCCTGGAGAATTCCATGGACTGTATGTATAGTCCATGGGGTTGCAAAGAGGCAAACACAACTGAATGAATTTCACTTTCATTTTCACTTTCCATGCTCTTGTGGTATCCTATCATAACTAGAGGTGCAAACACTGAGATCTGAATTCCTTGGGTCTTGCCTGAGATTCCACAATAAGCAAAGGAAGCCTAGAATATGGATGGTGATCTGATGGCAAAGCCTATGCTGTTTTCACTATAATGCCCTCCTCTCACTATTTCATACTCCAGATTATGATTCATTTTTATACTAAGACAGTGAAAACTACAATAGGACTCTTTATGAAGTATAGTCTGGTGTAGTCCAGGTGTGTTCGTTATTCACACAGGAAATAATTATTAAAACCAATGTTCCAGGACCTTCTCAAATTTAAAAGCTCTTATAGTCTTTATTCATTATTGCACAAAGGATGTTTTGTCCAGGAGATTCCAGATGAATAAAACTAATGAAATGGAAAAATTTCCATAAGCAAACCAAATGATGAAACCTGGAAAGAAGGCTAAGGCCTTGGAGTGAGAAAAACTAAGAAATATGTCCAGACACTCAACAAACTGCTTTGTGTTACCTAGGTAATTGTATCACTGTGCACTCGACAGATAAAACTGGCTATTGATTATGTATATCAGTGATTGGTCAATTTTATATTTAAGGTATAATGTGGGTAGAAGAAAATGTCTGGTAAGAAATCCTTAAGCATTAATTTTCTGTCTCCACTGACTAGAGCTGCCCCTGGCTCATAACACCATTCATGGTTTGGTAAGCAATTTGTAATATTAACACAGCAGATTTGACTTGCAGTTCTGTATTTTAGGCAAAGTGACTCTGTATTTTTTTTTTTAAGATCAAAGGTAACTTTGCAAAAAAAAAATTGAGATTATAAATGCATTTTATCATTGCTACAAATAATTTGTACTTGGATTTAAGGAATGGCTCCAAGATGGCGGAGTAGAAGGATGCGTGCTCATCTTCTCCTGCAAGAACTCCAAAATTACAACTTGCTGCTGAACAACTGTGGACAGGAGAATGTTCAGTTCAGTTGCTCAGTTGTGTCCGACTCTTTGCGACCCCATGAATTGGAGCATGCCAGGCCTCCCTGTCCATCACCATCTCTTGGAGTTCACTCAGACTCATGTCCATCAAGTCAGTGATGCCATCTAGCCATCTCATCCTCTGTTGTCCTCTTCTCCTCCTGCCCCCCAATCCCTCCCAGCATCAGAGTCTTTTCCAATGAGTCAACTCTTCGCATGAGGTGGCCAAAGTACTGGAGTTTCAGCTTTAGCATCATTCCTTCCAGGGCTGATCTTCAGAATGGACTGGTTGGATCTCCTTGCAGTCCAAGGGACTCTCAAGAGTCTTCTCCAACACCACAATTCAAAAGCATCAATTCTTCGGTGCTCTTCCTTCTTCACAGTCCAACTCTCACATCCATACAAGACTACTGGAAAAACCATAGCCTTGACTAGAAGGACCTTAGTCAGCAAATAATTGGATCCCACCAAAAAAAGATACCCCACATCCAAGGGCAAAGGGGAAGCTCCAGCAAGACTGTAGGGGGCGCAAAATCATGTTTAGAATCAAACCCCATACCCACCAGAGACACTCAAGAGGGCTCAAACAAACTTTGTGTGCACCAGGACCCAGAGACTCCTACAGAGACTGAGCCAAAACAATGTTTGAGTGTCTCCTACAGAGGTACAGGTCAGCAGCAGACTGCTGCAGGAGCAAGGGCTCTGGGTGCAGTAGTTCTGGGTATGACATAAACCCTCTTGGAGGAGGTCACCATTAACCCCAGCATAGAGCCACCAGAACTTACACAGGACTCTTGGAGGGCACAAACGAAGCCTTGTGTGCACCAGGACCCAGGAGAAAGGAGCTGTGACCCCAAAAGAGATTGACACAGAATTGTCCAGGAGTCTCCAGAGGAGGCATGGGTCGGCGGTGGCCTACTGCATGGTTGGGGGCACTGAGTGCAGCAGTGCATGCATGGGAACTTCTGAAGGAGGTCGCCATTATCTTCATTACCTACATCATGGTTTGGCCTCAGGTCAAACAACAGGGAGGGAACACAGCCCTGCCCAGAAACAGAAAATTGGATTAAAGATTTACTGTGCATGGCCACACCCATCAGAACAAGACCCAGACTCCCCCCAGTCAATCTCTCCCATCAGGAAGCTTCCATAAGTCTTATAGTCTTGTATCCATCTCCATCAGAGGGCAGACAGAATGAAAACCACAATCACAGAAAACTAACCAATCTGATCACATGGACCACAGCCTTGTCTAACTCAATGACACTATGATCCACGCTATGTAGGGCCACCCAAGACAGACAGGTCATGGTGGGGAGTTCTGACAAAATGTGGTCCACTGGAGAAAGCAATGGCAAATCACTTCAGTATTCTTTCCTGGAGAACCCCATGGACAGTATGAAAAGGCAAAAACATAGGACAATGAGAGATGAACTCCAAACTCTCCGAATTGGTAGGTGCCCAATATACTACTGGGATCAGTAGAGAAATAAATCCAGAAAGAACAGAGATGGAGGAAAAGCAAAACAACACCCAGGTGTGGATGTGCCTGGTGATGGAAGTAAAGTTGGATGCTGTAAAGAACAATATTGCATAGGAACCTGGAATGTTAGGTCCATGAATCAAGGCAAATTGGAAGAAGTTAAACACAAGATGGCAAGAGTGAATATCTACATTTTAGGAATCAGTGAATTAAAATGGACTGGAATGGGTGAATTTAACTCAGATGACCATTATATCTACTACCATGGGCAAGAATCCCTTAGAAGAAATGGAGTAGCCATCATAGTCAACAAAAGAGTCCAAAATGCAGTACTTGGATGCAATCTCAAAAATGACAAAATGATCTCAGTTTCCTAGACAAACCATTTAATATCACAGTAATCCAAGTCTATGCCCCAAACGGTAATGCTGAAGAAGTTGAAGTTGAATGGCTCCATGAAGACCTACAAGACCTTCTAGAATGAACAGCCTAAAAAGATGCCGTTTTCATTATAGGGGACTGGAATGCAAAAGTAGGAAGTCAAGAGATACATGGAATAACAGGTAAATTTGGCAATGGAGTACAAAACAAAGCAGGTCAAAGGCTAACAGTTTTGCCAAGAGAAAGCACTGGTTATAGCAAACATCCTCTTCCAACAACATAAGAGAAGACTCTACACATGGACATTGCCAGATGGTCAATACTAAAGTCAGATTGATTATATTCTTTGTAGCCAAAGATGGAGAAGCTCTATAGTGTCAGCAAAAACAAGACCAGGAGTTGACTGTGGCTCAGATCATGAACTCCTTATTGCCAGATTCAGACTTAAATTGAAGAAAGTAGGGAAACCCACTAGACCATTTAGGTATGACCTAAATAAAATCCCTTATGATTATACAGTGGAAGTGACAAGTAGATTCAAGGGATTATATGTGATAGACAGTTCCTGAAGAACTATGGATGGAGGTTTGTGACATTGTACAGGAGGCAGTGATCAAGAACATCCTCAAGAAAAGAAATGCAAAAAGGCAAAATGGTTGTCTGAGGAAGCATTACAAATAGCTGAGAAAAGAAAAGATGTGAAAGGCAAAGGAGAAAAGGAAAGGTATTGTGGAGTTCCAAAGAATAGCAAGGAGAGATAAGAAAGCCTTCTTCAGTAATCCATGGAAACAAATAGAGGAAAACAATAGAATGGGAAAGACTAGAGATCTCTTCAAGAAAATAAGAGATACCAAGGGAACATTTCATGCAAAAATGAGCACAATAAAGAACAGAAATGATATGGACCTAACAGAAGCAGAATATAATAAGAAGAGCTGGCAACAATACACAGAATAACTATTTAAAAAAAAAAAAAAAAAAAACTCCATGACCCAGATAACCATGACGGTGTGATCACTCACCTAGAGCCAGAAATCCTGGAATGAGAAGTCAAGTGGGCCTTAGGAAGCCTCACTATGATCATAGCTAGTGGAGGTGATGGAATTCCAATTAAGCTATTTCAAATCCTGAAAGATGATGCTCTGAAAGTGCTGCACTTTCACAATATGCAGCAAATTTGGAAAACTCAGCAGTGGCCAAGGACTGGTAAGATCAGTTTTCATTCCAATCCCCCAAAAAGGCAATGCCAAAGATTATTCAAACTACCACACAATTGCACTCATCCCACACGCTAGCAAAGTAATGCTCAAAATTCTCCAAGTGAGGCTTCAACAGTGCTTGAACTGTGAACTTCCAGATGTTCAAGCTGGTTTTAGAAAAGGCAGAGGAACCAGAGATGAAATTGCCAACATCCACTGGATCATGGAAAAAGCAAGAGAGTTTCAGAAAAACATCTACTTCTGCTTTATCGATTATGCCAAAGCCTTTGACTGTGTGTATCACAACAAACTGTGGGAAATTCTTCAAAAAATAAGAATACCAGACCACTTGTCTTGCCTCCTGAGAAATCTGTATGCAGATTTCAAGAAGAAACAGCTAGAACTGGACATGGAAGAACAGACTGGTTCCAAATCAGGAGAGGACTATGTCAAGACTTATATTGTCACCCTGCTTATTTAACTTATAGAGTACATCATGTGAAATGCTGGTCTGGATGAAGCACAAGCTGGAATCAAGCTTGCCGGTAGAAATATCAATAACCTCAGATATGTGGATGACACCACCCTTATGGCAGAAAGCAAAGAAGAACTAAAAAGCCTCTTGAAAGTGAAAGAGGAGAGTGAAAAAGCTGACTTAAAACTCAACATTCAGAAAACTAAGACCGTGGCATCTGGTCCCATTACTTCATGGCAAATAGACGGGGAAACAGTGGAAACAGTGACAGACTTAATTTTTTTTGATCTTTAAAATCACTGTGATGGTTACTGCAGCCATGAAATTAAAAGACTCTTGCTCTTTGGAAGAAAAGTTATGACCAACCTAGACAGCATATTACAAAGCAGAGAATTACTTTGTCAACAAAAGTCCATCTAGTCAAAGCTATGGTTTTTCCAGTAGTTGTGTGTGGCTGTGAGAGTTTGACTATAAAGAAAGCTAAGCAGCAAAGAAATGATGCTTTTGAGCTGTGGTGTGGGAAGAGACTCTTGAGAGTCCTTGGAATGCAAGAATATCCAACCAGTCCATCCTAAAGGAAATCCTGAATATTCATTGGAAGGATTGATGCTGAGGCTGAAACCCAAATACTTTGGCCACCTGATGCAAAGAACTGACTCATTTTAAAAGATCCTGATGCTGGAAAAGATTGAAGGCCAGAGGAGAAGGGGAGGAGTAAAGATGAGATGGCTGAATGGCATCACTGACTCTATGGACATGAGTTTAAGCAAGCTCTGGGAGTTGGTGATGGACAAGGAAGCCTGGCATGCTGCAGTCCATGGGGTCTCAAAGAGTCGGATATGACTGAGTGACTGAACTAATGGAACAAATAATATCAGTGTAAGCAAAAAGCATATTTCTCAGTTGGACATATTATCCTTCCAATTAGAGCTGATTACTTCCTTCCAGAAAATTTTCTCTGTCTCCCACTACAAAAAGGGAAAGCAGATTATTGTTGAATTGGCACTATGTTGTTAGTAGAATGTGAAAAATACTGTGCTTAGTCACTCAGTTGTGTCCGACCCTTTGTGACCCCATGGACTGTAGCCCACCAGGCCCCTCTCTCCATGGGGATTCTCCAGGCAAGAATACTGGAGTGGGTTGCCATACCCACCTCCAGGGGATCTTCCCAACCCAGGGATCAAACCCAGGTCTACTGCATTGAGGGTGGATTCTTTACCATCTGAACCACCAGGGAAGCATGTGAAAACTACTAACCATATAAAAAAGACTTGATAAGTTAACATTTAAAATGCATGTTTATCAAGTCAAGCAACAGACTAGGAAAAGATACATAAAAACATACTTGACAAAAGACATTCTTCTAGCCTAAATAAATTCTATCCAAAAAAAAAAAAAGAGAGAGAGAGAGAGAGAGAAAGAGAGAGAGAGAGAGACTCACCTAATTTATAACTGGGCAGAAGATTTGGACATTTACTTCAAAAAAGAAGATGTACAAATAGTCAAATATATGAAAGCATACTCAGTAGCTTCAATTAACAGGGAAATATAAAATGAAATGACATTGTGAGATCATCACAGAACCACCAGAATGGCTAAACTATTCACCGAGTCAGCCAGCCAACAGACATCTGACAATGTCAATGAATGGTGATGACAAATGGAAAACAGAACAGCCTACAACCAGAGAATTCCCATACCCTGATGGTGGGAGTGTAAATTAGGACAACCATTTTGTGAAACACTTTGTTAGTATCCACTAGGTCTAAACACATATATCCTCCATGAACTTGCAGTTTTAATTCTAAAAACTCATCCAACAGAAATACAACATGCATTCATTTTTAAGGCCGTGATGGCACCAGAAGTTTACAAAAAGGCCTTCAAATGAAAACATTTCAAATGACTGTCAGTGATGGAAAAGAAAAAATGCAGTATATTCATTCAGCAGTTTAAAATAAGAACAGATTGCTGCATACAGCTGCATGAAAGGATAGCAGAACATAAAGTTGAACAAAGGAAGCCAATCTCCAAAAGTACATACCATAAATCACTTTATAGGAAGTTTTGCAACTGATAAAACTAATCCAGGATTAGTTAGAAAAGTGCTTACTATTGAGGGTTTAATGATTGAGTAGATCAGTAAGGGAGTTTTCTAGAGAGATTGTCTTGTTCTTTATCTTTGCTTCTCAAATTTCAGCACTTGGCTTTGCATGGAAATCATGTTGCAATGTAGGTTCTGATTTGAAAGGTCTGGATGTGATTTGAGTTTCTTCATTCTAACAAGTTTCTAGATAAACCAAAGCTTCTGGTAAATGGATCACACTATTCAGAATGAATAGCCACATTTGATATTTTCTTTTGAGTGGTGAATGCATTGGTTTATTTGTAAACTTTCATCAAACTATGTTATATGGAATTCCTTTATATATGTTATGTTATTGTTGTTCAGTTACCTAATTGTATTCAACCCTTTGTGACCCCATGGACTGCAAAATGCCAGCCCTCTCTGTTGCTCACCATCCCCCGAAGTTTGTCCAAGTTCGTGTCCATTACTTCGGAAATGTCATCCAGCCATCTCATCCTTTGATGCCCTCTTCTCCTTCTGCCCTCGATCTTTCCTGGTATCAAGGACTTTTCCAATGAGTCAGCTGTTTGTATCAGATTACTAAAATACTGGAGTTTCAGCTTCAGTATCAGTCCTTCCAACAAGTATTCAGGGTTGATTTCCCTTAAGATTGACTACTTTGATCTCCTTGCTGTCTAACGGACTCTCGGGTGTCTTCTCCGGCACTACAGTTAGAAGGGATCAATTCTATGGTGCTCCGCCTTCTTTACCATCCAGTTCTCACAACCACATGTGACCACTGGGAAGATCATTGCCTTGATTATATGGACCTTTTTCAGCAGAGTAATGTCTCTGCTTTTTAACATACTGTCCAGGTTTGTCATAGCTTTCCTGCCAAGAAGCAAACATCTTCTGGTTTCATGCCTGCAGTCACCATCCACAGTGATTTTAGAACCCAAGAAGAGGAAATCTGTCACTAATATACCTTTCTCCCTTCTATTTGCCATGAACTAATGGGGCTGGATGCCATGATTTTTTATTATTCAGTTTTTTTATATTCAATTTTAAGCTGGTTCTTTCACTCTTCTCCTTTACCCTCGTCAAGAGGCTCTTTAGTTCCTCTTCACTTTCTGCCATTAGAGTAGTATCGTCCTCATATCTGAGGTTGTTGAAGTTTCTCCCATGTATCTTGATTTCAGCTTGTAACTCATCCATCCCAGCAATTCTCATGATGCACTCAGTGTATAGACTAAACACATGGGGTAATAGCAGACAGCTCTGATGTACTCTTTTCTCAATCTTGAACCAGTTTTCTATGTTCAGTTCAGTCGCTCAGTTGTGTCTGACTCTTTACGACCCCATGAATCGCAGCACGCCAGGCCTTCCTGTCCATCACCAACTCCCAGAGTTCACTCACATTCACATTCATCAAGTCAGTGATGCCATTCAGTCATCTCATCCTCTGTCATCCCCTTCTTCTCCTGCCCCCCAATCCCTCCCAGCATCAAAGTCTTTTCCAATGAGTCAACTCTTCGCATGAGGTAGCCAAAGTACTGGAATTTCTGTTTTAGAATCATTCCTTCCAAAGAAATCCCAGGGTTGATCTCCTTCAGAATGGACTGGTTGGATCTCCTTGCAGTCAAAGGGACTCTCAAGAGTCTTCTCCAACACCACAGTTCAAAAGCATCAATTCTTCAGTGCTCAGCCTTCTTCACAGTCCAACTCTCACATCCATACATGACCACAGGAAAAACCATAGCCTTGACTAGATGGACTTTAGTCAGCAAAGTAATGTCTCTGCTTTTGAACATGCTATCTAGGTTGGTCATAACTTTTCTTCCAAGGAGTATGTGTCTTTTAATTTCATGGCTGCAGTCACCATCTGCAGTGATTTTGGAGCCCCCAAAATAAAGTCTGACACTGTTTCTACTGTTTCTCCATCTATTTCCCATGAAGTGATGGGACCAGATGCCATGATCTTCGTTTTCTGAATGTTGAGCTTAAGCCAACTTTTTCACTCTCCTCTTTCACTTTCATCAAGAGGCTTTTTAGTTCAGGGTTCTGTATATATGTTATACTTCAATTAAAAAGTCTATATAAAACAAATGCTTCTTGTAATGGAGGCCCAGAGTGAAATTTTAGCTGCATTTTCTAAGTGACAGAGAAAGAACTTGGAAACTGTAGATTTTGAATGAAAGCAAAAGACACCGATTTTAAAAAACTTAAGTCAATAAGATATCTATTGAAATTGTATAGGCAGCCTTATACAATGGGAGGGAAAACCTAAGGACCATGGCTGCAAAGGAAGAGACTCAAGCACAATTAGGGGCCCTGGTGTCAGGAACTCAACAGACTTATTTGCACACCACTGCTGGAATAAACAACCTCAAACTTCTTCAGTCATTGTGACCTTGTATTTACAGTTTAAAAGCTGAAAGAGTGCCAATTTGGCCTGAGGTGTACCTGCATATCCATTATAAGGGGTAGGGTGACTAATTAACATACTCTCATCAGACTCCATCTAAAGTGGGTGAACTAATTTCCAGAAGACACATTTTGGTGCATGTTTTCAAACTATGGTTGGGTTGATGCTGATGAGGCAAAGATAGTGATGTGGAGGAATCAGTCAAAAAACAGATTCACTGAAGCTACCTTCCAACTCCCTATTTCTTCTATGATTGCTCCAGTAACTATTCCATGCTTACTTCACTCACTGAGTCAGTTCTGTGATAGTGTGTGTGTGTGTGTGTGTGTGTGTGTGTGTGTGTGTTGTAATGGTAAAGTAGGAGCAGTCTCAGGCCAGCATTTATACAAATCAGTATAAGGATGGCATTGCTGCTCCTTACGTGATTTACTCTGGGATATTTTAATGCTTACAAATGCAATTCTGGGAAAAAAGCTTAGAAGACAGAAAAGCTCCAAGTAAACATGATGCATACTAAAGATGACAGGAATTCTTCACTGTTTCTATGATTGGTTCGAAAGTCAAATGCTAGATCTGGTGTGAAGTTAGTTCAGTTCCTCAATGGAAGTAGGTTGCTGCTACAGTCATGCTGAGTTTCTTAAAACTTTTGGTTAATAATGGAATCCAGTTGCTAATCTATACTGTTAGTCATTCTAGGAGTTATTAATTTGTAGTAATGGTCAACTGCCAATATTCCCGTCCCTCAGGAAACTCAGAAGAGTGTTTTGGATCCATCTGGGAAGAAAGCATGGCATAGGCGTAAGATCATCATCTGTGACACATTCACATCATGTTTCTTCCACATTTTGTGAGTTTCAATGGACCAGGGACTGCTAATGAATGATTTCCATTGGATAATTTTGTTTTTTCTGTTTTAAGTTTCAAGTTGCCTGTCTGGATTTCATTAGCAGTGCAATGATTTACCCAAGAGGGGTTTGTTTCTTAACTTGATTGGGAAAGTTTACATTGAGAAGGTGACTGTTTTGGTGGGAAAGGAGGTTCTTTTTAATATCATAATGATTGGATATGTGTGTGGAAGAAGCTTGAGGAATGTAACCTGCATTTACAGCTGACTCTATCTTCCTCAAACTATGTATCGTCTGCGTAAGAAACTGGCAGCATATTTGCCAGTTAGGCATCGAAGCCATCAGCATTTTATTACTCAGGGTAAATTACTATCATGAATGCAATAATACTGAAGTAATACGTTAGATGTGTCTGAAAACGTAATAAAAGAGAGGGAAAACTGATTTTATTTATCCTTTTGTTTATATATTATTGCTTAATTTGGTACTTCAGAACTCTATGACTTGGTTTATTTTGCCATGTTCTTTTTCTTCTTTGCTTTATGGCAGTGATTTCATAGGTAAAACTAGTACAGAACAGAACCAAGTTATTTCATCAGGTTGATAAAATATGACCTAAATATAGCACAAAATGGTCTTTTTTTTTTCTGGAATCATCTTACTAACCAGTGTCACAACTATTTTTGAAGAGAACTACTTACTGGAATGAAGCATGCATTTTCCAGTTAACTAGCACCTCCACATCCTCTCCACTGTTACATCGGTAGATGCATCAATCCCAAGCAACTCCCACCGCTATGCATCAGCACTGTCACAGTCTGGAACTACCAATCTATGTTTTGATGGAACCCAGGTTAGTGGGGCTCCTTGTTGTGAAGTTAGTTTTCTTATGCACTCCTAGCATGATCCCAGGCTAAGGATCATAGCTATTTTGTCAAGTGACTACTTGTCTTTTGCCCATTTATTAAATTAGGTTGGTTTATCTCTTTTTGAATTGGAAGATATCAAAACGATAAGAAATATATGGAAGGTGCTCAATTGTCTCAATTGATGCCCTTGAAGGTGAGAAGTCTCAGGATAGTCATTAATCTACTTAATTGGTTACATCACTAACTACAGAACTCTCTCAGGGCGAGGATAGTTAGGATTTGGCACATTCAGCAAGGACTGCAGGCACACCAAGGACCCATGGCAGATGGCCTCTTCCAACAGATGCTAAAGCAAGAAGATGTAGGAAAAAATAAAATTATTGTTCACATATACTTTAAAAAAATATTTTAAATATGTGAAATATCTATAAGATGAATAAATAAATACAAATGGAACAATATAAATAAATAAAATATTTTTAATAAAGCTGAACATTTTAACTTGTTTTCTTTTAGCTACATACTATGAAATATATTTGGAGGAGGAAATGGCAACCCACTCCAGTGTTCTTGCCTGAAGAATCCCAGGGATGGGGGAGCCTGGTGGACTGCCATCTATGGGGTCTCACAGAGTTGGACACGACTGAAGCGACTTAGCAGCAGCAGCACCAGCATGAAATATATTTTAAAAATAAAGCTATTTTCAGCTTTACCATACAATGTCCATGTGGCTGCCAAATTAAAATTTAAAAAGTGATAACCCGTTGTGGTAGGCAGAATTCTCAGATAGATCTCAAGATTCTTGCTCCATATAACACCTGTTATAATCTCTTTCTAGTTAATGATGGACAACCTGGTGATATAATGGGATATCTTTCCAATGATTGTGTTACTTTATACAGGAAAAGAGATTTTACAGATGTAATTAAGTCCCTAATCAGTTGCCTTTCAGCCCCTTCAAGTGGAATTTATACTGGGTGGGACCCACCTAGACCTAGTTGGATGACAAGGAGCAGCAGCAGCCATTTTCCTGTGGGCCTTAAAGACGTGAGTCACCAAGAGTCCTAACAGCCACACTGGATTGATTTCTGCCAACAACTGGAATGAGCTTGGAAGAGACCCCAACTCCAGATGAGAATGAACCCAGTCCTAGTTGGCACTTTGATTTCAGCCTTGTTTGACCCGAGCAGAGAACTTAGATGAGCCTTGGCCAGATTTCTGATTTACAGAATGGAGGTAATAAATGGCAATTGTTTTCATTCTCCAACTTTGTAGTTGTTTTTGCTGTAGCAGCAATAGGAAATACAATCTCAACACATACTATAACTAAAAGTGTGTATCCAAATGTACTATACTCATAGCTCTCTTGCATTGTCTGTGTAATCCTCTTTTTTTTTTTTTTAATTGAGGTATAGGTGCTTTACAGTTCTGTGTTAGTTTCTGCTGCACAACAGCATGAATCATCCATATGCATACAGATACCCTCTCCCTTTGAACCTCCTTCCCGCCACACCCATCCCACTCATCTAGGTCACCATGGAACTCCTACCTGAGCTCCTTGGGCTGGGAAGGTATAAAACAGTGTGGTTATCCACCTTTATCCACCATTTCTTACCTATAAAAAGTAATTACCATTTCCTATGAATAACTGTGTTTGACTACCCTACTTCAAACACGTTTGAAAAGATTACATAGAAAATATAGGTGAGCTCTGAGTACAATGCCTGGAACAGGAAGAATGGTCTGTAGAGTCACTCTCCTTATTGAGCCAAGACCATGTTAATGGACACAGGCAAAGCAACTCAGAACTTTTATGCACCATAATTGTCCATTAACTCTTAGTTCTCAGTAATCAGATGAAGGACAGGCAACTTGTTCAGGCAGCAACTGCTGAATCCTGCAGACACGTGGTGGCAACTTGGACATCATAACCCTGAACCTCTCTTCATTGGAAAGTGCTGGAATGAAAAGAAAAAAGGGCTTCAATTAGTATTTCTCTGATTGTCCCCATTTAGATATTCTCATATGACCAAAGGGTGTTGTAGAAAAAGTTTCATGATGGTAAAGGTAGTATCTTGTCATCATATATAATCTTCACTTAATCGTCTGTAATATTCCCATGGCTAGATAAGATAAGCACACCAACATTTGGAAGCAGGGAGGGGAGGGCATTCCTGGAAATAACTAAGCTTTAGGCTTTTCAAGTGAGAAGTAGGAAAAAATTGCAGTGACAGAAAAACTGCATTTATTGCACTAGACAAGCAGCTAAAAATTTCTCCATGGGGGGGGGGGGGGATGAGATGATTTCCACCTAGGGCAATTCAAGGCAGTAGGATTGCATTGCTTTTTGTTATGGAGAGCCATTTTTGGCCATAGATGTTGAAAACAAATAAAATATATCCCCCTCTGGCCTGTTCTTTTGCACTGGTGTTTCAAAATGCTGGTCCTCACAACTGAACGAGAATTAGGAGAATTTGTAGTGTATTTTGCACATAAGTCCTGCTTGTAACACTGCTAAAGACATCACACTCTGGAAGATAAAAGGAAGAGAATATTTGATTTGTGTAAATTCTCTTAGACATTTTTAGCCTCTAGTATTCCTAACATTAAAAAGGTGTTTGAATTATTTTTATGAAGGAGAGGGGAGATCATTTTGATGGAGTGAGAGTTGACTTTGTGGTCTATGTTTATCATGATTATGTTGTATTTCAAACATTCAGAAATTTTAGAAACATTCCTAAATGCACAAAACTTTCCAGAATTCTTCAACCACTAGGACGTTTGTCAATTACACAACTTAGAAAAAGAGCACCTGCCTCTTTGACCCCCACACACACAAGGGGTATTGAGAATAAATGCTATTTTGCTATAAATAGTGCCACTTTTTCCCATCTGGATCTTGTACCTTAATTTATGCAGAAAGAAAGCATTTCTTATTGAAGTAGCTAATCCATGAACTTTGCCATGCTTTTATATAACTATGTTAAAGTGTATGATATATATCTAGTCAATATCCCTCATACACATAGGCATGAATATTCGGTGGTTTCTGTGAGCCTGTGTGTGTAAGAAGCATAGCAGCATCTATCTGGAAGCCCATGAGAGGGTTAACTGCCCTCCCACACTCCATTTTGTTCTGTCATCTAAACTTTAAAACAAATATCTTTTTGTTTTTCGTCTTTAATATCCAATCCCAAGCTCACTAGGGAAGAGAGGATAGGATGCCACAAAACTCACTCTGTCTCGGCTAGAACTATAATACAAACAAGACATACAAACAACTTTTCATGTTTCATTTTTTCTTCATACTTCAGAAGACACCTGCCCCCGGGGGCTTGCGGCTAATGGGCTGCAGAAAGCTCAGGACATCGCTCAAATTCAGTAGTTCCCATGTGATGTCCAGTCCAAGATCAGTGATGATTTCAGAATAATTCACTTGTCTGAATCTGCTTACCATGCAGCTTTTTTCAGGACTTGAAAGTCTCCTTACCGTCCCCTCCCCATCCCCTCCTTGCCTCCCACCTCCAACACCATTTAAGACAGAAAAAGTGACCCTCGTGGGTTAGACAATCCTACATCAAGGTGAATCCTTGATAACCAGCTCTGTTCCCCCTTATACCTCGTAAACATGCTAATTAAAAGGAGCTTGGTTGTGAAGATCAAGGGAGAAAGAATAAGGAAACCAGGGCCAGCCATCTTGTCCGTATCTGTTCCCATTTACTGCTTGAACTTTTTGCTGACTGGCTTCTGGGAGTCCACTGAAAGAAGAATGTCGTGACCTATAACCTCTCAACATCACATTTTAAAAACTGTGATTTAAAGATTTAAAAATCTTCAATAAGAAAAAAGCAGATGCCACAGACACCATGTGTGTCACAGAAATTCTCCTCTCTGCCTAGAATATTTTAGTGCCTTCATAACCGCAAAACACGAAATGCTCTCACTTGCTCACTCACAATGGGATTTTCACTGAGAGTCTCCTTAGGAAAAACTAGCACTTTTCCACTTTATAAAAGTGTTTGTGTTTTGCAAGATATGCATGAAGACTATACACAGTTTTTGATGGATGATCTCAGGCTCAGATACCTCTGTACTTGCGCATAGAGCCAGCTTACCAGGTTCACACCATGGTCCTTCTTGACAGCCCTCAAAAATGAATTGAAATGGGCTGCTGAGTCCCTGCTTCCCAGGCAGCTACAGATGTTAGCAGAACACATTTTCTTAGATTTCAAAAGTAGCCTTAAGAAAATCCATATAAATCACCTATCTAGAAAATCCACGTTTAGTTTTTTAAGGGACCTCCATACTGTTGTCCACAGAGGCTGTACCAATTTACATTCTCACCAACTGTGCAAAAGGGCTCCCTTTTCTCCACACCTTCTCTAGTATTTATTGCTTGTAGATTTTTTGATGATGGCCATTCTGGCTGGTGTGAAGTGGTACTACATTGTAGTTTTGATTGCATTTCTCTAATAGTAAGTGATGTTGAACATCTTTTCACGTCTGTTACATATATGCAATGGAATACTGAAGCGAAGTGAAGTGAAGTTGCTCAATCGTGTCTGACTCTTTGCAACCCATGGACCCAGGCTCCTCCATCCATGGAATTTTCCATGCAGGAGTATTGGAGTGGGTTGCCATTTCCTTCTCCAGAGGATCTTCCCGACCCAGGGATCAAAGCTGGGTCTCCTGCATCGTAGGCAGATGCTTTACCATCTGAGCCACCAGCAAGGGACTATTACTCAGCCATAAAAAAGAAGTGACATTGAGTAAGTTATAGAGATGCAGATGAACCTAGAGTCTATTATGCAGATTGAAGTAAGTCAGAAAGGGAGAAACAAATATGCTATATTAACGTATATATGTGGAATCTAGAAAAATGGTACTGATGACCTTATTCGCAGGGCAGTAAATAAGTAATATAGAGGCACAGACATAGAAAACAGACTTGTAGACATGACGAAGGAAGAGGTGGAAAGAATTGAGAGAGTAGCTTTGATATATATACTGCTACCGCAAGTCCCTTCAGTTGTGTCCAACTCTGTGCAACCCCATAGACGGCAGCCCACCAGGCTCCCCCGTCCCTGGGATTCTCCAGGCAAGAACACTGGAGTGGGTTGCCATTTCCTTCTCCAATGCATGAAAGTGAAAAGTGAAAGTGAAGTCGCTCAGTCCTGTCCGACTCCTAGCGACCCCATGGACTGCAGCCTACCAGGCTCCTCCATCCATGGGATTTTCCAGGCAAGAGTACTGGAGTGGGGTGCCATTGCCTTCTCCGATATATATATTACCATGTGCAAAATAGATAACTAGTGGGAAGCTGCTGTATAGCATAGGGAGCTCAGCTTGGTGCTCTGTCATGATCTAAAGAGGTGGGATGGAGGAGTGGGAGGGAGACTCGAGAGAGGAGGTGTATGTAGACACAGCGCTGATTCACACTATTGTGGAGCAGAAACTAGCACAACATTGCAAAGCAATTATACTCCATTAAAAAAAAAACAAAACAAATCCACGAATGTTATGCATTCATTTCCATATTGATTAAAAAAAAAATCAGGACCAGGATATGGCAAAATGAAATTAAATAACCAAGGTCAAGAGGAGAAGGGACAAGGATTGTGGGGTCTCATAATTTATTAACAATTAAGAGTTAATTTAACCTTCAGTTTCCTATCAACTGGGAAAAAGGAAACAAGAGAGGGTAGTTACTGGGTCTCAATCTGAATGTGCCCCAGAATCCCTTGGAGCACTTTTAAATAATGAGATTCCTAAAACCTTCCCTGAGACTTGCTCAACCAATATCTCCAGGAGAGAATCCAACATGCCCGTGCTTTTCTAAGCATCCCCAGGTGAACCTGACATTTAGCTGGTTCTAGAAATCACTAACTGAAATGACTTTTGTTTTTTCATTAAAAAATGTGATATTAATTCCTAAAGAGAAGCAGAATATTGTAGAATTTAGATCTCATTTTTGATGACTCCCTTGACTCAATTCATATAGCCAAAGTGATATAGGGGAAGATTAATTCAACAATATGTTAATATGATATTTCATAAACTATGACTTCAGATCCTCACTTACTTATTTGATGCAGTCTGCTTACATGTCCATCAAAGTGTGCCTCTAATGTATAAGTTACATTTCTAACAACAAAAAATGATCTGAAGCTGTGCTAATTAAAACAAAATAGGATAAATAACTTTAAGAGACAACAGCAGTATGATTTAGAAGCATGCACAAAGTGTGTAGACTTTCTGAATGAAGACTGTTTTCAGGATAATCTGAATGTTTTTCAGATTCCCCAAAATTATCCCATTTATATATTTGCTGTTAATGGTGAAAAGTCCGAAAAGATCAGCTGTCTAAAGGTAAATTTCATAATTATCATAATTGTACACACCTCACAGCAGTAGAACATGGACACAGAAAGACATCAAAGACTAATAACAGAAAGGCTTATATTCTTTCCCCTACAGTAATTTATCCCATCAAATCCTCCCTCCCAAAGGCCACCGTGTTTGTCCTGGTCTGCTCTTACGCCTTCTAGTGTGACCGCCACAACTGGAACAGATGTTCATAGAAATGTTTGGCTTGTCAATTTCAGACACTAATGATTGACTTTCACAGCTTATTTAAAATATCTCAATTTCCCACTCCATCAACCTTTGACAGGTAGATAAAAAATACTATTCTTATTCTTCTGTTCTTCTGTTGGTTATTTGATGATTCAAAACAGCATTTCTTAAGAGTCTATTTCTTGTTTTATAATTGGTTGAGGCATCTCTCTGCTCCCTTCTGTATAACACAGGGATTTTGAAGCCCCTAACTACCTCTCCTATGTTTGTCCCCGCAGGCCTTACTCCTTTTCCCTTTCACATTTCAGCACAGATAAATCACTTCTAGACTATGTTAAATTCTTCAATTGTTATCATCAGTTCAGTTCAGTTCAGTCACTCAGTCGTGTCTGACTCTTTGCGACCCCATAAATCGCAGCACGCCAGGCTTCCCTGTCCATTACCAACTCCCGGAGTTCACTCAGACTCACGTCCATTGAGTCCGTATGCCATCCAGCCATTGCATCCTCGGTCGTCCCCTTCTCCTCCTGCCCCCAATCCCTCCCAGCATCAGGGTCTTTTCCAATGAGTCAACTCTTCGCATGAGGTGGCCAAAGTACTGGAGCTTCAGTTTTAGCATCATTCCTTCCAAAGAAATCCCAGGGCTGATCTCCTTCAGAATGGACTGGTTGGATCTCCTTGCAGTCCAAGGGACTCTCAAGAGTCTTCTCCAACACCACAGTTCAAAAGCATCAATTCTTCAGCGTTCAGCCTTCTTCACAGTCCAACTCTCACATCCATACATGACCACAGGAAAAACCAAAGCCTTGACTAGATGGACCTTAGTCGGCAAAGTAATGTCTCTGCTTTTGAATATACTATCTAGGTTGGTCATAACTTTTCTTCCAAGGAGTAAGTGTCTTTTAATTTCATGGCTGCAGTCACCATCTGCAGTGATTTTGGAACCCAAAAAAAATAAAGTCTGACACTGTTTCTACTGTTTCCCCATCTATTTCCCATGAAGTGATGGGACCAGATGCCATGATCTTCGTCTTCTGAATGTTGAGCTTTAAGCCAACTTTTTCACTCTCCTCTTTCACTTTTATGTTGATTCTAAGTTTTAAAAACCTAATACTCATTATGACTGTAGAGATACTGTCCATTGCAGAACAAATAGGATGCTATAGTTGTATTTTCTTTTCTACTCACTCACTTTTATGATACCCTTGAGAGTGGACAATGCCCCTAATTCCAGATTGAACATGTTCTTTTTGCTTAAATTCCTTCTGTGTAACATGCTGATAATCATTCCATCTTATGGTTTTCTTAATAATTGTCCCAAAATATTCTTTGTACAATCTTGCTTGCTGTTTTTAAGTATCTAATTATATTTGTTTGTTTGTTTTTTTGAAGATTCCTCCTCAGTTTCTCAGAACTCCCATTTTTGTATCCTTTCTATTTATTACTTAGGATTCATTCTTATCTATATTCAGGGACCCACTGATTTCCTGTTTTTGTCCAGTAGCTTTCTTTTAGGCAAGTCTCATCCAGGAAATTACATCTAGTCAATTCTCCTGGGATCTTGCCACCATTTCTTTTATCAAATGTCATCCTCTTTTTTGATATTCACTCTCATTTTCCTGAAATGAATGAAGTCATATTGTCAAAGATACATAGAACATAAATTCTATTAATTCTTAATTTAAACAATTTTCCAGTAATCATGTACAGATGTGAGAGTTGGACCATAAAAAAGGCTGAGCATTGAAAAATTTATGCTTTCGAATTGTAGTGCTGGAGACTCTTGAGAGTCCCTTGAAAAGCAAGAAGATCAAACCAGTCAATCCTAAAGGAAATCAACCTTGAATTTTCATTGGAAGGACTGATGCTGAAGCTGAAGATCCAATGCTTTGACCACCTGATGTGAAGAGCCAACTCATGAGAAAAGACCCTGATGCTGGGAAAGATTGAGTCAAGAAAAGAAGGGGATGACAGAGGATAAGATGGCTGTATGGCATCGCCAATTCAAAGGACATGAGTTTGAGAAAGCTCTGGTGAAGGACAGGGAAACCTGGAGTGCAGCAGACCATGGGGTCACAAAGAGTCAGACTTGGCTGAGTGACTGAACAACAACGACAAATACCTATGCTTTCTAAATCTTCTGTTCTATAGAAAGTTGAGAATCTGAATTGAATGGATAGTTTTTAATAAAAGTACAATACTAAATGTCTTCCTGCAAATACAGAGCATTTCATCCAATAGCAAAGAAAGATATTGACAGATGTATTAAAGTAATATTGCCTAATAACTCCAAAGTCCACATGGTTTCATAGGTACATTCTTTTTAATTCATTCAAGGGCAAAACAATTTTCATGCTCTTAACTAATTCAGATTATAGGTGAAAAAAATGAAACATTCAAATTATTTTTAAAGGCCCAATACAATGTTAACATCCTAAATTTGTAAACTACAAAACTAGAAATAAATGAATTTTACTTTTGAATATTGATGTGATACTTAACAAATTATTAGCAAATAAAACTCAGCTGGCATTAAAAAATAGAATACTATCTAACGAAGTGAAGTTCATTCATAATGACTCCAAAATAGAAAATCTATTGTTAAAATACATCATATACAAAGGTCAAAGGAGAACATTATTCATGAATATCTCAATGGATCTGGGAAAGGATCTGACTACATTTAATATCCATATTTAGTTTAATGAAATAGGAATAATATACATATATAAAGAAATAAATTTTTACATAAATGAAGGAAACATTATATGTGCATGAATATGTCAGTGGAGCTAGGCCAATGAAAGAAAGGGAATATGAAACTAAAATTATAACTATCTTCATATACTTAGAAATTTTAAGGAAACAAGAAATCATAATAAATGAGAGATCAATTACAAAATTAACAATAAAAATAGTGTTTTTTCTATATAGAAGTCAATACTGAAAATGTAGTAGAAGGAAACAAATGGTCTGAAGTAGGAGTCAGCAAACTTTATAAGTAAAGGGTATTTTACTTGTAAATTTTAAGCTTTGCAGCTCATGTGGTCTCTGTTCCAGCAATTCAACCCTAAGCAACCATGGATGGTATGTAAACAAATTGGCACTGGCTATGGTCTGTTAATCTTTATTTAAGCAAAAATAAAATAGGTAACTCCTGGCTTAAAATAACAAGGCAGAAAAATGCCCAAGCACCTCAGCAAGAAATATTAATCATGCTTTTAAAGTAAAATTAGGTTCAACTAAGGGGATAAAGGTACTCCTCGATGGTTCAACAGGTAAAGAATCAGCCTACAATGCAGGAGACACCGGACATGGGGGAGATGCAGGTTCAGTTCCTGGGCTGGGAAGATCCCCTGGAAGAGGAAATCGCACCCCACTCCAGTATTCTTGCCTGGGAAATCCAGTGGACAGTGGAGCCTGGTGGGCTACAGTCCACGGAGTCACAAAGAGTCGATCACGACTGAGTGAATAAACACGTAAACAAGGAGGAAAAAATTCATTTTGTGCTCCTTTATAGTAAGATTCAATACTGCAATGTCAGTTTTCCCAATTCTTTTGTAAATCCGATATAATCTGTTTAAATTATCAACTAGAGTTCATCTAGAGCCCAATATAGAAATGAAAGGAAAGGGCAAATTAACAAAAAAGAACCGTATATATATAAAAAGATCTTGGTGGAAGTATAAATCACCGTGACCTGCCTAAAAGGCAGTTTTGTGACATCTGTCAAATTTGGAAAAGCACAGTCCTTATGACTCAGTAACTCTGGTGATAGAAATTCACACCCTACTGATGCATCTGCAGATGTTTATCAAAGGCTGTACTGTTTGTACCAAATCCTCTAACCGTCTCAACATCTTACTTTGTTTATACCATTAGTATGGTCCAGGCCATCTCAGTGAGTTATTAAAAGCTATTTGATTTATTTTTATACTCATCTCTCTATTATTTAAAGTCTCTCTATTTTTAAAAGCCTTAATAAATGTTTTGTTTAGTTCTAATATCCAAGAGAACATCAGCATACTCTGGAAATTGTTTGGAAGGTAACTTTTGACCTTCCCTGAAATTGTCAAATACTTGAGCGTCCTTTGCAATGAAAACAAGTAATCGGATGCACTCAATAAAACGTACAATGAGTGTGCTCAGAAGGGCAAAATTATAAACTGGCTACTAGAACTGTGTTGCTCAAACTGTGTACTATTGGCATTGGAGTACTCTACCCACCTCACCATCCCTTCCACATGAACACATGTTCCAATGGGAAAAAATGGTCCCAATTTAGATTAAGTTTGGGAACGTGTATTATCCAAATGTAGTTAATAAGATAACATTTTTCTTTTCCCTTCATGAAGAGTTTGGGGAAATATGCTGCTGCCATTTAGCCGCTAAGTTGTGTCTGACTCTTTGGGACCCCATGGACTGCAGCATGCCAGGCTTCCCTGTCCATCACCAATTCCCGGACCGTGCTCAAACTCATGGCCATCAAGCTGGTGATGCCATCCAACCATCTCATCTTGTCATCGCCTTCTCCTCCTGCCTTTAGTCTTTCCCAGCATCAGGGTCTTTTCCATGAGTCAGTTCTGTGCATCAGGAGACCAAAATATTGGAGTTTCAGCTTCAGCATCAATCCTTCCAATGAAAATTCAAGACTGATTTCTTTTAGGATGGACTGGTTGGATCTTCTTGCAGTCCAAGGGACTCTCAACAGTCTTCTCCAACACCACAGTTCAAAAGCATCAATTCTTCAGCACTTAGCTTTCTTTATGATCCAAATCTCACATCCATACATGACTACTGGAAAAACCATAGCTTTGACTACATGGACCTTTGTCAGTAAAGTAATCTTTCTGCTTTTTAGTATGCTGTCTAGGTTGGTCATAACTTTTCTTCCAAGGAGCAAGCATCTTTTAATTTCATGGCTGCAGTCACCATCTGCAGTGATTTTGGAGCCCCAAAAAACAAAGTCTCTCACTATTTCTGTTGTTTCCCCATCTATTTGCCATGGAGTGATGGGACCAGATGCCATGATCTTAGCTTTCTGAGTAGCCTGCCAGACTGTTCTACCTATTGGATATCCCAGGCAATACTGGAGTGGGTTGCTATTTCCTTCTACAGGGAATCTTCCCAACCCAGGGATCGAACCCAAGTCTCCTACACGGGCAGGTAGATTCTTTTACCACTGGGAAGCCCTTGAGGAAATTTAATCTTAGAGAAATTAAAATAAATAGTACCAGGTTTCCTTGGGAGGATGATTCTAAACTATACATAGAGTTGTTTAATTATTAATATTGTTATTATTAATGTTATTTAAATATTGGTAACTGTCAAACTTGAATAGATGTACATGACAGCCTGTTCACTCTTATCTCCCCTTCATTTACAAAAGCTGGAAGGTGCTGACAAAAGGTGTTTTTGACATTAGCAACTCTCAGATGCCTGTTATGTGAAAGTGAAAGTGAGGTAGATCAGTCGTGCAAAACTCTTTGTGACCCCATGGACTGTAGCCCACCAGGCTCCTCCATCCATAGAATTTCCTAGACAAGAGGACTGGAGCAGATTGCCATTTCCTTCTCCAGGGGAATCTTCCCGACCAGGGATCAAACTCAGATCTCCCGCATTGCGGGCCGATGCTTTACCATCTGAGCCGTGTTATATAACTATACATTTTTTCCATGGATTAAAAGAGAAAACAAAAAAAGAACAAGAAGATCCTAAAGGGCAGTAAAACCATGAGTTGATTAAAGCCAGGAAAAACAATACTGGTTTTGTGTAGACAGCATCTCCACTGTCTAGATATGCACAGCTTGTCAAAAGAAAAGAAAAAATATATTCTGCAAACAGATTCAAATATTGTCTTCTATCTTCCTGGCATAATGAGCAAATGAAATAATGGCATGTCTTTGATGGCAAATCTCAGTGTTTCTGTGTCAGGACTTCAGCGCTTGGGGGGTGGCTTAGAAGCGCTTGAACGGTGAGCACTGGCTTGCAGTGAAGAGGCTGCACTTTCTGACTTTCAACAGCCTTCTCCTCACTGCTCTGCCTTTGACACAATCACCTCTCCTCTGAGTGCTTCCTCGGCCTTCCCTCCCTGCCTACCCTCAGCCTTATTTTATTTTTTCATAGGCTCTGGAAATGCAATGGAGAATAAAAATGTGGTGAGACCTGCCGCCAGCACCTATGCCCTGCAGTTCTAAGCTGACAAAAATGTCAAGAAAGTGACAGTAAAATATGCGAAGAGAAAGCCCTGCAAACAGGCATAGACCCCAGACTGTTTGGCACTTTCACCACACTGGGTCATGGTTTTCAAGCAGAAATAGCAGTTGTGGGATTTATTATCTCCAGCATCACTTGTTAAATTTTACACTATGCAAATGATATATAAAGTATACCGAAGGGGAAGCTACGGAAGACGGAATGCGCGAGGCCTGTAAGTGAAGGGACAGATGGACTCCGCAGAGCGCTAATGGAGGGACCTCTGCCACCATCAGTGGGATGAACACAGTCCCCCTCTGCAGGTACCGAATAGGGTGAGGGGGCTGGTAAAGAGAGCCAGCTCTGTCTACGCTAGTCCTGCAACATGGTTGGAAAATTGAAACACACATCTATTTCATTGGAAACCCCTGGCAGATAGCCTAGCTAATTTCCCTGAACAATTTCAGTATTTATTCAGTAGGATTTTAAATGGTCCCAAGCACACACAGTCTTCCTGAAATGAACGAGAACTTTTAGAAGCTGTGAATAATAATTGTCACTGCCTTCTGAGCTGTTGATGAAAGCTTGGTTTTTCAAGTATCATCTAATTTAATCTGTTCAGCTATCTTGCAAGTTATGTCTTTGTTTTGTTTTTGTCTTTTCCTCATTTGAAAAAAAGGAGGAAACTGAGGCTTAGAAGAGAGGAACTTTCTCAAAATCTTAGAGTTGTTAGATGGCAGAACATGGATTTAAAACTACACTCATCTGATCCCAGATGGCCATCTTGACTCAATGTTCCCTCCATGAAAGAGAACAGTTTTTTTAAGTTCATTAATAAAGATGCTTGCAAGCCATTGTTTTAAATGTGAACACAACTTGGAGCATTCTATAAAAAAGACTTGTAGGTATCCTGCATTTATTAATTTAAAATTGCAGTAACCCTTTCTCTTCTAATACAAATTGAGAAGTTCTATAAATGTTCTTTGTTTCTTTATCTTTCAACAGACTGAGAAATTAAAGCATGTAGGAATGAAATGTCCTATTTTGTTTACATTAATAGCCACAGTACTCTTGTAAAAGTAGGGAGAAACATTCATATAAAATGACTTCATCAAAGCAGAATCAGGTTCCTCCCTTAAGACATCAGATACCATGGGTATGTTTATAATTGATGGTTTTAAAGTGCAGTTGAGGTGCCCTACTTAACTTGGGGTATGTACAACTTAATTGCACGTAAAATTAGCAACTCACGACCTTAAAAAAAAAAAAGGAAAGAGAAAACAGAAGAAGAAAGAAGGGAAAAAAAGAGGAGCAAGTGAGATAACATACAGGACTCAATTGCCCTTGAAATTTTCACGCAACATTTGCCACAGGAAATTAATCTGCACACAGAAGAAGGGAAGGCCCCTGTAATCTTACGCTATTCAAGGCACCCAGCAGGTGAGGCAAAGCCAGTGGAACCTGGGGTGTGTGGTTCCTTCTCTCTCTGGACAGGCGGTGGGACCATTTATGCACTCCACTCTGATCACAGCTGTAAGGAGAGCCATAAAACTGCCATTGGAATCCAAATGTCTTATCAGTGGAAATATCTAAAGCCAATATCAACTCCAGTGATAACCCCTTAATGTTCAAATAGATCCCTGAGGGCAAGTGAGACAGTTTCTCCTTCAAGAAGGCCAGCATGGGTTTGGTTAAAAGCCAGAACATGCCCGTGTCCATAAGCCCCCATCTCTCATGGCACTCTTTCATAAATTATATTATTACTTTAAAGGCAGATTGTGAGGAAGAAAGAATAACAGCTTTAATTCAATTTACATATGAATAGAAGAATATGTGCAGTTATTGGAAATGAACTTCTACTTAAAACATGAGCTGCAGAACAAAGAGAGCCTGATGAGCAGTCTTTGTATGAGGTGACAACGCTCTCATTTACCTTAGCGCTGGTTCAAAGTGTTTCTAACAGGCTCTGACCACTTCCTGGAAAACTTTTCAAAACATTATTTTCAGCATTCTCCTTTTTTCCTCATTTAAATTATTCCAGTGTGCATTTTATGCAGATAGAAGGTTTGCATGTATTTTTCCTGAGAGATACAAATGTAAATAAATTGAGGGTGGGGTGGGGAGTTAAGTCTCTTCCATCTTAATTTGAGCTATCAGTTGGTGGTGAACTGAAACAGTATTTTTAAACAGATTTAATGACTATAACTGCATGTATTCTTTATATTTGTCACATATTATCTCACTGAAAGACAACAAAAAGCAAAACAAAAAAAACAAAACACAGAAAGGTCTTTCATATATCTTACCACGTGTTAGTCCTTCAGATGTGTCCATCTTTTGTGACCCCATGGGCTATAGCCCGCCAGGCTCTTCTGTCCATGGAATTCTCCAGGCAAGAATGGAGCAGGTAGCCATTCTCTTCTCCAGGAGATCATCCTGAACCAAAGATCAAACCCGGGTCTCCCGATTGCAGGTAGATTCTTTACCATCTGAGCCACCAGGGAAGACCTATATCTTACCTTAGAGGAAATTAATATATTTATATTCTGCCTACCAGAAATAGGAATATTTACAGTGAAAAACATTTTGAATTCTCACTTTCTATCTGTACCAGAAATTAAATATAAATAGTGGGAAAATATTTACAATTAGTACATTGAAGAAGTCTTATCGTATACAAGAACTTCCAACATCATTTACCAATTTCAGCATTCTTTTGGCCAAAATCTTGTGTACCTGATGTTGATTGTTAATCTGATTCTAAGTTTACCAGTTAATTTTTCTCTTCATTATTTTTCTTTCCAAAATTCATACTCATTAGAGAATCTGTTTCCTATATCAAATACTGGATGTTGAAGTTGGTAACTTTCTAGAAATGAAGACATCTTTCAAAAGTCTCTTGCTTCTAAAACAGTGATCATAATTTTCATAAAGCAAGAGAAGCATTCTTTTCTCTCAACACATAACTAGCATATTACATGGTCTTGACTGAGTTTCTCTAATCCTTTGAAAACAAGTCTTAGGAAACTTTTCCCCTTTTTCTTACAGTCAATTCCTTATTTTCCTTGGTACTTTGTGCATGGTATGATTTAAGTGGAAATTGAAAACCATATGTATTAGATTTTTAATCATAAACATACATTTACACAGGTCTATAGGAGACCTAAAGGAAAAGTGAAATGCCCAAGAGAAAAATAAAAATAAAACCTAATTTTCCTACAGGCTGTATTTCCTTAAATGGTATTAACTAACCAGAGATACCATTATTTTAAGTTGGCTTGACGCATTATTTAGAAGTTAACAAGACAGCTTTGACTTGATTTAGACTAAGTATGACTCTGCCATCTGCCAACCATGTGATTTTGTTGAAGGTCAATCTCTCCAAGCTATAGTTTCCTCTTATATTAAATGTAGATAGCTGTTCAGTCGCTCAGTCATGTCCGACTCTTTGCTGCCTCATGGACTGTAGCCTGCCAGACTTCTCTGTCTTAGGGATTATCCACGCAAGAATACTGGAGTGGATTGCAATGTCTTCCTTCAGGGGATTTTCCCAACCCAGGGATTGAACTCAAGTTGCCCATACTGCAGGCAGATACTTTATAATCTGAGCCACCAGGCAAGCTCCAAAATACTAGAATGGGTAGCCTATCCCTTCTCCAGAGGATCTTTCTGAACCAGGAATCGAACTGGGTTCTGTTGCATTCTTTACCAGCTGAGCTACCAGGGAAGCTCCTTATGTAGATACTAAGCATATGGAGATATGCATAGTACTAATTTCTAGGTTTGTATGAACACATGAATTACACAGCATTGGAAAGTAGTATTTTGTCATGTGTCATATACCAATATTCTTTTTATTGGTAGTACTAATAGTGGTAATAGAGATACTCAACCTTATCCACACACACTCAGAAGCACTGAAAATAAACTGCCAAAAATCTAGCCCAGGGCAATCTGTCCTGGCCACCAGGCTATAGCTCAGATTCGTGAATAGTTACCCTCTCCTTCAATTCTCGGATCTTACCTAACATGACCTATTTAACACGATTTAATGAATGCATTTTCAGCTTAATTTAATCAGGATCAACTTCCACCATTTGCCACCCAAGAGGTGAGACTGATACAGATGAGAAAATTTAGATATTCTGTTTCTTTCTCTGAGATCACCATGTTCCTCGTATAACGTTGATTCAGAATATCTTGTCACTTCAGCGGCAGAACACTGCTCTGACATAGTTGATACAGCACCCAGTGCATAGCTTGCCGTCTCTAGAAAAATATATCTTACTGTGTTTGCATGGTAGTACCTTCTGGCCAATTCAGTCCAATGCCCAGTCAAGTTGGTGGAACAAAATCAGCTAAATTGGATGTTGAGTTGCCTTGACCGTTCATGTCAGTCTAAAAGTATGATCCCATGGAACTCTGGTCACAGCTGTGTAGAAGCATGGCCCGGCATTGAATCTGCATGGATTATGTAAGAAATGATAGAGCTAGTATTTGAAAATGATTTTTCAAAATATTTTTATCTTTAATCTTAACAATCTTGAGTGTAAAATAATAAGTTAAAGTACTTAGACTTTTCATCATTACTGAAATGCAGTCACTCAGTCATGTCTGACTCTTTGTGACCCTATGGACTATATATCATTACTACTTAAGCATAAAATTATCTACAGAATGTGTCTTAATGGGGGAAATAAGGCTTCAAATATTTATTTGAAAATCTAGATTGAAATCCCTATTCTGCACATAGAAACAAAGCCACTTCTGTTGAAGTAAGTGATATCTTCCAAACAAGTTTTTTTTCATCTGCAGAGAATAAGACTTGGCTTAGGTGCCCCATAGGCTACAATGGGACTTCTCTGGTGATTTGGACAGTAAAGAGTCTGTCTGCAGAGCAGGTGATAGCACTGATCCCTGGATCAGGAAGATCCCCTGGATAGAGGAAGGGATACCCACTCCAGTATTCTTGCCAGGAAAATTCCATGGACAGAGGAACCTGGAAGTCTATGGGGTCTCAAAGAGTCGGACACAACTGAGTAACCAACACTTAACACATGCTATAATGAGCACCAACTGAAAATGATATTTACTGAATAAATGAATAAACATTGGGCATGAATAAGTATTTTTTAAACTGGAAAACACTACACAAACTATGATAAAGCTATTCTGCTCATCAATTCTGTTACCCTTTTCTAGTAGGTCTGTTTTCCCATCCTCAAGATTAGTGTTCCCTCTTCTCCCATACAGTGCCCTTTCATTTTTTTTTTAACCCCTGTTGGCTCCCATTTTCAAAATCAAAAGATCTTGCTTCATAGTAACATTGATAAAATATAAATCAACATATAATTTCACAAATTCAAAATCTTACTTTTCTTCTATACCATTATACCTTTGGGAGGCTTCCCTTGTAGCTCAGAAGGTAAAGAGTCTGCCTGCAATGCAGGAGACTGGGATTCAATCCCTGGGTCAGGAAGATTTCCTGGAGAAGGGAATGGCTATACCTACTCCACCATTCTTGCCTGGAGAGTCCATGGACAGAGAAGCCTGGCAGACTACAGTCCATGGGGTCACACAGAGTCAGACACATCTGAGTAACTAACACTTTGAGAACTTTCAGAAATACCATTTCACCTCCTATGAGAAGTGAAGAAATCTTTCATACATGAAAAACTGTATTAACTTGTGCCATAGGATCCCATCTTCTCTTGTCTTTAGGGGCAATTGATCCTTTGACTATTTCTTACTCATAATAATGACAATTCTTTTCTTCCTACCCCTGCTGCTGCTGCTGCTGCTGCTAAGTCACTTTCAGTCATGTCCGACTCTGTGTGACCCCATAGATGGCAGCCCACCAGGCCCCTTCATCCCTGGGATTCTCCAGGCAAGAACACCGGAGTGGGTTGCCATTTCCTTCTCCAGTTCCTACCCTTAGTTCTGTGCTTTCTCTGTTTTCTTTACAGGCTCATTTCCTCTATTGCTAAAACACTGGTATTCCTCAGGCTCAAATCTAGCCATTTTCCTTTCTTTCTCTAAATTCTCTCTTAATGTCCTCTGCTATTGCTGTGGATTCAAAGATTATTTGTTTAGATTTAGATTCTTTCTTGACATCCAAAATGTGACCTCCTCCAAACATACATACAAATCTGTTTCCATTTCCTGAATTTCTGTAAAATCATCTTCCTTCACCCTTTCTGACAGCTCATCGCATATATCATCAATTCCTATTCTTTCTTCCTCAAAACCAGTCACACGTTGGTCCTTTTGCCTCCTTCTCCACTGTTTCTGAATCTAAGCCATCTGTGTCTTGTTCTTATTCTTAGATGAAGACAAATAATAATGAACCTACCTCTCTCCTTGTTCCAACTCCTGGCCTCTTTCAACCCATTCTTCAAATATCAACCCAAGTGATATCTTAAGAGTCTCTTCCTGTACTTAGAATACAACTAGTACCTCTTAGCCACCATGCTCTATGAAGTTTTTATCAAGGTGGCAGGATTTGGGTCTCTCACTCAGCTTTGGCCTCTCTCTCCTTTGCCCATCACATTCCACAATGACTTTTCAAACTCATGAGAGTGTCAAGGTCCTTTCCACTTCAGGAACTTTGTATGAGCTATTCCCTGTACTTGGAGCACACTTTAATTTGTGCGTGGCTCAATCCTTATTTCCATCGTATCGCCACTTAAACATCTTTACCACTGCACTTAAAACTATACCTTTGCCCTTCCTTTTAATAGAACTATCCTTATTTTCTTCATAGCACTTATCAAAACAAAATTATATTTTATTTGTGTCTACTTTCCATCTTCCCAGCTAGACTATAAGTGAAAAGATGTTATGCTTCATACCCATTTTATTCTTCACTGTGTCCTTGGGGCACAGCGCTGTCCCTAGCATATATCCATCCATTCGTTTTTTCACTCAACAACAAAAAAAATGGTCAGCTTCTATATACTAGTCATATTCTAATGCCAACTTTTTCTTTCTTCTTTGTACCAGGATTTCTGGAATTTATTTATCAGTGCATATTTCAACCATTTTAAGTACAAGTGATAAAGATTTCTTTTGAAGATAAGATTTAGCAACTATATTAAAGATATTTTTCCATATACATATTGCATTCAAGGACACAAGTTTTTCTGTAGCATTAGGTTTTTAATATCCTAGGCTATATAAAAAGTGTAAGTGGAATCTGGAAAAAATGAATATAAGATTATAAGATTCTTTATTTCATCAGTGAACAGAATTATCCATGCCAGAAATTTGAAATGTGTATAATTTTCAGATGTTCTTTTTTCTTTTTATCCTGCTCTCTAATTTGTCATTTCAAGAATGGATGTCCTAACTCTACTGATGAAAGAGAACTTGCATAGCCCGTAAACTCAATGAGCCATTAAATAGGTGACAATAATCTTGATAGAAGTTTGGAATATTTAATTAGTGCAAAAAATACTCTTAGGCATGCGCTCAATTACTTCCATGGATACTCCCCAAAATATCAACCAACTACTTTGCATGTCCATGAAATGCTTTGGAAGACATTTAAGACTGAAAAAGGAGATAATATTTCATCATTAATTGAGGCTTTGACATGGTTGTGCATGTCCAGTAATAAAGTTTCAAAGTGAATTCAGTTTAGATCCTTGAGATATTTTTAAAGGTGACATTTTTATCCTTAAGGTTACATGAAAGTAACTGAGAGGCTATAAAAACCTCTTAGGCTCAAAATGAGAAGTGTATCATCTGTGTACTCAATTCTACCTTTTTTTTTTTTTTTGCATATTATACACATTGGCCAAACACCAGTAGAACAAAGAAAAGAAACAAGAAAATTATGATCTTGTAAATCATAATCATGATGGAATAAACAACTTTTCAGAATTGGTCTATCAGCACAAGAACAAACAGCTTAGAGGGATAATACAATGGAGAGAAGGTAATAAGAAGGAGGAAGAAAGGAGGAGAAGGGAGTGGATGCTCTAAGGAAGTGAATACATGGACACTTGACTTATTTTTAAAAGACATGATTCAGTATCCCTGTTAGTTTATTCAATAGGAAAAACGTGTTATGGTCTCAAGAAGTAGAGCTTCCAAATTGGTTATGTAGTTTATTTTCCCTCATTCAAATCCTAAAAGATGATGCTGTGAAAGTGCTGCATTCAATATGCCAGGAAATTTGGAAAACTCAGCAGTGGCCTCTGGACTGGAAAATGTCAGTTTTTATTCCAATTCCAAAGAGAGGCAATGCCAAAGAATGTTCAAATTATTGCACAATTGGACTCATCTCACATGCTAGCAAAGTAATATTCAACATTCTCAAAGCAAGGATTCAACAGTACATGAAGCAAAACCTTCTATATGTTCCAGCTGGATTTAGGAAAGGCAATGGAGCCAGAGATCAAACTACAAACATCCACTGGATCATAGAAAAAGCAATAGAGTTCCAGAAAAACATCTATTTTATTGACTACACCAAAGCCCTGACTGTGTGGATTCTGTGGATTCAAACTGTGGAAAATTCTAAAAGAAATGGGAATACCAGACCACATTATCTATCTCCTGAGAAACCTGGATGCAGGAAAGAAGCAGCAGTTAAACTGGACATGGAACAATTGACTGGTTCAAAATTGGAAAAGGAGTACATGAAGGCTGTATATTGTCACCCTGCTTATTTAACTTATATGCAGAGTACATCATGTGAAATTCTCGACTGGATGAAGCACAAGCTGGAATCAAGTTTGCCAGGAGAAATATCAATAATCTCAAATATGCAGATGACACCACCCTTATGGCAGAAATCAAAGAGGAACTAAAGAGCGTTTTGATTAAAGTGAAAGAAGAGAGTACATTCAAAAGTGAAGATGATGGCATCTGGTCCCATCACCTCATGGCAAATAGATGGGGAAACAATGGAAGCAGTGAGAGACTATTTTCTTGGGCTCCAAAATCACTGCAGATGATGACTGTAGCCATGAAATTAAAAGATGTTTGCTCTTTGGAAGAAAAGCTATGACCAACCTAGATAGCATATCAAAAAGCAGAGACATTACTTTGCCAACAAAGGTCCATGTAGTCAAAGCTATGGTTTTTCCAGTAGTCATGTATGGATATGAATGTTGGACCATAAAGAAAGCTGAGCACTGAGGAACTGATGCTTTGAACTGTGGTGTAGAGTCCCTTGGACTGAAAGAATAAATAAGTCCATCCTAAAGGAAATCAGTCCTAAATATTCATTGGAAGGACTGATGCTGAAGTTGAAGCTCCAATACTTTGGCCATCTGATATGAAGAATTGACTCATGGAAAAGACCCTGATGCAGGGAAAGATTGAAGACAGATGGAGAAGGGGATGACAGAGGTTGGATGGCATCACCTACTTGATGGGCATGAGTTTGAGCAATTTCTGGGAGTTGGTGAAGGACAGGAAAATCTGGTGTGCTGCAGTCTATGGAGTCACAAAGAGTCAGACACAACTGAGCGACTGAACTGAACTGAACCGAATTCCTTTTCCCTACTCTAAAGAATCTCCCTACAATGCAGGAGACTCAGGTTTGATCCCTTGGTCAGGAAATCCCCTGGAGAAGGGCACAACAACCCACTCCAGTATTAGTGCCTAGAAATCCCATGAACAGAGGAGTCTGGCAGGCTACAGACAATAGGGTTGCAAAGAGTTGGACATGACCTATGTGACTTTTTATCTAGGTAATAAAACAGTAAGTAAATCTATTTTCCAAATAGACTCATGCTTTGGACAAAATTAAAATTTAGTTAGATGTTTTAAGAAACTGTCACCCAAATTTCCTTACCTAAGCAGTCCTGACAGTATAATCCTCGCCCTCATGGGAGAAGCAGGTGAAATGCTTATTCTCCAGGTTATGCAGCTTGAGAACCAGTCTGCTCATCAATGCCTCTCTTCAATGATTATAGCCTATCTGGGAGGCGGAAACTCTGGAAAAAAGACTCATATAGAGATGCATAGGTGAAATTCTGTACCCTAAAATAAAAATAATGTCTGTAGGAGTCCAGCTACCACCTAAAAAAAAAATCCCATCATAAAGGAGGACTTGTCTCTTATATTAAGTATGAGAGTATGAGTATTGGTATTGCTTAGTTAGCTTAGATCTATCATCTTCTGACAATGGATTGATTCTTAACAGATATGATATTAAGCCATTATTTATTTATTAATCATTGATTGATTAAGTACTCATTTTTAAAAATATTTTAGCCTCCTAGACAATTTTCAGAAGTTGAGTTGAAAATAGAATAATAAACATCTCTTCAGCCAGAGACCTTAACATTTTATTAGTCTGTCCTATCACAAAGGAGACATCCAAATTTTGTGTCTTTTTCAGTTTAATTTTCATCTCCTGTACTCATTTTTGATCTTTCTATTATTGAGTTCTGAAAGCTATATATTCTAATACATAACCTTATATATATGATTTAAAAATATTCCCCTCATTGATTGATTGTATTTTCTTGAAAGTGTCTTTGGAGCACAAGTTTTTAATTTGACAAAAAGCAATTTGTTATTTATGTTCATGTTTTTGGTATCATATCTAAGAAATCATACCTTGACAAATCAAAGATAGTGAAGTTTTACTCTATCCATTCCTCTAAGAGTTTTATTGTTTTAAACTTAGATTTAGGTCTTTGATCTATTTGGAGTGAATTTCTGAATGGTATGAGATATGGGTTCAACTTAACTTTTTGGCATATGTCTAATCGCCTATATGTCTATTTGGTTATCACTCCACAATTTGTTGAAGGATATCCTCTGCATTGAACAGCCTAGGAAATTATTGGAAATCAATTGACTATGAGTGAAGTTGTATTTGGGGATTTTCAATTCTGTCCCCTTGGTTTATATGCCTCTTTTTACCTAACTGTCATTCGGATATTTCTTTTGCTTTGAAGTAGCTTTTGAAATCAGGAAATACAAACCCTACAACTTCATTCTTTTTCAAGATTGTTTTAGCTATTGTTTGTCCTTTGAGTCTTCATATGAATTTTAGAATTATTTTATCAATTTCTGCAAATAGCCCAGGTGGTAATCTGGTAGGGAATGCATTGAATCTATAGATCAATTTGGGAAGTAATGATATCTTAATAATATTAAGTTATCAGATCTATGAATATAAGATGTATTTCAATTTATTTAGGTAAACTTTAATTTCTTTCAACAGTGTTTGGCATTTTCCATAGTAAAAGTTTTTAAAATTTATTTTCATTACATTTATTTCTAAGTACTTTTTATAAATAGAATTATTTAATTGATATTTTGATAGTGCATCGCAAAGGAATAAACTTACTACTTATTTTGTGAATTGACCTTTTGTCCTGCCAACTTGCTGAACTCATTTATGAGTTTAACATGTTTTTCTGGTGGATTCCTTCAAATTTTCTACATATAAGGCCATGTCATCTTCAAATCACTTTAGGTCTTCATTTCTATCCTGCATTTCTTTTATTAGATTTTCTTTTCTAATTACTCTTTCTAGAACTTCCACTATGATGTTGAATACATGTGGTAAAGGTTGATATTCTTGTCTTTTTCCTGCTCTTAAGGGGGAGAATTCAGTCTTAATCATTAAGTACAATATCAGCTCTGGGAATTATGCACCTTACTGTCAACAAGTTGAGAAATTCCCCTTCTATTTTACTTTGCTAAATATTTTTATGATGAAGGAGTGTTGGAACTTGTCTAATGTTTTCTCTGACTCTATTGATATGTCATTTATAAATTACTTTGACTTGATGTATTACAAGGATAAAGAAACTTTAGTCATGGTATATGAACTTTTTCATATGTCGATAGATTCATTTACTAGTATTTTGTTGAGAATTTTTGCATCTACTCATGAGAGAGACTAGTCTCTAATTTTCTTGTCTTGTAATTTCCTTCTATTCACAGTTTTACCAATGAGGGCAAATAGTGGCCTAAGGAAATGAGCTAGAGATTGTTCCCTCCTCTTATATTTTTAGAAGCATTTGTGAAGGAATGGAGTTAATTATTAAGAACTGTTTGGTAGAAATCACCAGTGAAACCCTCTGGGCCTCGGTTTTCTTGACTACTAATTCAATTTCATAAATTTTTATAAATACATTTTCTATTACTCATTAAGTCAGTTTCAGCCAGTGTCTTCCTGGGAATTTTACAATTTTATTTAAATTATCCAATTTATTGGCATACAATTATTTATAATATTCTCTCATAATCCATTTTTATTTCTGTTACCTTAGTAGTAATGTCCCCTTTCTTAATTATTATTTTAGTAATTTAAGAGTTCTCTGCTGTTTTCTTGCTGAATCTAAGCAAAAGTTTGTCAATTTTGTTGACCTCACCAAAACACTAATTTTGGTTTCATAAGTTCTTACTATAATTTTTTTCTAGTATTTATTTCATTACTTTCCTCTTTAATTTGTATTAATGTAATATCTTTCCTTCTGCTTGCTTTAGATTTATTATTCTTTCTACAGTATGTTCAAGTTGAAAGTTTTAGTCATTGATTTAAGATGTTGCTCCTTTTTTAATGAAGGTGTTTACAGCTGTAAGTTTTCCTCTAAGCACAGTTCTGCATCCTCAGGCTTTTGTATATTATGTCTTCATTTTTGTTCATATCAAAGAATTTTCTGATTTCTTTTGTGAGATATTTTTTACCTAAATCTATGCAGCAATGTCTGTTAATATTCACATCTATATGAAATTTCCCAAAATTTTTTTACTATTGATTTCTAATTTCATTTTCAGTGATTATATAACACACTCTGTGTAACTTCAATCCTTCTAAATATATTGAGGCTGTTTTATACATAGCATGTTTTCTATAGTTTTCCATAGGTGTATGCACACTCAAGAAGAATGTTCTGCTCTTGTTAAATAGATTTTCTGTTATATCAGGTTGGTTTTTTACATTGTTCTAGTCTTCTTTTGCCTTGCTTACCTCTCACTTATTTTTACAATGTAGATTTGTCTGCAGTAACACTCCCCACTGTCATCATTATTTTAATTGTAAATCATTATATGTATATTATTTGTATATTTCTTTGGTTTTCTTCTCCTGAATTTCTGCTTTGTATGTACATACATATATATATATATATGAAGAGAGAGAGATTTACTTTTCCCATTTTCAATTGCTGAGATATTTTCAAATTCTTTTAATCTTTTCTTTACATCATTTTGACTTTAAAATCTTCCTCTTTCTCATATTGAAATTCTCCTAGAGTATTGTCTGTTGTATTTATTAGCTCTTGCATTTTTTAATTCATTATTTTTTTGAAAATTTTTCTTTATTTTTTAAAACACCGTTACAGTTTTTCACATTTTGTTATTAATAGATTGCTTCATGTATGAGTTAATCTTATTCTGATTGTTTTGTCATAGCCTCTAATATTTTCTTAATTTCTTTTAACTCATTTAAAAATATCAATTTTGATTTATTTTGGAGATTTATCTTCTTAGAATATTGTTATGGTGTCTAGGGCTTTTTGTCACTTATTTTTGTTACTTATTTTTGTTAATATATAATAACATATGATATATAATATATATTACATATATTGTTCAGTTCAGTTCAGTCGCTCAGTCGTGTCCGACTCTTTGCGACCCCATGAATTGCAGCACACCAGGCCTCCCTGTCCATCACCAACTCCCGGAGTTCACCCAGACCCACCCCCAGGGAGTCAGTGATGCCATCCAG
>SJXQ01001462.1:0-406794 GCA_006408695.1 Aepyceros melampus
GGGCTCTTAAGCCTCTTTGATGTATACCTGCATCAAATTTCATGAGTTTATGTATGTTTGAGCATTCACTTATTTTCTGGGAGCAAAAAAGGCTCCTGGCTTATCTTGTATCTTTATTTCCTATTCTTACAATAGCCATTTCTTGAAAGATCCCTGGTTCCTTTAACTGTATAACAGTATTAGAAACAAACACGAACTCACAAGCTCATGAGCTCATGAGCTTGTTGCTAGGCTGTCATTCCATTTAGACACCCATAGAAGACACAACAAATGTCTTAGAAAATATATTCAAAATTACAGTATCATAAAAAATAATTTCACTGTACTAAAATATCCTGGGTGTAAATTATTCATTAATTCCTCTTAACTCATGAACCCCTGACAACCTAACCACCACCTAACCACCTAACACTGTATCCATAGTTTTTCATTTCATACAGGTGGAATCACACAGCGCATAGACTTTTCAGATTGGCTTTCTTTGTGTAGCAATAGACACTTAAGGATCCTGTATATTTTTTCATGACATAATAGATTATTTTTTTATTACCAAATAATATTCCATTGTACAAATGTATCACACTTTATTTAACCATTAACAGATTGAAGGACATCTTGGATGGCTCTGCTGCTGCTGCTGCTAAGCCGCTTCAGTCGTGTCCGACTCTGTGTGATCCCATAGACGGCAGCCCACCAGGCTCCCCCGTCCCTGGGATTCTCCAGGCAAGAACACTGGAGTGGGTTGCCATTTCCTTCTCCAATGCATGAAAGTGAAAAGTGAAAGTGAAGTCGCTCAGTCATGTCTGACTCTTAGCGACCCCATGGACTGCAGCCCACCAGGCTCCTGTGTCCATGGGATTTTCCAGGCAAGAGTACTGGAGTGGGGTGCCATTGCCTTCTCCAGTTTTTGGTAATTATGGGTAAAGCTACCACAAATGTTCAAATGCAGGTTTTGTATAAACAGAATTTTTAACTCGGTTTGGTAAATGCCCAGCAGTACTATTACTTTATCACATGGCAATCTATCATTAGTTTTGTAAAGCTCTATCAAACTATCTTCCAAATCTTTGTTCTTATTTAAAGTTGTTTTAATCAGGCTAGAGGTTTCTTTAGATTACTCTTTCATTGGTTGTCCCATTTGATTTCTTTAAAAGCCCCATGTCCTAGAAGTCACAGGAGTATAATAACAATATCAACACCTTGATTAATGGAATAGAATGTCCACCTCCTCCAATTGTTGTTTCTCCTAACACAGTGGAGCTGAAACACAAGATTCATTTACTCCCTAAAACACATGAATAGATATACTAGATAGAGAGGAAGTAACCATAAAGTTTAGATAAACCCTGAATCAGGCTAGAGGTTTCTTTAGATTACTCTTTCATTGGTTGTCCCATTTGATTTCTTTAAAAGCCTCATGTCCTAGAAGTCACAGGAGTATAATAACAATATCAACACCTTGATTAATGGAATAGAATGTCCACCTCCTCCAATTGTTGTTTCTCCTAACACAGTGGAGCTGAAACACAAGATTCATTTACTCCCTAAAACACATGAATAGATATACTAGATAGAGAGGAAGTAACCATAAAGTTTAGATAAACCCTGGGAACCTGTCCAGAGTCCCAAATCACTGAGAAATAGTGAAATGTCTGTTTAGCAAAAGCTCTCTAACAATGAGAAGGGAAGAAAATGAATAGAAAGTCATCCTATAGATATGCTGCATTTTAGCCACCCATTCTTAATGAGCTGATGTGGAGCTGAGATAAAGGTATTTGACCTTGCCTTCTCCCAACTCCATGCTGCTGCTCCTAAGTCGCTTCAGTTGTGTCCAACTCTGTGCGACGTCATAGACAGCAGCCCGCCAGGCTCCCCTGTCCCTGGGATTCTCCAGGCAAGAATACTAGAATGGGTTGCCATTTCCCTCTCCACTCAACCCCATATTCAAGGTTATTTTAATGTAGCTATCATCATTAAGTGTTTGTATTCCCAATATTTGAGATATTCATACAATGGAACCTAAATAAATGGTTTAAAGGGTTATCTCTGGTTTCCATTCCTGAACACAGTCAGCTAAAGTTTAATGTACAGATGTTTCTAAACTGTGTGTCAAGACAGAGGACTCTCCTATGCCTGATCATCAGCAAAACTGACCAGTGGTGGATTGACATCACTGACACTATCTACATAGTTAATGTCAAGTGTAATAATCCCACTCTTCTACTTCATTCTTCTCATGTCTGCTTTCCAAACCCTAACCATTCATTCTCAAAGTGTGAAAAGAATACTAAAATGTGTAGTTATATAAATTTTCTCTTAATTTCTCCAAAAAAATATACATTGAATGAAATATATTTAAGCATATTATTTCAGAGTAACTGGAATTTAAAATATCCTTCAACACTGTATATTTTTCAAAGAAAAAGATTCTTCCATATATTTAAAAGTGCACATGTTAGTATGTAACTGCATAGAAAACAAACTGAAACCATAACTACCAATATGTGAACAATTTTATTTTTCTGATTAAAAAAAATATAACAGTAATGGGCAGATAGAGACACACTTTCATATTTCCTTCTCAGACCACTAAAGTGTTGGATTCTTATCCATAAGATTAAATCATATAATATTGTATAAATGAAAATAAGAGGTAAACTTCCCTTACTATTTTGTTATTTTGAATAATATTGTTAATATTGCCCTTTGGGTGTGAGAGTTCTCAGTGGTATCCAACTCTTTGTGACCCCATGGACCATAGTTTGCCAGGCTCCTCTATCCAGAAGATTATGCCTGCAAGAATACTAGAGTTGGTTGTCATTTCTTATACCAGGGATCTTCTCCAGCCATGGATCATACGCGTATCTCTTGCGTCTCTTGCACTGGCAGGAGATTCTTTATTGCTGAGCCACTTGGGAAGCCCCAATATTGCCTTGCACTCATTTTTCAATCATGATCATTGCTCAAATAATCAAATAAACTTTTGACACTTTAAAATGTCTCTCTATTCTTCATTAAAACCCCATAAAACAAGCAGTTCAAGACTGACTGCTCTACAATGGGCATACTTGGTGCACAGCACTGAGGGAACAACTGAGCACACACTGGTGATTCATCTCCCTCTGCTCACCATCCCATGACCACTCACCCAAGTCATCTGGGCCTAGAGACAGCAACTTAGTTCTGGGATAATGTTTTTCTTTTTTAAAAAGTTAATCAAAGAAATGTTTTAAAACTATGCTTAAATCCACCATCAGAACTTTTATTATTGTCCTCACCAGTTCTCACTCTGATCTTGACAAAAGGCACACTTTCAGATGATATTCTTAATTCAGAGAAACCAGAGTGAAGTGGTCTCAAAGGAACATAGCATGAGTAGCTTGAAAAATTTCCTACTCCAGAGTCCTCTCTCCATATTAAATATATGCCTCACACTCTCTCGTGAATGCTGGTCACAGCAGGAAGTGGATTCTTTGTTTTGATGCAATATGATTCTATTTCAGAGTCTATTTAGAATATGGACAATGTTTTATTCTCTGGAAGAAATGTGGTCAGATATGGTATCTCTCTGGTAAGGAGATACAATCTGCACTCTAAATTTCTTAACTTCTCCTTTAGTTCCCTTCTTTATCACATTGAAGACAATATTTTAATGCCATATTTCCATGAACACTAATTAGAAAGGTTTGGAATTGTTGCATAACTTTCAGAAATATCAAGGATTTTTTCTCCAAGGTATTGGTGGACCTTCTGGACTCTCTACATAATCCAAATGAGTACACAGTCTCATAGCTGTGTAGATGCCCTCTTTCAGGTAATATTCAGGTCCTCACAGATCCACAGTCATCAGGGCTTGCAGTTTTCTTGACTTAAGGAAAACTGTGTTCTAGGCACAGATATGTAACTGTAATTAACAGAAATTTCCAAATATTGAGAAAAGTGATAGTTACTAATTTAACTCAGGAAGGAACTTAATAGAACTTATGGAGAGAAATCTTTCAAAATCTACAATAGTCAATAGTTACCCTGGAAATAGAACTATGCTCTTGGAACTGAACAGGAGGCACAGAATGACAGCACAGATGAAGGACTGGCATCAGAAGTATCGGGATTGCACTCTAGTCATGCTAGTTCCCAGCTCTGAGACTCTAATAGGTTACTGCTAAGTCACATCAGTCATATCTGACTCTGGGCGATCCCATAGGCGGCAGCCCACCAGGCTCCTCCGTCCCTGAGATTCTCCAGGCAAGAACACTGGAGTGGGTTGCCATTTCCTTCTCCAGTGCATGAAAGTGGAAAGTGAAAGTGAAGTCGCTCAGTTGTGTCCGACTCCTAGCACCCCATGGACTGCAGCCTACCAGGCTCCTCCGTCCATGGGATTTTCCAGGCAAGAGTACTGGAGTGGGGTGCCATTGCCTTCTCTGCTAACAGGTTACACTGGGAGTCAAATTCAGAATAGTAACAAATATTTCACTTATTTTATAGGGTTATTGTGAAGATTACTTTAGACAAAATGAGTGAAACTTTCTAGCCTATGGGAGGTATTCAGAGAGAGAGTGACAAAGAAAGAGAAAGGTTTTGTTTTCCCATGACCTGAAATTAGCAACTCAAAGGAGAAAATAAACTGTCCCATTTATTTTTATTTTTAATTGTCCTAACATCTGATTTTTTTGTGTGAGTTCTGCTCTAACTCATTTGATTTTCAACTATGCTCTTAGAATCTTTAGTCTTACTTCTCCTACTTAGAGTAGAGTTGAAAATTACATACATATTTCATATAATTAATTTTAACAGACTTATTAATACAGTTTTTATATAATTATCTTAACAGTAATACTTTGCCCTTTGTAATTTAACTAAAATAATATTTACAACCTATTAAGCTACTATTAGGTGAAAAAGTAGGCATAAGCTTTTATTCTTTGATAAATCATACACCACCTACAATCTATTTCTTTTTCACTGAAGTGCTCAAAAGTAATCACAGATCATAGTAAGAAAATATTCAATAAATTCCTGTTTACCACACTGGAAAAAATTGAAAGTCCCTCCTACAGCTATTACTTTCTAATTTTCTTTTTATTTTCATCCTTGGTACCTGATAAATCAATGGATTTAAACCAAACCAGTATCATCAAAAGCTTCAGCTACAGACAACAAGGAGATTATATTCATGTAAAACCTCAGAGCCACAAGCATTGGATTGATCATAATTCTTGATTCATAGTACATTCACAAATTTTTCAATGTCTATTTTTAAATTTTTTGCTTATTTACAAAGCTATAACTATAAAAACATGACTAATATAAGACCTAAATAGCTCATAATATCATACAGCTGATAATGTGTGCATACTCACCTGATCCTTACCCCCCATACTGGAGTTACTTACATCATTTTAAATACATAGTTTATACATAGAAGTCCCGACAAAATACACTATTTTCTATTGCTGTTCACTTTATAAAAATTATGATAACCTCTTTTTTCTTCATTATTATGCCTCAAAAAGATACATCTCTGTCATTTTATATAGTTATATTTTATATGTTATATTTCTGAATAATATTCCACTGTCCTGTTTATATGTATACTTATAAATATTTCCATATATACAGTTGTAAGAATTTATCTCAAGCATACAAATGAGACTGAAATTGCTGGACCATAAGATGTATCAGTATTGAACTTTATATGAAAAGGACAATTTTTTTCCAAGGTGATTATGTAAGTAAATGCTTCCATCAGCAATAAATAAGAAACCTGCTTGATTCAGAAAATATATTTTTATGTCTTTTCTTCAGATAAAATTAGAATAAACTGAACTAAATGGAAGAAGTAACCAGTCATGGGGTCTCAAAGTGTTGGACATGACTGAGAGACTGAACTGAACTGAACTGAACCAGTCTGTAGTGTCCAGCTTTAATTTTCTTGGGCTGTGTGATTTATGGGCGCTCCAGGCCTTCCTCTTAGTGATATTTAACTCACTTTATTTAATCACCATATTAGGCAACATCTTCATTGTGCTGCTGATTATTGTTGACCTTCATCTCTACTCCCTATGTACATCATATTAGTCAATCTTTGATTCATTGACTTATGCCTTTCATCAGTAACCACTCCTAAACTGACCTCAGACTTTCTCAAGGCAAACAAGACCATCTCCCTTAGAGCATTCATGTGTCAGATTTTTTTGGGGGGACATTTTTTTTGAGGGGGTGAGATGGTGCTGCTTGTGTCCATGGCCTATGACCTTTATGTGGCCATCTGCAAGCCACTCCATTACTCTAGCATCCTGAACGCACAAATGTGCATTCAGCTAGTGATGAAATCATGGATCACTGGTTTTATGCACTCAATAAGCCAACTAACTATAATTAATAATTGCCTTTCTGTGGATCCAGAGAATTGGATAGTATTTTCTGTGATATTCCATTGGTGATCTACTTAGCTTGCATGGACACTTATGTTTTAGAAATGTTGATTCATGCTGACAGTGGGGTACTGGCCACCATCTGCTTCATTCCACTGCTGATCTCTTACTTTTATTTTATTTTTTTTTAATTTTTTTAAATTAATTTTTATTTTTTTAATTTGTTTTACTTTACAATACTGTATTCGTTTTGCTACACATCGACATGGATCAGCCACGAGTGATCTCTTACTTTTATATTCTGCTTACTGTCTGCCATCAATCCAGGGGCAGGGCATCCAAGGCTCTCTCTACTTGTACTGCCCATGTTATTCTTTGGCCTTGTACCTTCATCTCTCTTCTTCCACTCAGCACCACTTGGGTGGGTAAGTTCCTTGCTGTAGTTTGTGTGATCATCACACCACTACTAAATCCAGCCATTTATACTTTAAGAAACAAAAGGATTAGAAATGCCATTAAGTGGCTATGACGACAGACTATGGATTTCTGTTGGTATTTCATCATCTCAAATTTTCTCATGTAGAAATCATGTATATCTCTTGAAGAAAGTTTTGTATCAATTCTTTAGTATTCTAGAATTGCAAAAATGAGTTCCTGTTTAGAAAATGTGGCCAGTCTTTATAAGTATGATTTTGATTGTTCTCAAGAATGACAGACGGACCTTTGTTGGCAAAGTAATTCACTTAGTCATGTCCAACTCTTTGTAACCCAATGGACTATACAGTTCGTGGAATTCTCCAGGTCAGAATGCTGGAGTGGCTTAGCCTTTCCCTTCTCCAGAGGATCTTCCCAAACCAAGGATTGATCCAAGGTCTTCCACATTGCAGGCAGATTCTTTACCAGCTGAGCCATCAGGGAAGCCGATTAAATACAAAGATGGCTTTATCAACAACATTTGGAGATTTTGCTTTTTTCCTTCCTAGTCATACATGTGTTAGGTAGTTCATCATTAGGTAGGCCAAAAAATGTAGCTTTGGAATAAGCTATCCACTTAATTCACTGAAGTGTTCAAATAGCCTGTAAGAACTAGATTGTTCAGAGCTTGTGATTAATTCATTACTACATTAAACAAAACTTTTCTTCAGAAATCTTCCTCAAAATGTTATACAAGTTTACATCCATTTATATGAAATCTATGGATCTAGATATACTACCAATTTCATATTCCTCTCTAAAGATGACATGATCCTTTGTATTTTGCAAATTTCCAATAGAGAATCTCAGGAATAAACCCTTAAGTAAAATAATTGCTATTTTCATATGTGTATGTATATGTGAACATGAATTCTGCTATTTTTATTCTTTTATATATTTGTACTCACTTTGGATAATATCTATTAACTTGAATCTACTGATTTTTTTCTTCTGGATCCAATCTGTTTTTGTCTTCTTAAATTCATAATATTGCACACTTCCTTTTTGTTTCTAAAATCACTTGGTTCTTTCTTAGATATTCTGTTCCTCTATGTAATTTTTTTTTCAGTTTTTCAAATTCTTAATGTCTTTTAACTATATCAATGATTCTACGCTCTCTTCTGATTTTACAAATTGTGTCTTATGTGGTCTGCTTCTCTTAACTCATTTCCCACTGATTATCAATCACATATCCCTGCTTCTTGCATATTTCACAATTATTTTTTACTATTTTACATATTGTATATAAAAGATCATGTAGTGCTGATATAATAAATTCCTTCAGAAATGATCTACTCCTTCCTCTTTGAGCCATAAAATGTTAAGGTGTGATCACTTCAATCTGATCAGTACTACCCTATTTGATTCTGCAATGTAATTTTTATAAGACTTGGTATATTTCAGGTTTGCTAATTCTTAATGTCTTTTAACTATATCAATGATTCTATGCTCTCTTCTGATTTTACAAATTGTGTCTTATGTGGTCTGCTTCTCTTAACTCATTTCCCACTGATTATCAATCACATATCCCTGCTTCTTGCATATTTCACAATTATTTTTTACTATTTTACATATTGTATATAAAAGATCATGTAGTGCTGATATAATAAATTCCTTCAGAAATGATCTACTCCTTCCTCTTTGAGCCATAAAATGTTAAGGTGTGATCACTTCAATCTGATCAGTACTACCCTATTTGATTCTGCAATGTAATTTTTATAAGACTTGGTATATTTCAGGTTTGCTCCTGTTCCTTGGATATGTCCCTTCCACATTTGGATTATGATTCTAATAGATCTTTTGCTCCTCAGTCTGATAGAGTTCAGGTGGTTCAGTATTGCCTTTCAGAACTTTTGAGCTTAGAACTTTAGTCTTCTCCATTCTCCTGCTACTTTCAAAAGTAAGGCAAATTTCTCAGTCAGAGTTCTGGCTTTATATTGTACTTTCTAATCTAATGTACCTAAAAATAATCCACTAAAAATATAAATCAAAACAACAAAATAATTTTGAAGAGGAAAAATATGAAATACAAACTGATTGCATAATCCTGAAAGAATTGTGGATCACAAATACTCAGGACATAGGATCCTTTCATAGCTTCACAATGAACCTGGCTCAGTCTTCTAGTTGTCAAAGCCAGCTATAAATTAAACAGGTTTTGTAATTTACACAGATCATACACACTAACACAAATTTAAGACACATGTATTGAGACACAGTAGAGTTATATGAGTTACTAGAGAAAACAGTCAGCAAAAAAATTGGATAGAGTAGCTGTTGGATAATAATAATACCATCCAGGCTATAGTCATATCAACACATTTTGATGTTTGAGGAAGATTCATTGATGGATTAGTCACAGTTTCAAAAATTGTGAAATACTGACATATACATAAATTTCCCTGTCCTAAGTCAACTGGAGATGACTTGAGTCCATCTGAAATGAAACAAGCAAGGGAAGCATATTTTCAAACTCATAAAACATACTGTCTATGAGGTTCTCCTTCTTGGTTTCCTTCCCAGTATCTGTCAAACTCTATTACAGCATCTGATCCATTTACTCTCTACTCCACTTCTCACATGCTGTTTTTGTCCCCAGGTCATAAATACTCCCAGACACATATTTTTGTCTTTCAGAAAGAAAGATAAATTTCATTATTCATATCCAGCATTTAAATTTTAGAGTTAATTTTCTGAAAATTTGCATATATTAGTTCTCCATTAATTCACTGAATTAATAAAATTCAGTTGATTAATTGAATATAGGCAGTCTGATGCATAAGGTCATACTTTCAGTAGACACTAGTCTCTAAACATTGCTTTTTCAAAACTGTCCAAGTAGTTACTGGGGCTTTAATTTGGCTGACAAATCTTTATCTAGAGAGTTAACTTGAAAATTCAATGTAACAACATAACCAATGGTCTAGTCCAAATATTATAAAATGGTAACTTCAGCAAAAAAAAACAGCCCCAAATTTGTATATTTATTTAACCACTTGTATTGCATGAAGTTGTTTGAAATAACCTGTGCTCCCATGAGTTACTTAAGAGATCTTCCAACTCAAGAACTGACTATACAGTCTCCTTATAAGTTAAATAATCAGGGTGACAATATACAGCCTTGACATACTCCTTTTCCTATTTGGAATCAGTCTGTTGTTCCATAATAAACTCCAAATAAATTTCCAAATTTTTCTGACAAAAGAAAATAAATGAGTGAAGAAAAATTGGATGCAGTAAAATTTACTAATTGACTTTTGTAATAAGAGAGACAGTTTTATTGTTGACATTGCTTGGAAAGTATAGTTTTTAAGTTTTTTTAAGAATAATATCTATGTATGAAATATCTATGAAACAGATACAGCCATCTAAGGAAGGGCTCTTTGAAATTTAAAATATTGTACCTAAAATAGAAGACTTAACACAACAATTGGAAAATAGAGTCAAGAAAATCCACCAAAGCATATTGAATTTAATAGTATAAAATAAAGGTGAGACAGATGGAAGAAGAGGTAGAGGGTATGATAACAGCCCTAATCTCCTCATTTTAGACAGTAGGAAATCAAAGGACATGATCTAAATTTTATAGAATAAGAAATAAAGCTCTAATCATATTATTTAAAGTTATGAAGGAAATCAGGAGGGTAATAAAAATAACAACAATATAATTGTCAAGATATAGGGGATAGGAAAAGGGAAGAAAAGGAATAATATTAGTGGGCTAAATATTTTTCTGATCCCAGAGTCAGTGATCATTAAACATTCAGCAAGTATTTGTTGAACATTTATATGCATTAAGCACTGTTCAGGATTCATGAGACCTATGAACACACAACAAACTGCTTATTTTCATGGAGCTTCCATGATAAAGCAGAAAAACAGACAATAAGCAATAGATATATGATTAAGGAGCTTCCCTGGTGGCTCAGAGGTTAAAGCGTCTGCCTCCAATGCGGGGGACCCGGGTTCGATCCCTGGGTCGGGAAGATCCCCTGGAGAAGGAAATGGCAATCCACTCCAGTATTCTTGCCTGGAGAATCCCATTGACAGAGAAGCCTAGTAGGTTATAGTCCACGGGGTCGCAAAGAGTCGGACATGACTGAGCGACTCACCTCCACCTCCATATGATTAAGGAAGGGAGCCACTACAGAAACATGGAATCAAGAGGGGACCATCATACAGGAACAGTGAACCTGGGTCAAGTCAGCCGGCCAGTATAGGATGATCTTGTCAAGAGCTCAGGTCCATGCAAGCTGACCTTCAGGGTACAGAGCATAGAGGTTTAGGGTGAACAGTGAGTGAGGAAGACATCCGATAAAACATAATTACTAAAGGATGTTGTCTTAAGTTGTTTGAAGATGACACATGCTCTAAGGGAAAGGAAACTATGGTAAGATGAATCAGAAATGATGGTGTAGGAAGGGACCTGCACTTTTAAATAAAGGTGCTCAGATAACATCTCACTGAGAAGATTTTATTTAAGCAAATTCTTGGGAAAGGTGAAGAGGTGAGCCTTGTGGATATCTAGTGCAAAAGTATTCCAAGGAGCAGAAGCAGCCAGTGTAAATTCCAATCATGGGACCAAACTTGAAGACAGAACAAAAAACATGAAAATGATCTTTCAACCTCAGCATATTAGAGAGGTAAGTGTCCAATACTGCAGCATTCATTCAAAAGACTTTTATGGATCACCAACGGCGTGCTTGTTATTCTTCTAGGTCTGAAGGTCCAGGATGTTTGAAGAGAGAAGTTATAAGTGTTCTGGGAGCTTACATGCTAATGGGATAAATGACAACTAGCTGTTGATATTTAAACAAGGAGATAAATAAGATGACTTAACATCATGTGTTCTGAAAGGGGCTTCCCTGGTATCTCAGACAATAAAGAATCTGCCTGCAATGCAGGAGACCCAGATTCAATCCCTTGGTAGGGAAGATCTCCTGGAGAAGGGAATGGCTATGCACTCCAGTATTCTTGCCTGGGAAATCCCATGGACATGTAGCAAGGTAAAATTTTTTAAAAAGGAAGTGGGAAGGCAGGGCCTGTTACAGATTGAGTGGTCTCCATAGGCATCTCTGAAGTAATGACCAGACACTGGAATAGTGAGGAAGCAGCTTAAGGAAGAGCTGATTAAAGGGTTCCAGCCAGAGGAATAACAAACCCAGAGATCTGGAGTGAGAGACAGCTCAGGGCATTTACACATTTGAAAGAAGACTGGTTAAGAAATAAAAAACAAACCAGAACAAAAAAGAAGTAATTAAGTCAGACACACAAAGACAAATATTGTATGACATCACTTATATGTAGAATCTAAAGAAGTGGTACAAATGAACCTATTTACAAAACAGAAGTTGAGTCACAGATGTAGAAATAAAATTTGTGGTTACCACAGAGGAAAGGAGTAGGAGAGGAATAAATTGGGAGATTGAGATTGACATATACACACTATGACATATATAAAATAGACAGCTATTAGCTGTTGTAGAGCACTTATTATATAGCACAGGAAACTCTATTCAATACTCTGTAATGACCTATATGGGAATAGAATCTATAAAAGAGTGGATATATGTATATGAACAACTGGGTCACTTTGCTTTACAGAAGAAACTAACACAACATTGTAAATCAACTATATTCCAATAAAAAAATTAAAGAAATAATTAAGCTTCAATTGTCTTTAGGATGCAAAACTGATAATGGGATCAACAAAGGAAAAAACTATTTGTCTTTCAGTTTTATTTGATGAAATATAAAACTCTTGAAATACTGCAAGTTGTATAACAATATCAAAATATACAAAGTAAAAGCAACGTGACCTAGATACGCGTCAGAACAGTTGGAGTCTTTAACACATATCTGTCTGTTCTTCAGTTCAGTTCAGTCACTTAGCCATGTCCGACTCTTTACAACCTCATGAACCACAGCACACCAGGCCTCCCTGTCCATCACCAACTCCCGGAGTCTGTCCAAACCCATGTCCATTGGGTCAGTGACGCCATCCAATCATCTCATCCTCTGCCATCCCCTTCTCTTCCTGCCCCCAATCTTTCCCAGCACCAGGGTCTTTTCCAATGAGTCAACTCTTTGCATCAAGTGGCCAAAGTATTGGAGTTTCAGCTTCAACATAATTCCTTCCAATGAACACACAGACTGATCTCCTTTAGGATGGACCGGTTGGATCTCCTTGCAGTCCAAGGGACTCTCAAGAGTCTTCTCCAACACCACAGTTCAATCAATTCTTTGGCACTGAGCTTTCTTTATAGTCCAACTCTCACATCTATACAAATTAAATGAAAAAGGGACAAGTTGGAGGAGTGGGAAGATCCTAAGCTCGGCACCTTCCACAAACTCACCAAAACTACATATAGAGCAACTATCTCTAAGAATGACCTAAAGCCTAGCAGAAACAATCTCCTATAACTAAGGATAGAAAGATAAAACCACATTGAGATGGTTTAAGAGGTAGCACACCAGTCCTCCCTGTCTATCACCAACTCCCGGAGTCTGTCCAAACCCATGTCCATTGGGTCAGTGATGCCATCCAATCATCTCATCCTCTGCCATCCCCTTCTCTTCCTGCCCCCAATCTTTCCCAGCACCAGGGTCTTTTCCAGTGAGTCAACTCTTTGCATCAAGTGGCCAAAGTATTGGAGTTTCAGCTTCAACATAATTCCTTCCAATGAACACACAGGACTGATCTCCTTTAGGATGGACCGGTTGGATCTCCTTGCAGTCCAAGGGACTCTCAAGAGTCTTCTCCAACACCACAGTTCAATCAATTCTTTGGCACTGAGCTTTCTTTATAGTCCAACTCTCACATCTATACAAATTAAATGAAAAAGGGACAAGTTGGAGGAGTGGGAAGATCCTAAGCTCGGCACCTTCCACAAACTCACCAAAACTACATATAGAGCAACTATCTCTAAGAATGACCTAAAGCCTAGCAGAAACAATCTCCTATAACTAAGGATAGAAAGATAAAACCACATTGAGATGGTTTAAGAGGAGCAGAGACAGGCTTCCCAGGTGGTGTTAGTAGTAAATAACCTGCCTGCCAATGCAGGAGACATAAGAGACAATGGGTTTGATTCCTGAGTCATGAAGATCCCTTGGAGGAAGAAATGGCAACCCTCTCCAGCATTCTTGCTTGGAGAATCCCATGGACAAAGGAGCCTGGCAAGCTTCGGTTTATAGGGTCGCAAAGAGTCAGACATGAGTGAAGTGATATAGCAAATACAGGAGCAGAGGGGCAGTTCTGGCCTTAACCCATTGCATTGGCATGGCAACACACAAGCAAGAGGGGTATTTACAGTGTGGAAGTCCTCCCTGAGGAGGAAGAGATCCATACCCCACAATTGGATACCATGTCCTGAGAATCTGCACTGGGAAGACAAGCCCCCTAAGGTCTGGCTTTAAAAACTAGCAGGGCTCAAGTCCAGAAGAGCCACATTTCACTCTTAAAAGAAACACAGTGGGACTTCCTTCGGGTCTAGAAGTTAATAACTCAGAGCTCCCAATGCAGGGGGCATGGGTTCCCTCCCTGATCAGGGAACTAAGATCCTGCATGTCCCTTGACATGGACAAAAAATAAATTTTAAATAGAAACACAAAAACTCTTACACTCTCAGTCCTGGTGCAGAGGCAGCAGTTTGAAAGCACCTGGGTCATACATGAAGGAGATTCATACAAATTTTAGGGCATGAACCCCAGAGGCAGGGACTTGCTAGCACTTCTTCCAGATACAAAGTTACAGGCAGGCTACCCAAAGCAATCTCTAGATTCAATTCAAGTCTTATCAAAATACCAATGGCATTTTTCACAGAACTAGAACAAATAATACTAAAATTTGCATGGAAAAAAACTTTTGAGTTGGGTTTTTGATCATTGCCAACTCATTTCTCAAGTCTCCTACCAACATTTTTATCTAAAAACATTCCTCTGTCCAAATACTTCTAATCAATTTCCTCCACCAATACTCAGCCCCCAACCTCAGTCTCCTTTATTTCATGATATCTCACCAGATCTTTCTAATATATAAATACAGTCAAGTTATTTGCTGATTTAAGAGGTCACTGGATCCTTCTGGTTAAAATTCATACTCGCCCAATATGGACCACTGAATCCTTCCTGATTGGATCCCTTTTCTATACTATCCCACTCTCCACCAGTTATTGTACTTTAGCCATTCCCAAAAGTTTTGGATGCCATTCTGCTTCCCTTTTCTGTGCCTTTGTTCCTGCTACTCTTTAAATCCGGACATATACACACTATCACGTGTAAAATAGATAGCTAGTGGGAAGCTGCTGTATAGCACAGGGAGCTCAGCTCAGTGCTCTGTGATGACCTCAAGGGGTGGGATGGGGTTGAGGAGGGAGGTTCAAGAGGGAGGGGATATATATACTATATATGTATATATTAATAACATATTAATATATATACACTTAGAGCTGATTCACGTAGTTGTTCACCAGAAACCAACACAACATTGTAAAGCAATTATATTACAATATAAAATAAATAAATCTGGAAAGTCTTCCCCATCTCCTGAATCTGAGTCTTGAGGAGTGAAGAAACCCAAGCTGCAGTAAATGGTTGATCACTAAAAAGAGAAAGCAGCAGCCTGAATTGGGATGCTTACAGATAAAGAAGATTCTCTGGGGCCTGACACATGTCCGTGACACTAAAGGTAGAGTTGTCCTGTGGTTTCCTTGAGAGTTAATACTAGAACAGAGAAGTTTATGAGGTTGGTTCCCAAAGGTCAAAAAACTGAGGGAAATGCTTCATGATAACGAAAGAAAAAACAGAATTATACATGGGAGAGAAAGTGTGGGGGAGAAAGTTCAAAATGTGAGTTGCTACTGATAAGGATATGGGGACCGTATAAGGAACTGGAATGAGAATGAGGCCAGAAAAGCTGACATCAGAAGTACAAAAACAGTGAAAAGGAGCTTTTTAAATGTGTGCATGAGTGAGTATTCAGTTGTGTTCAACTCTGCAAACCTATGGACTGTAGCCTGCCATGCTCCTCTGTTCATGGGATTTTCCAGGCAAGAAAACTAGAGTGGGTTACTATTTCCTCCTCCGGGGGATCTTCCCAGCCCATGGATCGAATCCGTGTCTCCTGCATTGCAGGTAAATTGTTTATCGCTGAGCCAGTGAGGAAGCCTTTTACATGTGTGAGTCTAGTTCAAAAAGAAAACAAGGAAATTGGTGATTCCTTCAATGAGTTGCCCAGTTGCCCAGTTGCCCAGTTGCATAGTGATTCCTTCAAAGAGCATCCACAGTTTTATGAATAGAGTTGGAAAGCAAAAAGAATTACCACAAAATATGCATTTTTCCTGAGTCAAAGCCCTTGTCAGCCTGCTCTACATGTGTCTTAATGTCCTCAGAACTAGGGAGTGTTCAAATTTCATGCAACCTCAGTTATGAGGTTAATAATTAAAGCAGAAGATATGATCTGAATACACATTTTAAAATGCAACAGATGCTTTAAAAGGGTATTATTTCCTGCACCAAAGATAAAGGGCGAGAAAAAAATTCATGTATGAAATGTCACCTTGAAAGTATGAGGACAGCTGTACACACTATTAAATGAAGACACAAGTAAAAACATTTTCAGTGAGAAAGAATTTAATAGAGACTAAAAATACCAAAAAAAAAAAAAGAAAGAAATGGAGGGGTGCAAGAGGCACATTTAACATTAATTTACAGAGCTATAAAAGACAAATCTTTTGCAATAACATAAAAACATTTTTCTTACAATAGAGGTGATTTGTATACATTATAAGAAGAACAAATGAGAAAAAGAAAATCAGTCACAAATAATCACAAAATAGCAATTACACCTATTAACATTTTGACAATTCTCCTTCCATATTTCTATGCATGCATCTACCCCAAAGTATCCTAGATACTATAGTTAATGCTTTACAACCTGATTTTTTACTTTACAAAATATCACAAACACTTTCTGCATTAATTACTCTTCTGCTGCTGCTAAGTCGCTTCAGTCATGTCCGACTCTGTGCGACCCCATAGATGGCAGCCCACCAGGCACCCTCATCCCTGGAGTTCTCCAGCCAAGAACACTGGAGTGGGTTGCCATTTCCTTCTCCAGTGCATGAAAGTGAAAAGTGAAAGGGAAGTCGCTCAGTCATGTCCGACTCTTCGAGACCCCATGGACAGCAGCCTACCAGGTTCCTCCGTCCATGGAATTTTCCAGGCAAGAGTACTGGAGTGGGGTGCCATTGCCTTCTCCAAATTACTCTTCTAAACCATATTTTATTACTACAGTATTCAATTAAATATATCTAGAATTCTTTATTTATAGAGAACCTACTCAAACATTTATGAAGTGTTAACTACCTTTGCTCTTAAATGCAATGTTGTTATGAACATCTATATAACTCAGTTTTACAAGCTTTCATAATAATGTGATTAAGATAATAGTTCTCAAACCATAATATATAGTGGTTTGATCTCTTGAATTACTCGCCCCCACACAAAATGGTTCTGTAGTCAAATAAGTTTAGACAAGAGTGTTTGTTTATATTTTTTGGAATATAAAAGCACATTAAAATTCTGAGAAATTCTCATAGTTAAAAGCTTTATTTAATTAAGCATTTGTCAAACTGTTTAAACCACTGAAAATCCTTGCTGTTGATGTACAATCTTTAACATCATTACTATGCCTCAGAAATGCTTAAGAATTTCTAAAAAATTAAATTCTTTATCAAAGTGTAGGACCCTATCAGGGCTCCTAAACTCTATTACTAAAAAGTCTTTTAGAAAGGGTCTGCAGTATAAAAGACTCTCTAAACTAATGACAACAATCAGGATTATCATTTTTTGCCTTTGTCAATTTGGGATTTTCTTTCCAGTGTTATTATTACATAATTGACATATAGCACTGTACAGGCTTAAGGTGTACAACATATTGTTCTGACTTACATACGTCATGAAATGATGACTACAACAAATTTAGTGAACCTCCATTATTTTGTACAGATACAAATTTTTTAAAGAAGAAACAAAAATCTTTCCTTGTGATGAGAACTCTCTTAATTATTAATTATAGTGATCATGTTGTATATTACAGCCTCTGTACTTAGCTTCCCTTCATAACTGAAATTTTGTACCTTTTGATCACCTTCATTCATTCCTCTCCACCTCCATCTCCCACCACTACCACCTCTGGTAACCACAAATCTGATCTCCCTTTATTTCTCTTAGTCTGTTTGTCCTTTTTTGTTAGTTAATTTACAGTGCTGTGTTAATTTCAAGTGCATTACAAAGTGATTCAGTTATACATATATGTTTATGTCTAGTCTTTTCCAGATTATTTTCCATTATGTTATTACAAAATATTGAATACAGTTCCCTGTGCTATACAGTATCTTGTTCATTTTATATGTAGTAGTGTGTATTATGTTAATCTCAAACGCCTAATTTATCTCTTCCCCTCTTATCTCCTTTAATATGTTTGTTCTTGAGGTATGTTACCTTCAACACTGTGTTGTTTCCTGGTGCACAACATATTTATTCAATATCTCTGTACATTACTAAATGATCATCGGATAAGTAGAGTAACTTGTCACTATATAAAGAGCTTACGTTATTATTGACTCTTTCCCATGCTGTACTTTTCATCCTCATGATTCATTCATTTTGTAACTGGACATTAGTACCTCATAATCTTCCACCTATTTCATTCATCTCTTCATCTCCGTCCCCTCTAGAAACCACCAGTTCATTCTTGAATCTGTGACTCTGTTTCTGTTTTGTTGTGTTTGTTCATTTCTTTTGTTTTTTAGATTCTATGTAGAAGTAATCATATAGTGTTTGTCTCATGTAATACAAACACTGTCTCAGATATTTTCAAATATTTTTATGTTTTAAAATCTTAGTTATTTCTTTTTGCACAAACAAAAATGGAAAAATATTCATGCCTGATTTCTGCCTCATTGTCAGTAGAAGGTTTTTCCCACTTAAAAATCATATAAGCTTTAACTACTAAACTAACAAGAAAGATCAGGAAGGAAATATACAAGGTACAAGAGCAATATACCACAGTCAATATATTTTCTATTAAAAGATTCTATTTACCATAAAAAAAGCAAATGCTATAAAATTTATAGGAATAAACTTTATAAGAAGTATGCAAGACTTTTACGGAAAATACTATAAAATTTTATTGAAGGACATAAAAAGAATCCAGAATAAGTGGGAAAATATCATATAATATTGAACAGGAAAACTCAATATTGCAAAGACATAAACTTTCCAAATTAATCTATAAAGTTGATTCAATTTTAATAAAAGCCTCAAAGAATTTTTTTTAAAGCTTGACAATCTAATTCCAGAATTAATATGAAAATGTAAACATGTAAGAACAGCCAGGAAAATTGAGAAAGTATTAGCAAATATTAAGAATTATAATATGTGGTAGGTAATGTATAGGATTAGAAAAATAAATCACTGAAATAGAATAAATAGCTCAAAACAAATCCATATGTACAAGGTATATATTTTAGTATACTACAAAATTGACATTTTAAGTTAGAAGAAGCAACTATTAACTAAGAACTGTTGGAACCGTGATTATCTACCTAAACAATAAAGAAAGCTAGGTCCCAACTCATGTCACATAAAACAAACCAAACAAATAAATAAATAAAACTAAAAGAATTTGAGGAAAATATAGTATATATCCTTTCCTACTAAAATAGGAAAGGTCTTCTTAAAGAAGAAATACCAAACAGAATTTATAAATTAAAGTTCCTAAATTTGGTTACATTAAACTTCAAGTATCTGTGAAAAATGACTTCATAAAAAGATTTTTAAAACATGCAAGAGGTATTCACAGCAAACATGAATAATAAAAGAATAATCAGTAGTTCACTCAACTCATTACAACCTTACTGCACATTAGAGACAGGAAAACGAAATTACATTTTCCAGTGTCCTGTACAGTTTGGGTTTGATATACAACCTAACTACCGATATGCTGTTACACATTTATGAGATTTGGAAGAAAAAAATGAGGCAAAGGTAGACTCCTACTTCTGTTGTTCCATTTGGAAGGCTCAGTCATGGAGTACTTAGCTTTCCTTTTGGCAGTGGTAGCAAACATTTCAATGTCAAGGCTCTAGAATCATGTTATGTGGAGAGCCAGCAAACTGTGGACCATCCATTTTGAGAGAATGGATTACAGTTAAGATGCTGTGGTCCAGGAGGTTGACCTGCTAAGGAACCCTTATCAAATTTGCTCCTGTACCTTTGGCATCCACTTACAGCACCTCTAAAGCCCATTATTATTGCTCCAAGCCTTCATCAAAGTCTGTTAAAAGTTATAGTCATGGTCTCAGTTATGCTGAGGGGATTTAACTGTAGTATTTTGCCCCCTTCATGGTCAAGAGCAGAAGAATAAGAGAGACACAGAAAGAGGGAAAGATAGACACACAGAGAGATAGAGACAAAGCAAGAGAACCTGAAGAACAGCCATATTACAAGCTTCAGAAGCAGCCTGTTGACAAATTGAAGGGACCATAAAGAGGTATTTGTGGAATTTGTTTCAGGTTGGACACCTAGTTGTAGAAACTACCAGATTCTGGAAGGGTAATTTCCAGCAAGTTGGTGCAGGCTCATGCTGGAAAATGGAGAAGGAAATGGCAACCCACTCCAGTGTTCTTGCCTGGAGAATCCCAGGGACAGCAGAGCCTGGTGGGCTGCCATCTCTGGGGTCACACAGAGTTGGACACGAGTGAAGCGACTTAGCAGCAGCAGCAGCATGCTGGAAAAAAAAAGTACAAAAGGGAGTATGACCTATTTTATGGCCATGGAGTGGTAACGCAGGGGACTTACAGGTTACAGTAAGAAATGTTATCCTAGTCCCAGATTAATTATTCAGGAAACCACAAATGCCACTGAAATCATAAGATGCTCTCAGAAGAGTGAAACTATTATTTCTGCATTCCTTGGCTCAATTAAGGAAACCATTAAGTCAGGTGAAAGCAGATTCTGATCGATAATGAAGCTACCAGGGAGACCTCAAGCATGCCTATTTTCCTGGACCCACATAAATCTGAAAACACACAAGCAACATGGGTTACACCAGACTCTGCTTCCCACTGAAGAAAGAACTGGTTGAAATTCTGCTCAAATAATAATCTAAATTAAAGGGCCAGTCTTAAAATCTAGAGATATGAAGAATCACTGGGATCTTAGAAATTATGTCATCTAATAACTTGTTTTTCAGTTGAAGAAACTGAATTTTTTCAGAGAATAAAGACTTAATTAAAAATTAAAGAAATTATATTCTTTATTAAAAATTAGAGAATTAAAATGTTTTTCCTAAATACTGACAGCTAAAAAGTCAGAAGCAATAAACAATATTTGAAACTTTTAGCTTATATTACTGTTAGCCTATTATTTTTAAAAGGATATGTAATTCTATGCCACCAAGTGAAAGATTCACACTCTTTTGGAGTAACTGATTTTTAAAATTTTGTTTAATCTCTTTTGTTGAATACTTTAGCCATAACATTTTGTTTAAGTCTTTAGTGATTGCTCTAACAATTACAATGTGCATCTTTAATCGAAACACTTTCTGAACCCAGTGTTTTAAGAGGAATATTTTAATATTTTTATTTTAAAAATTACTTGTAGCTATTGGTACAATCAAATGACAAAAATGTATGATTCCCCTTCTATTTTGATATTTATTAACATATTGATAATAATAAAATAAATAATAAAGATCAAAATGACTATAACACACACACAAAAAATACTATGACATCTTATTTTTAAAGCTATAACATTTAGATAATGACTCCAATCTCCACTTTGCGGTAATATCATCATACATTTCACTTCTCTAAGTGTTAGAAACCCTACAATGTATTGTAAATATTTGCTCTGAATAGTCAAGTATCTTTTAAATAAATTAACAAATTCAAAAATTATTTTATATATATCAACATGTTTATCATTTTAGCTGCTCTTCATTCCATCAGGTAGGCCCAAATATCTACTAATACACTTTTCCATTATCCTGAAGAGCTCCTGGTAATATTTCTTGTAGTATAAGCCTGTGTGCTTAGTCACTCAGTAGTGTCTGACTCTTTCCGACCACATGGACTGTAGCCCAACAGGCTCTTCTGTCCATGGGGATTCTCCAGGCAAGAATACTGAAGGGGGTTGCCATGCTCTCCTCCAGGGGATATTCCCAACCCAGGGATTGCACTCAAGTCTCCCACACAGCAGGCAGATTATTTACCATCTGAGCCACCAGGGAAACCTACAGAGGCAAATTCTCTTAGCTTTTGTTTATCTGAAAGTGACTTTATTTTACCTTCATTAAAAAAAAAAATGAATGAATGCAGAAATGCAAGGTTGACAGCTTTTGTTCCCCTGTCAATCACTTTGAAAATGTTAGTCCATGTCATTTAGGCTTGCATTACTTCTGATGAGAACTAATGATAATTTTTACCTTTGCTCCCATATAACAAATATATCTTTTAAGATTTTCTTATAAACTTGGTTTTTAGATATTTTACCATAATGTAGACTTTTTTGTATTTATGCTGCTTAGGATTGTATTTTTTCATTAAACTTGGAAGTTGTTAAGTCATTATTTACTCTTAAAATTCTATTCAAAAGAGACTGAAGCTCGTAGCTAGTGCACTAAATGAAGAAAAAGATATATGAGCCATACAGATTGGAAAGTAAAACTGGTTTTTTGCAGATGTGATGTATACATAGGAAATCATTAGAAATATGCAAAATACTTACCAGAGCTAGTAAGCAAACTTAGTACAATTATAAAAGACAAGTATAATATACCTAAATATCAGTTTATTTGTAAAACAAGCAGTAAACAATTGGAAAATTTTTAAGTAATACATTTTGCAATTGTATTGAAAAAATAAAACATTTTGATATAAATGTAATAAGAGATATTTTGAACTTCTACACCAAAAAGCACATCAACTTTCTGAGAGAAATTTAAAATATAAATATAAAGATATATCTTCTTTCAGTCTTGGAAGATTCAGTATTTTTAAGATGTCAGTTCTCTTCAGATTAATCTCTATATTTAACACATTCCCAATAAAAGCACAGCAGGCTTTTTTAGAAATTGACAAGTTGATTCTAAAATTTATTGGGAAGTACAAAGGACCTAGAGCAGCTAAAACAATCTCGGTAGGTTCTAGTTGGAAGATTTGCATTCTCATGTCATAATACTTAATATGAAGCCACAGTAATCAAAGTATTTTGGTGTTGGAAGAAAGCCAATAAAAAAAAAGGAATGGAAAAGAGTACAGAAATGCACCCTCACTTATCGAGGCATCAAAGCAATTCATGGGGGAAAGAAAAGATTTTTCAACAAATTGTACTGAAACAACTAGATATCTATATGATTGAATCTCAATCCTTATCTCACCCATACACAAAAGTTAATTTCAAATGGATCATAGACCAAAGGAAAAAAAATCTATGAAGCTTCTATAAGAAAACGTGGGAGAATACCTTCATTGGATTAAGCAGAAATTTCTTGTATGGACACAGAAGGCAATCATCATAAACATATAATGATAAATTCAATTTCATCAAAATTCAGCACTTCAGCTCATAAAAGAAAAAACTGTAAGACAATAAATAAGTAAAACCATAGACAAAGGACAATTTCACAATACATAGATCTAATAAAGGACCTCTTTCCAGAATACAATAAGAACGTCTATACTTAATAGTAAAAAAGACAGACTAATTTTTTTTAATGGGCAAAAGACTTGAACACTTTGAAAAGAAATATCTGAAAATGGCCAATAAGCATATGAAGAAGAGTTCAGCATCTTTAATCACAAATGAAACTCAAACTAAAACCATCTTTAAATATCATTACAAACTCACTAAAACGTCTAAAATGTAAGAGATTAATAGCTGTTGGCCTGAATGTTGGGGTTTAAAATTGAATGTTGGTTAACCAAGAGCAATTGGTTAAATATTGACAGGGATGTAGTTAACCTAAACTCTCACACTTACACTACTATTAGGAATGTAAAATGTTTCTTTGCAAAACCATTAGGCAGTTTCTTATAAGAGTGCACATATACCTACCCTATGACTCAGCAATTATGGTCACACATACTCACCCAAAGAATAATAAAGCAAATGTTTGCAAAAATATGTGTATAAGAATATTTGTGGCAGCTTCATCCAAGGTAGCCCAAAACTGGACATAGCCAGAACATTCCTCAATAGGAGAAAGAAGGAACAAACTTTGATATACATATATAAAAAATGCTATAAAGCAATAAAAATTAATACAGTAAGAATACTAGCAATTGTGCTTAAATCTAAAAAAAAAAAAAAGTATGATGATCCAAAAATGGAAACAAAAGAGCCATGTTATTTCATTTAAATAAAGTTCTAGAAGTAGAAAAACTGATCCATGATGAAAGAAACACAGAACATTGGTAGCCTGTGAGCAAGGACTTTTGGAAAGGGGAATGAGGGAAGTTTCTGGAATGATGGAACATAGGTAACAACATCAAACGATGCCCTTAAGGTCTATCTATAATTTTCATTGTAAGTAAACTTGCCTTAATAAAATAAACAATTTTTAAAAGTTAAAACAATATGGTTTCTGGATGTCTTGTTAGGTTTCACTCTCTGTGTGTTTTTCTGTCTTAATTTTGAAGCAGTAGGCAGACCCCATTCTCTGTCTCCTGTCACTTAAGTTGGGCACGTGTTCAGTGTTCTAGATCTTCTTCCATCATTTTTAAATGCTGTCCTCCAGACAATGCATTGGCTGTGCAATTCTGACTTCCTCAGAGAACTCTAATTTTTGGTGCTGATCACAAAACATTCAGGATAGTGCTGATTACTATTATCATTCATACAAAAGAAATTTCATTAGGTATAATTTTCCTTTTGTGTGGAATTTCCCCTAGAAGTTTCCTTCTACCCCTACAAAAACAGAAGTTCTAAATGATGCTATATTTGATGAAGACCATGATGAGATGGTTATTGTGAAGGACATAGACATGTTTTCCATGTGTGAACATCATCTAGTTCCTTTTGTTGGAAAGAAATCAAGCCCTGAGCCTTTGGAGTGGGAACACTGACTCCAAGACCCTACACTACCAGAGAATTAACCCTAGGGAGTATCACATAGTGAGAACTCACACAAAGGAAACCACTTGAATACAAGACCTGGCATCACCCAACCACAGTAGTACCCTGTGCAGGATGCCCCATCTAAATAACAAACAGAACAAAAATACAAACCCAATCATCAGCAGACAGGATTACCACCTCACTCAGCCTTGCCCATCAGAGGAGAACAAACTAACAAAGAAACAAAAACTCAGCACAAATCTCATCCTATACAAAGGCTTACACAAACCACTGGACCAACCTTAGGAGAAAGGTGTTGTCGCTCAGTCCTATCTGACTCTTTGTGACCCCATGGAATGTAGCCTACCAGGCTTCTCTGTCCATGTGATTTTCCAGACAAGAGTACTGGAGTGGGTTGCAATTTCCTTCTCCAGAGGACCTTCCTGACCCAGGGATCGAACTCAAGTCTCCCGCATTGCAGGCAGATGCTTTACTCTCTAAGTCACCAGCAGAAACCAAAAAAAAAAAAAAGAATTCAAACTTGAAGCTTGGGAAAAGGAGATCTCAAACAAAATAAGTTTTAAAAAAATGAAAAGGCAGAGAATACTATACAAATGAAGGAACAAACTAGAAACCCAGATGTTCAAATAAATGAAGAGGAAATAGGCAAACTACCTGAAAAAGAATTCAGAATAATGATAGTAAAGATGATATAAAAAAAAAACCTTGAAAACAAAATGGAGAAAATGCAAGAATCAATTAACAAAGACCTAGAAGAATTAAAGAATAAACATACAGAGATAAACAACACAATTACTGAAATTAAAACTACTCTAGACAGAATCAATAGCAGAATATCTGAAGCAGAAGAATGAATCAGTGAGTTGGAATATAAAATGGTAGAAATCACTTCTGAAGAGCAGAATAAAGTAAAAAGAATGAAAAGAGCAGAGGATAGTCTCAAGAGACCTCTGGGACAATATTAAATGTACCAGCATTCAAATTATAGGGGTCCCAGAAGAAAGACAGGAAAATAAGTGGTATGAGAAAATTTTTGAAGAGATTATGGTTGAAAATTTCCCCAACATGAAAAAGAAAACAGTCAATCAAGTTCAAGAGGCACAAAGAGTCCCATACAGGATAAACGCAAAGATAAACACGCCAAAACACATACTAATCAAACTAACAAAGACTAAATACAGAGAAAGAATATTGAAATCAGCAAGAGAGAAGCAACAAGTAACATGAAAGGGAAACCCCATACACTTAACAGCTGATCTTTCAACAGAAACTCTGCAGGCCAGAAGGGAATAGTAGGATATATTTAAAGTACTGAAAGGGGGAAATCTACAATTAACATTACTGTACCCGGCAAGGATTTCATTCAAAACTAATGGAGAAATAAAAAGCTTTTCAGACAAGCAAAAGTTAAGAGAATTCAGTACCACCAAACCAGCTTTACAACAACTGCTAAAGGGACTTATATAGTCAAGAAATACAAGAGAAGAAAAAAGATCTACAAAATCAACCCCAAACAATTAAGAAAATGGCAATAGGAACATATATATCAATAATTACTTTAAATGTAAAGGGATTAAGTGCTCCAACCAAAAGACACAGAATGATACAAAAACAAGACTCATATATATGCTGTGTACAAAAAAACTCACTTCAAACTTAAAGACCCAGACAGTCTGAAAGTGAGAGGATGGAAAAATATATTCCATGCAAATGGGAAGCAAAAGGAAGCTGGAGTAGCAATCCTCATATCAGACAAAATAGACCTTAAAATAAAGAAGATTAAAGACCTTAAAATAAAAAGATAAGGAAGGACACTACATCATGATCAATCCAAGAGGAAGACATAACAATCGTAAATATCTATGCACCCAACATAGGAGCACCACAATACATAAGACAAACACTAACAGACATAAAAGGAGAAATTGACAGTAACACAGTAATAGTAGACTTTAACACCCCACTAACACCAATGGACAGATCATCAAAACAGAAAATTAATAAGGAAACACAAGTCTTAAATGATACATTAGATGAGATGGATCTCATTGATATCTTTGGGACATTCTATCCAAATGCAGAAGAATGCACCTTCTTCTCAAGAGTACTTGGAACATTCTCCAGGATAGACCACATCTTGGGTCACAAATTGAACCTCAGTAAATTTAAGAAAATTGAAGTTGTATCAAGCATCTTTTCCAATGACAACACTATGAGACTAGATATCAATTACAAGAAAAAACCTGTAAGAAGCGCAAACACATGGAGATTAAGCAACACATTTCTAAATAACCAACAGGTTACTGAAATACCAAATGGGAAATCAAAAAATTTCTAGAAACAAATGACAATGAAAACATGACAACTCAAAACCTATGGGATGCAGCAAAAGCAATTTTAAGAGGGAAGTTTAAGCAATACAATCCTACCTCAAGAAATAAGAAAAACATCGAATAGACACCTAACTTTACACCTAAAACAAATGGAAAAAAAAACAAACCAAAAAAAAAAAAGTAGTAGAAGGAAAAAAATCATAAAGATCTGAGCTAAAATAAATGAAAAAGGAATGAAAGAAACAATAGTAAAGATTAATAAAACTAAAAGCTGGTTCTTTGAGAAGATAAAAAAATTGACAAACCTTTAGCCAGACTCATCAAGGAAAAAAGAGAGAATAATCAAATCAACAAAACTAGAAATGAAAAAGGAGAGGTTACAACAGACAATGCAGAAGTACAAAGGATTATAAGAGACTATTACAAACAACTATCTGGCAATAAAATGGATAACCTGGAAGAAATAGACAGATTCTTAGTAAGGTTCAATCTTCCAAGATTGAACCAGGAAGAAATAGAAATTATGAACAACCCAATTACAAGCACTGAAACTGAAGCTGTGATTAAAAAAAAATTTCCCCCCAAAACAAAAGCCCAGGACCAGATGGCTTCACAGGAGAATTCTATCAAACATTTAGAGAAGAGCTAATGCCTATCCTCCTAAAATGCTTTCGAAAAATTGCAGAGAAAGGATCACTTCCAAATTCATTCTATGAGGCCACCATCACCCTGATACCAAAACCAAAGATAACACAAAAAAAGAAAACTACAGGCCAATATCACTGATGAACATAAATGTAAAAATCCTCAATAGAATTTAGCAACACATCAAAAAGCTCATACATCATAATCAAGTTGGGTTTATTCCAGGAATGCAATACACACAAATCAATCAATGTAATATACCATATTAACAAATTGAAAGATAAAAATCATATGATAATCTCGATAGCCTTTGACAAAATTCAGCACCCATTTATGGTTAAAACTCTTCAAAAAATGGGCATAGAAGGAAGCTACCTCAATATAGTAAAAGCCATATATGATAAACCTACAGCAAACATTATCACAATGGAGAAAAACTGAAAGCATTCCCTCTAAGGTCAAGAACAAGACAAGAGTGTCCACTTTCACCACTATTATTCAACATAGTTTTGGTAGTCCTAGCTACAGCAATCAGAGAAGAAAAAGAAAGAAAAGGAATCCAGATCAGAAAAGAAGATACAAAACTCTCACTGTTTTCAGATGACATGATACTGTACATAGAAAACACTAAAGATAGTATCATAAAATTGCTAGAGCTAATCAGTGAATTAACAAAGTTGCAGGATACAAAATCAATACACAAAAGTCACTTGCTTTTCCATATACAAACAATGAAAAATCAGAAAGAAAAATTAAAGAATTAATCCCATTAACCATTGCAACAAAAAGAATTAGATATCTAGGAATAAACTTACCTAAGGAGACAAAAGAACTGTGCACAGAAAATTATAAGACACTAATGAAAGAAATGTCAATAACATCAGATATGCAGATAACACCACCCTTATGGCAGAAAGTGAAGAAGAACCAAAAAGCCTCTTGATGAAAGTGAAAGAGGAGAGTGAAAAAGTTGGCTTATAGCTCAACATTCAGAAAACAAGGATCATGGCATCTGGTCCCATCACTTCATGGGAAATAGATGAGGAAACAGTGGAAACAGTGTCAGACTTTATTTTGGGGGGCTCCAAAATCACTGCAGATGGTGATTGCAGCTATGAAATTAAAAGATGCTTACTCCTTGGAAGGAAAGTTATGACCAACCTAGATAGCATATTGAAAAGCAGAGATATTACTTTGCCAACAAAGGTCTGTCTAGCCAAGGCTATGGTTTTTCCTGTGGTCATGTATGGATGTGAGAGTTGGACTGTGAAGAAAGCTGAGTGCTAAAGAATTGATGCTTTTGAACTGTGGTGTTGGAGAAGACTCGAGAGTCCGTTGAACTGCAAAGAGATCCAACCAGTCAATCCCAAAAGATACTAGTCCTGGGTGCACATTGGAAGGAATGATGCTGAAGCTGAAACTCCAATACTTTGGCCACCTCATGTGAAGAGTTGACCCATTGGAAAAGACCCTGATGCTGGGAGGGATTGGGGGCAGGAGGAGAAGGGAATGACAGAGGATGAGATGGCTGAATGGCATTACCGACTCGATGCACATGAGTTTGGGTGAACTCTGGGAGCTGGTGATGGACAGGGAGGCCTGGCGTGTTGCGATTCATGGGGTTGCAAAGAATAAGACACGACTGAGTGACTGAACTGAACTGAATGAAAGAAATCAAAGATGACATAAACGAGAGATATTCCGTGTTCCTCAGTAGGAAGAATCAATATTATGGAAATGACTATACTACCAAACACAATCTACAGATTCAGTGCTGCTGCTGCTAAGTCTCTTCAGTTGTGTCCAACTCTATGGGGCCCCATAAATGGCATCCCAACAGGCTCCTCCGTCCCTAGGATTCTCCAGGCATGAACACTGGAGTGGGTTGCCATTGCCTTCTCCAATACAGATCCAGTGCAATCCCTATGAAATTACCAATGGCATTTTTCACAGAACTAGAACAAAAAAATTTCACAATTCATATGGAAACACAAAAGACCCCAAATAGCCAAACCAGTCTTGAGAAAGAAGAATGGAGCTGGAGTAATCAACCTTCCCAACTTCAGATTATACTACAAAGCTACAGCCATCAAGACAGTATGAAACTGGCACAAAAACAGAAATATAAATTAATGGAACAAGATAGAAAGCCCAGATATAAACCCATGCACCTATGGGTGCCTTATTTTTGACAAATGAGACAAGAATATACAATGGGGCAAAGACAGCCTCTTCAATAAATGGTGCTGGGAAAACTGGTAAAAGAATGAAATTAGAACAGTTCCTAACACCATACACAAAGATAAACTCAAAATGGGTTAAAGATCTGAATGTAAGACCAGAAACTATAAAATTCTCAGAGGAAAACATAGGCAAAACAGTTGATTATATAAATCAAAGCAAGATCCTCTATGACCCACCTCCTAGAGTAATGGAAATAAAAACAAAAATAAACAAGAGGGACCTGATTAAACTTAAAAGTTTTTGCACAGCAAAGGAAACGATAAGCAAGATAAAAAGACAACCCTCAGAATGGGAAAAAATAATAGCAAATGAAACAACTGACAAAGGATTAATTTCTAAAATATACAAGCTGCTCATACAACTCAATGCCAAATAAACAAACAATCCAATCAAAAAGTGAGGAAAAGACCTAAACAGACATTTCTCCAAAGAAGACATATAGATGGCTAACAAACACAGGAAAAGAGGCCAACTTTGCTCATTATTAGAAAAATGCAAGTAAAACCACAATGAGATATCACCTCACACCAGTCAGACTGGCCATCATCAAAAAGTCTACAAACAATAAATGCTGGGGAGAGTGTGGAGAAAAGGGACCACTCTTGCACTGTTGGTGGGAACATAAATTGATACAACCACTATGGAAGACTGTACAGATTCCTAAAAAACTAGGAATAATACTACCATATGACCCAGCAATCCCAATCCTAGGCATATACTCTGAGGAAACCAAAATTGAAAACGACACATGTGTCCCATTGTTCACTGCAGCACTATTTACAATACTAGAACATGGAAGCAACCTAGATGTTCATCAACAGATGAATGGATAGAGTGGGTGAGATGTATGGAAAGAGTAACATGGAAACTTACGTTACCATATGTAAAATAGATAGTCAACAGGAATTTGCTGTATGGCTCAGGAAACTCAGACAGGGGCTCTGTATCAACCTAGAGGGGTGGGATGGGGAGGGAGATGGGAGGGAAGTTCAAAAGGGAGGGGATATATGTACACCCATGGCTGATTCATGTTGAGGTTTGACAGAAGGCAGGAAAATTCTGTAAAGCAATTATCCTTCAATAAAAAATAAAAAGAAAAATAAATAAATAAAAGTGACACATGTGTCCCATTGTTCACTGCAGCACTATTTACAATACTAGAACATGGAAGCAACCTAGATGTTCATCAACAGATGAATGGATAGAGTGGGTGAGATGTATGGAAAGAGTAACATGGAAACTTACGTTACCATATGTAAAATAGATAGTCAACAGGAATTTGCTGTATGGCTCAGGAAACTCAGACAGGGGCTCTGTATCAACCTAGAGGGGTGGGATGGGGAGGGAGATGGGAGGGAAGTTCAAAAGGGAGGGGATATATGTACACCCATGGCTGATTCATGTTGAGGTTTGACAGAAGGCAGGAAAATTCTGTAAAGCAATTATCCTTCAATAAAAAATAAAAAGAAAAATAAATAAATAAAAGTAGTCATGAATCTTCATCAAATAGGTTCAAAACAAAACATGAACTGGCTGAAATGCATACAGCAACTGACAAACCTGAAAGGAATAGGAACACTAATTACCTCCCAACCTTTGATATGGACAAAGGATATACAGAGCAGAATAATACAGTTTTGGCCAAAAGGCAAGCTTAAACTTAAAAAAAAAAAAAACTGAACTGGCTGTTGGGTAACAAGAAAATTAGAAATTTAAGATTAAAACCTCAGCTATTAATTTTTTTATTCTTTCTAGTTGGAGGATAATTGCTTTCCAATATTTATTGATTTCTGCTGTAAACAATGCAAATTGGTTAAATAATAATATGGTTTCTCTTTTTATTCATATCATTTACTATTATAAACCATTTGTCCATTTTTTCTGAAACTTGGGTCATGACATTTTTGTACAGCATTTCTCATTGTCTTTTCTTTCTCTGAAAAAGAAAAAAATAAACTTGTGCCTATATCATATCTTTAAAATTTCCCACTTTCTTTCTCATACAAATTGTAATGGCATTCACTTTAGTGTCTAACGAAATCATGACAGGACTTTCTGTTCTAATTGCCTTCAGTTGTATTTCAGGCTAGCAGTATAGCTCTCAACATATGGTTTCTTTTTATGGCATTACTGTTTTAGGCCCACTGTTTCTTCGACATCACTTTTTTAAGATTCCTTTTCCATTTTTCTGGAGTATAACTTCAAGCAACATTTCAGAAACTTTATGGGAGATAAACCTTTTAAATCATTGCATTCTGAAAAGCCCCTCTATTTTGCTCTTAGAATGGGTTGATAATTTAGAAATGTATAGAGTTCTACCAAAATTACTTTCCTTTAAACACTGAAGACAACAAATAAGATCTATTTTTCATTCACATGTAGGTAAACCCTTTTTCCTTCTTTTTTTTAAAACACATTTAAGACCTTCTTTTATCCTTGGTGATTTAAACTTTCAAGATAGGTCGATGGGTAAGTTGAATTCCAAATTTGAGGTTATAGTAAACAGATTTAGAAATCAAATACCAGCAACCACAGAATTCATCAGAATTTAAGATTCTGGGAACATAAAACATTTAATTTGTTAACATATGTTTGTTTATTTCAACAAAGAGAATTGAAAACCTGTCACATTCTGGGGACTACTTGAGGAACTTGGGATATAAGACTGAAATAAAGACAGTTAAAATCTATACCTTTCCTGTTCCAGCTTATATTCTACTAGAGAGAGGCAGACAATAAACAATAAATACAAGCAAAAAATAAGCAACTGTATAAAATATATAAACATATAAAAAGTAAGCTGGTAAATACTATGGAGAATAACAGGCAAATATATAGGGGATTGAGGATATGAAAAATCTGCAATGGCATGGATTGAAATTTCAGATACAGAGGTTAGCACTACTCTACTGAAATGGAAATGTTTGAGCAAAAACTTGAAGAAGGCAAGGGATGCATCTAAGAAAAGAGCATCACAGGCAGAAGGAAGCGCTGTTGCCAGTAAAATACCTGGCGTATTTGAGAAGCAGCATAGAGGTCAAAATGACTAGACAAGAGTGAGTAGGAAAGAAAATAATAGGAGATATTATACCTGGTGAATATATATAATAGGAGATAACATACCTGGTGAATATATATGTGGAAAATGCAAAATATATGTGGGGAAAGCAAATTATGTACAGCCTTTTTAAGCCTTGAAAGGTATTTAAAATGATATGATCTAGATTACGTTTTTAACGCGCCAATGATAAATGAATTAATTATAGACAGATAGACATCATATATATTATGTATGCACACTTTCATCTTTTTTTTTAAGTTATTTTATATTGGACTAGAGCCAATTAACAACAGTGTGATAGTGTCAGGTGAACAGTTAAGAGACCATCCACATAAATGTATCCATTCTCCCCCAAACTCCTCTGCCACCCAGGCTGCCACATAACATTGAGCAGAATTCCATGTGCTATACGGTAGGATCTTGTTGGTTATCCATTTTAAATACAGCAGAGATGTTGATCCCAAATTCCCTAACTATCTCTTTCCCACTCTTTCCCCCTTGCAATCATAAGTTCATTCCGTTTTTGTAAAGGAGTTCACTGTATTATTTCTTTTNTTTAGGCCTACAGCTCCCTTTTGGTTATGAAGAAGCCAAGGCCCAGAGAGGTTAAGCAATTTGCTGAAGGTAATACAACTTGATAATATAAGTGACATAGTATCATTTCTACCACATTCTATTGGTCACAGGGTTAGCCTGGATTCATTCAGTTCAGTTCAGTTGCTCAGTGTGTCCGACTCTTTGCGACCTCATGAATTGCAGCATACCAGGTCTCCCTGTCCATCACCAACTCCCAGAGTTCACTCAGACTCACATCCATCAAGTCAGTGATGCCATCCAGCCATCTCATCCTCTGTCGTCCCCTTCTCCTCCTGTCCCCAATCCCTCCCAGCATCAGAGTCTTTTTCCAATGAGTCAACTCTTCGCATGAGGTGGCCAAAGTACTGGAGTTTCAGCTTTAGCATCATTCCTTCCAAAGAAATCCCAGGGCTGATCTTTAGGATGGACTGATTGGATCTCCTTGCATTCCAAGGGACTCTCAAGAGTCTTCTCCAACACCACAGTTCAAAAGCATCAATTCTTCAGTGCTCAGCTTTCTTCACAGTCCAACTTTCACATCCATACATGACCACTGGAAAAACCATAGCCTCGACTAGCCAGACCTTTGTTGGCAAAGTAATGTCTCTGCTTTTGAATATGCTGTCTAGGTTGGTCATAACTTTTCTTCCAAGGAGTAAGCATCTTTTAATTTCACAGCTGCAATCACCATCTGCAGTGATTTTGGAGCCCCCAAAAATAAAGTCTGACACTGTTTCCACTGTTTCCCCATCTGGATTCATTCATAAGCCCCACTTCTTCTTTTAAAAAATAACTTTATTTAGTTATTGGACTGTGCTGGGGCTTCATTGCCGCGTGGGCTTTTCTCTGGTTGTGGTGAGTCCGGGCCACTCTCTAGCTACAGTGCACAGGCCTCTCGTTGTGGCGCCTTCTCTTGTTGCATTCGTGCTTCAGTACTTGCGGTACATATGCTTAGTTGTCCCATGGTGCATGGGATCTTTCCGGACCAGGAACCCGTGTATCCTGCATTGGCAGGCAGATTCTTTACCACTGAGCCACCAGGGAAGCCTGGTCCCACTTCTTGATGGAGATCATGACAAAGTTTTTGTGCCCATCTTTACTACACTATACTCATAAAGTAGAAAGTTTGTTTCTTAACAATTTAGGCTCTCTGGAGGTCTATACTGCCACTTTAATTGGAAAAATTTCAGCCATTCTTTCTTCAAAAATATTTTTTTCTTTCCTATCTTCTCTCTGTTTTTCTTCTGAGACTTCAGTTGTTGTTCAGTCACCCAGGTGTGTCTGACTCTTTGCGACCCCATGGGCTGCAGTAAGCCAGGCCTCCCTGCCCTCACCATCCCCCAAAGTTTGCCCAAGTTCATGTCCATTGCATCAGTAATGCCACCCAGCCATCTCATCCTCTGACACCCTCTTCTCCTGCCCTCAATCTTTCCCAGCATCAGGGACTTTTCCAGTGAGTCAGCTATTCGCATCGGGTAACCAAAATGCTGGAGCTTCAGCTTCAACATCAGCCCTTCCACAGAGTATTCAGACATATATATTAAAGTTTTGTTATTATCCCCCATGTCATCAAGTCTCTGTTCAATTTTTATCCTTTTTTCTTGCCATGTTTTAGTTTTGGTTACTTTCTACTCTTTGCCTTAAGGTTCACTGATTTGTTTTCCCACAGGGCCCAATCTCCTCTTAAGCCCATCCAGTGAATATTTCTCCTTTTCCTATTTTGTATTTTTCAGTTTCAGAATCTTCATCTGCTTCTTTTTAGATAGTGTCTCTTTCCTCTACTGATATTCTTCATCTCTTCACTCATGCTAATCTTTTCTTGTAAGTTCTTAAACATAATAGCTGTTTTAAAGTCCTTGTTTGGTATATTTGCCATCCCTATCTTCTCTGGGTCTGTTTCTATTGACTTTTTTTCCCCATTATGAGTCACATTTCCCTGTTTCCTCATATATGTGGTAATTTCTGATTATATGCTAGACTGTATGATCCTCTCATATTGAAGAGTCTGGAGGGAGGGAGATGGGAGGGGGGATTCAGGATGGGGAACACGTGTACACCTGTGGCGGATTCATGTTGATGTATGGCAAAACCAATACAATATTGTAAAGTAATTAGCCTCCAATTAAAAGAAATAAATTTAAATTAAAAAAAAATAATAAAATAACATGTAAAATAAATAAATAAATAAAGAGTCTGGAGTTTGTTACTTTCTTTAAGTCATGTTCCCTACTGTTTCCATAGGCAGGTAACTTATTTACTGATCAGTAAGTTCCTATTGAGGCTTGTTTCTACTGAGGCTTATTTTTCAGCCTTGTTAGGGTAATTCTAGGTTTGGGGCTAGAATGGTCTTTTTGAGTCTCAGTTGAATGTCCAGGGTGATCGGTGAGGTCTGACTACTCTGGCTGGTCAGGGCTGCTATATCCCTCAGCACGGTGTGACCTCCAGAATATCTGTTCAGCTTTTACTCCCCAGAAGCTGTTTCCTACTGGGCTTCTGCATGAGTATTAGACTGCACATTAGCAGCTAATGAGTCAAGAAGACCCCTCTGCTAAATTTTGGAGCCCTTTTTATGAACAACTTCCCTCTTTTGGGGTCACTTCACTGCAGATTTCAGCTACTTCAGCATCCCCAGATGCCAATAACTGCCTCAATAGCCCTGTGATACTGCCGTGCTCTACTTGGGTTCTCCTTCGTGTCTGTGTTCCAGAAAGTATTTCCAGGCAAAGTGTCAAAGTTATTGTGTGGATCACCTCTTGTATTTCCATCCTTTCTAGGATCATAGTCCTGCATTACCTATTATCTAATGCCTGAGAACAGTTGCTTCCTATATTTTGTTAAACTTTTAAATTGTTTACTGTGGCACCAGTTACTTCATCATAGCAGGAGTAGATGTTCTCTTCTCTTTGTATTGAAACAATAGATTTTTTAATAAATAGAAAATTCCATATATGTTTTAAAAATTGCCATTCTACATGTTGTTCCACTGATCAATCTGTGGCATCAGATATAGAGACGGTTTTGTTAGTGAACTAAAACCACCGATAAGGCTTTCTTTGACTGTTGTCTGAGTCTTTCTTTGACTGGGTGTTCTTCAGTAACAGGTTGATAAAATGATGAAATAAATTCTGGTTGAGAATTGAAAGAGACACATGTACCCCAGTGTTCATCGCAGCACTGTTTATAATAGCCAGGACATGGAGGCAACCTAGATGTCCATCAGCAGACGAATGGATAAGAAAGCTGTGGTACATATACACAGTGGAGTATTACTCAGCCATTAAAAAGAATACATTTGAATCAGTTCTAATGAGGTGGATGAAACTGGAGCCTATTATACAGAGTGAAGTAAGCCAGAAAGAACAACACCAATACAGTATACTAACACATAGATATGGAATTTAGAAAGATGGTAATGATAACCCTGTATGCGAGACAGCAAAAGAGACATAGATGTAAAAAACAGACTTTTGGACTCTGTGGGAGAGGGCGAGGGTGGGATGATTTGGGAGAATGGCATTGAAACATGTATACTATCATGTAAGAAACAAATCACCAGTCTAGGTTCGATACAGGATACAGGATGCTTGGGGCTGGTGCACTGGGATGACCCAGAGAGATGATATGGGGAGGGTGGTGGGAGGGGGGTTCAGGATTGGGAACTCATGTACATCCGTGGCAGATTCATGTCAATGTATGGCAAAACCAACACAGTATGTAAAGTAAATAAAACAAAAACATATACCGTGCTAAAAAATAAATAAATAAAAATAAATTCTGGTTGAAAATTTTTGGTTCTAGGTCAAAATGTTGCCCGCTTTGACAGACTAAGTCCTTTTTCTGTCCTCTTTTGAGCTCTTCACAGGAATTCTTATTATTCAGTCCTCCTGCCTGAGTTCTAGTTCTTTATGAGAACTGAACACTCAAGCTTCTCCCTAAACTGAACACTCAAGCTTCTCACTAATCTGGAGATGTGTCTTCCCTCAGTGTGCCTATAAACTTAATTTTCTACTCCTATTGGTTGTTTATCAATTAAAGTAAAATTCAGGCCTGCCCCCTCCAATTTAAATATCCTTATATCCATTACAAGTATTGTGGGGCAGGACAGATTAGTTACCACACAAGCAGCCTAATTACCTCCACACAAGAATGATAAACTCTCTTGCAGTTGTTGGTGCTGTTTTATATACTTCACTTTAGAACTATTTTCCGTTTGTGCCTACTTGAATAGATTTGAGTGTATATCTTAAAAAATGGTACCAATCTCTGTTTCAGGGCTACAGCTTTAGAACTACATTATTTCCATTCTCCATATGGTTTTCACATTCAGGAAAGGCTGAGTAATATCACATTTTGTAATATTTAGATGTACTAAATTAGTCATGAAAATTAGCATGGCTTCACATAAAAAAAAAAATGGATCCCACAAGAAATCTTGGTCAATAATTAAGCTGCGATTAATATAAAAAATGAAATGATTCTTTCTGTATTCTTTCACTGGGAACAGTGTGAGGATTTATTATTACTCTAATTTGGTAAGTGTGATCAAGAACAAATATTTTACTGATAGTTTCTTAACCAAAGTTCAAGTGAAAGTGTTAGTCATTCGGTTTGTCTGACTCTTTGTGACCCCATGGACTATAACCCACAAGGCTCCTCTGTCCATAAAATTCTCCAGGCAAGAATACTGGAGTGGGTAGCTATTTCCTCCTCCAGGGGATCTTCTCCACCCAGGGACGAACCCTGGTCTCCCACATTGCAGACAGATTCTTTACCGACTGAGCCACCAGGGGAGATGCTTCTTAACCAAAAAGTAATATAATTGTCTTTCAAATGTTCTTCATTTTCAATAATAAATAATAATACAAGTACAAATACAAAAGGCACAAAAGTATATTTGTTCTTTCAACAGTGTTCCAGACACTGTTCAGGGTGCTGGAGATATGTTAATAGCTCAGCACGTCTGACTCTTTGCAACCCCATGGACTGTACCAGGCTCCTCAGTCCATGGGATTCTCCAGGCAAGAATACTGGAATGGGTTGCCATCTCCTCCTCCAGGGAATCTTTTCGACCCAGGGATCCAACCCACATTTCTTATGTCCCCTGCATTGGCAGGTAGGTTCTTCACCCCTAGAGCCACCTGGGAAGCCCGTCCCTGGCAGGAGAAATAGTTGTTGCGAGGCTCTCGGGGTGGGGGGCAGAGGCCTTTATGGGGCAACAGAGACAACTGTATGTCTGGAGGAGACTAGAAGAGGCAGTGTTGCAGAAACCAGGACTTGAGAAACCAAGGACCACACTCGAAGGGTTGGAGGACTCAGGTTTATTACGCCGGTGGGCCCAGAGAAGTTAACACTCCAAGCTCTGAACCCCGAACAAAGGAGTTTCAGAGTTTTTATAGACAGACTATAGTGGGCAACACTGGCTATTAATAGGCTGGTTTAAACTAAGGGGTTTTGAGTGCATGGAAACCGCAGTCAAGATGGGGAGGGGGATGCTTGACCTTTACACACACAGGCATGATTAAGCAGGTTTGCAGGGGCTGGGCAGTTGCAAAGAGCAGGACAAGGGTGAATGAGATAAGCTCCAGTTCCTAGCATTGTAAGTCCCCACTTTCTGAGACTACATGACCTATGTGATCCAGACTTTGCAAGGAGCAAGCTGAGTTACAGAGGTAGGAGCAGGAGGTTATGTAAAATTTTAACTTTTCCTCTTCAGAAGGGCCAAAGGAAATAGGTAACTGGAGTGGGGACCAGATTATCACCATCATGGTAGCATACCCAATACCCTTTTTAAAGCCAGAGATTTTCAACCAGCTGATCCACAGAGGGGAAGGCATTTTCAAACTGCCTGCTCAAAACACATTTCCCTTTGCTGCTGCTCATAGGTTGGAATGCATAAAAGCTTAAAAATAATGTCTTCCCCACTCCCCCATCCTCAGCCTTCCTTTTTTTCACTTTGTTTCTCCTTCAAGAGTCTCCTTCTTGTTGCCCAGGAATAAAGAGCACTAAGAAAAGACTTATCAAAAAGATCTCAAGAGATTCCCATTTCCTTTTTTCTAATCCTCACAACCTAAGGGTCTTAGGTCTCTTCAAGTGGTTAGTTGTTGCAGTGGCAATTTTTTGAACAGCGTCATCTCACAGGTGAATGGAGCACTAAGTAATGTGGTATGATTTTTGAGAGCATCTGCAGGCTATGATGCAAATTGCATAAGAAAAAAAAAAAAACAACCGTCATTTCAGACTTCTCTACAAAGCAGTTTTAAGGAGGCATCAGTTATGAATCATCCCAGAAGCCATTCTAAAAGGTTAAGGAGCCAAAAGAAATTATTTTTAACATAATGCTAATGGAGCACGTGTATCATCTGAGGAAAATTGGGAAAGCATTCTACTTGATGCGATGCTTGGAGTCCAGTAAGCATCCGGTTGGTTTGGCTGGGACCTGGGATCCCCTGACTGCAGTGTGTAGTGGAGAGGTGTGTCCCCAGCTTGATTATTCCGTCCTGAGGTCAGATGCTCATGCAGTCAGAGAAGGGTTTTGAAAAGGGTCTGTTAAAATTGGGCCAGGCTGTACTTTGATTTTGTATTTGTAATGAGAGGACCTGTAGCACACTGAGCCTGGTCAAAAGGTTTTCCTTTCTCTTTTCACTCATAAATGCAGGGTTAGCCTTGTTTAGATATTAGCAAGACTGATCCTGCCCTCAGCCTGATGACAGGCTTTTTCAACCGTCCAAGCAGCCCTGGGCTCCAGAGCTGGCATCTCTCTCTGGTGAGACTGATGACACCTGGTTGCCAGTAAGGGAAGGTGGAGGTATTCTGCCCCCTCTATTGTGTGCTCAGGGCCACACTGGTGCCCCTGGTGACCTCCAGTCCCAATTCTCTTATTTGGGACCCTTGGGGGGCCATTTGTTCTTCACTCTTTTATGGAGACATAGAAGCCAGGGGCATGATTTCTAAATAGAGAGGCATTAGACAAGGAATTTGCAGACTTAACAGGTTCTGCTCCCTGGCGGCCGATGTGCAGGCCATATTTTGGGAGGGTCACAGAGGTCATGGTGCGCATTATGATAGTCAGTCTCAGCTGTGGAGATACAAAGCTGCAGCTGCACCTGGGGTCTTCGGAACCATCAAGGGGTTTTTTCTCAGAGTCACCCTGAACACAGGCAGACTCAAGAGACGAGAGAATTTTGGTAATTGGTTGAGTTGAGGGATGTGCTCAAGTGTGTGTGTATGTGTGTGTGTGTGTGTGTTGTTAATGAAAAAGGTGTTCACCGACGCTTGTTAAAGCAGTAAGCAGAGTTTATTTAGGACTGTTGAGGTAGCTATGAGGACCACTGCCATAGGATTTTACAGTGGGGCAGAGGGATTGGATTCAACTCTGAACACAGCATGGACAAGTGGGAACTTTAGTCAAGGAGCAAGGTGTGTGTGTGTTAGGGAGGTGATCAGTGGATGGAAAATTACCAAGAGAAAACATAAGGGTAAGGGAGATTCTGGGTAAACGGACCTGACTGGATTTTTACTGAAGACAAGGTGACTAGGTATCATCTGGGGGATGGTGGAGGATGTGAAACCCAATCAGATATGGAGGGTGGTCAGATATCAAGAACGGAGGGCTCTGGTTAAACTGACTTTTTAAGCAAGGTTCTTGCTAAAACTGCAGTTTACAAAGAAGTACACAGATGGGTCTAGGAAAAGATTCAGGAGTCCAACTCCAGTTTGGTCAGCAAAGGGTCTTTATCATTGTGTATGTGTGTGCTTGTGTGTATGTGTTTGCACATATGTATGTGTGCATGTGTGCATCTCTTATGTGTGTATATATCTGTGTGTGTGTGTGTGTGTGTGTGTGTGTGTGGTAGGGGGCTGATGGGTAAGAAATTCACGGAGAGCAGAGTCGGTAAAGCACGTCTCTAGGGAGAGGAGCCCTAGTGACTCACCACATTTTTAGAAATAAATGATGGAACAATGGTGGTACAATAGAAATTAAAAGAGACATAGGGAAGAACTGATTCTAGAAATAGGGAAGAATTTTCAGTTGTGCCTTCAGGAAGTCTTTGTAGAATTTGCATTCACCAGTGATATCTGGTCTTCTGAATTCATATTTCCTTCTTTCCTATGTTAATTGCCCTTCTTACCACATACCACCTTGATCATTGCTATACATGTACAATTCCCACTAACTCAGTCTGAACTTCCTTAGCGCAGGAGCCATGCTCTTTGTGTCACCAAGTCCTTTCTTCTCTTGTATAGACACTCAGTAAATGTTTGCAGATCAAATGAATGCATTTCAACACCTTCTTTCTGAATTTTGTTGATGTTGTTGGGAAAACTTGTAATTAGTAAGGAGTCAACATTTCAGTATTCTAAGTGGTTAATAATCATATAATTAAAATGCTAACATGATAAGTGGTAAACATCTTGAGTTTCAAAGACTTTTGATATATCCATGTCATCACTGGCTTTTATAAACACATGATTTTAGTATACTAATACTTACCTAGCCTCTGTTATAATGTTTTTGCTGGAAAAATAGATTTCAGAATACTTGCTTCATCTAACAAGGCTGTGATGATGAATATTTCAAAGCCCTTTAAGAAGTCAGTAGTGAAAGGCTGATGTTATCAAGTACATTTGTTTGAGATTTTACTGTTGTTATAATAGAGAAAAATATACATGCACACCTATCTATAAACTCTTCCAAAAAACACAGGAGAATTTCAGTATGTTTTTAAGCACCTTATTCATTCTTTTAAAAGGTCTTTGTGGCAACAATGACGATGAAACTGAAGGTACTCATAATAAAATAGCTTCTGTAGCCCTTTATAATTTTAAAGCTCCATGTATTATCTCAGACTCAACAGTTCAGTAGGAATGGGGACAAGCTCTTTATAACCCTAAGTTACTGTTAAAGCACAAAGAATCAAAACAAACTGCAAAGTCATTTTAATGCAAATGTATTTATTTAGCTTTATTCCCAATGTTCTGAAATACATTTATTTGATCTTCAGAAGGCATCTGGAAATTTAGAAAAAATACAATGAAGTCATTATCAAGCATTTCATACGTTCCCACAAGGTAATGGCCCTATTACAGCCTGTGACTGTCCATTTCTTGGGCGAGCCTTCTGTTCCCGACTCTGGGAAGGCAACTTGGCAGAGAGCAGTCTTGCCTTCCCCTCCCTCCTTCCCTTTCCCTCTTCATCTACTCCCTGCACCCCTGCCCCGGGTCTGACTGCTGGGTGTTGGCACCCCCTGTCCTGGAAGGTCCCCCTGAGCTTCTGTGGGCTGTAGCCCGGGGTGGGAGTGTGCTTACTTAGCAGATTGGTGAAGAGGGGGGCCCTCTCGAGGCAGAGGATTCGCAAATGTCTATCATCATATAGTCAAGCAACAGAAGTCATCTAAGAGGAGATGTTTTGCTGATTTTAAGGCTATTGTACACTTTCCCGTGAAGATGCCTATGTATTATTATCCTATGCTCTGACTAATCCAGAAACTGGTTCATTTGTCCCTAGATGATCCCAGATAGACTGCATTAAGATTTAAGACCATATTAAATTTTCACATTGCATAATGAGTGCAGGCAGCAGGTAGAATCCAGAACCTTTGCTCTCCCTCATATACCTGGCTTTGGTAGTTTCTATGTTGGCATTCTTAGTGGTAAAAGAAGGTCCAGCCCAGAACTCTGTGGGCACCCGCGTTCCCATGCTTACCATACAGTGTTCTAATTCTGGTTTTGGAGCTCCCTTCCCCACTGGAGTATGAGGTCCTTGTGGGTAGGGTTGGCTTCTTGTTCATCTCTGTTATTCCAGGGGAAGATATATAAATAGGAAAGCAATATAGTTTACTGAATGGTAATTAAAATGAATGTGCACTCATGAAAGGATGTGTTTGGCAGAGAGTCATTTAAAATTTCATGTGCTAAGTTGCTTCAGTCATGTCTGACTCTGTGCAACTGTATGGACCATAGCCTGCCAGACTCCTCTGTCCATGAGGATTCTCTAGGCAAGAATACGGTAATACGTTGCCATGCCCTCCTCCAGGGGATCTTCCTGACCCAGGGATTGAGCCAAGGTCTCTTATGTCTCCAGATTTTGATAACTCATATTGCAAAGTTGTTGCTGCTGCTGCTAAGTCGCTTCAGCCATGTCCAACTCTGTGCGACCCCATAGATGGCAGCCCCCCAGGCTCCCCTGTCCCTGGGATTCTCCAGGCAAGAACACTGGAGTGGATTGCCATTTCCTTCTCCAATGCATGAAAGTGCAAAGTGAAAGTGAAATTGCTCAGTCGTGTCTGACTCTTAGTGACCCCGTGGACTGTAGCCTACCAGGCTCCTCTGTCCATGGGATTTTCCAGGCAAAAGTACTGGAGTGGGGTGCCATTGCCTTCTCCATTGCAAGGTTAAGTGTTGTTTATTTGAGTGCCATTAATTTGAAAGGTAGATATGATAAAAAGTTATAAATAAGTATTAAAACCACTCCTTTCAAGATCGTAAACATATTCTAATGTTCTTTTGTGGTACTGCCAATAGGCATTATTTACCATTATAATTTATGTAGTACTCAAAAGAATTTTATTTTACTGAAAATGTTTTTGGTTTGTGTCTTTTTAACTTTAGAGGAATTAACCTCTGTCTGACCTTGCTGTCTGACTTAGAAAGTTTTTAATAATGGACAGTGAAATTCATCCTGTAGAGCTGAAGATCCACGAGAAGAAGAAAAAAGCAGGAAAACAGTGACTCAGCAGTTAAAAAGGATTTCCCTGGTAGCTCAGCTGGTAAAGAATCCACCCGCAATGTGGGAAACCTGAGTTTGATCCCTGGGTTGGGAAGATCCCCTGGAGAAGGGAAAGGCTACCCAATCCAGCATTCTTGCCTGGAGGATTCCATGGACTATATAGTCCACGGGGTTGCAAAGAGTTGGACACAACTGAGCAACTTTCACTCACACTCACCTGTAGACAGTCCCAGCTCTGCAGTTTGCAATGTGTCTTTGCTCTTACTGTTGTACTTCTGACTGAACAGCTGTAAACTGGAGATTCCCACGAGCCCCTCTTTGAGTGGATGAACTTGATAGAGCTGTTCACAGAACTCAGGAAAACAGTACTGACTTCTTATAAAAGGCTATAGTTCAGGAACAGCCAGGTAGAAGAGAAGCACAGGCAAAGTATGGGAAGGGGCACAGAGAGGTCATGCCCTCTCCTGGTGCCACATTTCCAAGTGTTCACCAACCTCAACCCCACTGTTGAGGGGTTTTTATGGCGGGTTCAGTACTTAGGTGTGCTTGATAAAACTGATATTGGTCATTGGTGACTGAACTCAATCTCCCACTCCCACCCCTCCCCCCACCCCAAACGTCAGAGGGTGCTGCTGAAACTTCCAACCCTCTAGTCACATGACTGGGTCTCTAGGCAACCAGTCCCCATCCTTAGGTTACCTAGGAGTTTCCCAAAGTCACTTTGTTAATATAAACTCAGTTGTGATGGAAAGGAGCTTGACACCCATTTCACCTTTATAACTCTTAAGCATTTCAGGATCTGAGGACAAAAGGCCAAATAAAGCCAAAGATACCCCTGTGACTCTTATATACGAAATAGCAAGAGTTTTAGCTCTGTGCAAGGAACAGTGAACAATTTCTTATAATTTTGTGTTTTTTATTATAAATCACTAAATCATATCATCTGCAGTCATTGTGACTTTTCACCTGCAGTCGTTTAGGGTGAGTAGTAGACAAAGGTCTGGAAATATTTTATTTTATTTTTATTGGGGTATAACAGTGTTGTGTTAGTTTCTGCTGTACAACAAAGTGAATCAGCTGTATGTATACATACGTGCCCTCCCTCCTGGGCCTCCATCAACCTTGCCACCCATCTCATCCATCTAGGTCACAGCACCAAGCTGAGCTTCCTGTGCTATACAGCACATTCCCACTAGCTATCTGTTTTATACATGGCTTGCACATACGTCAATCTGTTTCCCAGTCCATCCTTCCCTTCTGTGTCCACAAGTCTGCTCACTACATCTGTGTCTCTATTCCTGTCTTCCAAATAGGTTCATCTGTACTATTTTTCTAGATCCCACATATATATGTTAATATATATATTTGTTTTTTTCTCTCTGACTTATTCACTCTATATGACAGGCTCTAGGTCTGGAAATATTTATAGTGGTTGTAGGGAAATAAATATTTGCAGTAAAATACTTGCAATTCGTATATTTCCATTAATTTGTTTGTATTTAGAATAATAATGCATGTGGACTCAAGTAAGTTCTTTCTGATACAGCTTTGTGCCTTTTCTCCCCTTTATAGACCACTGGAACGATCCAGTGAAGATGTGGATATAATCTTCACACGGCTGAAAGAAGTTAAAGCTTTTGAGAAATTTCACCCAAATCTCCTTCATCAGATTTGTTTGTGTGGTTATTATGAGAATCTGGAAAAAGGAATAACATGTAAGAAACGCAACTCCGTGGTGTGTTTTTGTGTATAAGTTATGTGTTCATTTGTGGTTATGCTGTAGGGATGGATAGCAAATGGGGTATCTTCGTGCCAAATAGTTGAGCTCAGTCAAAGGTATGAGGTTGACATTTCTCTCTCTTGTTAATTCAGTTCTACAGCATTTCCTTAACTCCTTTGTCCATAGCATGTAAATGGTTCTTCCAGGGCAGCCTCCTTTTCAGATGGAGCTGGAAGGATTTATATATTTAGCAAGATCCTTGGAAGCTCTAATATATAATTATTTTCTGTAACCCAAGAAATATGGGAGCCAATAGGATATTAAATGGGCTTCCCTTGTGGCTCAGTGGTAAAGAATCCACCTGCCAATGCAGGAGACACAGGAGTCTCAGGTTCAATCCCTGGGTCGGGAAGACCCCCTGGAGAAGGAAATGGAAACCCCCTCCAGTATTCTTGCCTGGAGAATTCCATGGACAGAGGAGCCTGGTATGCTGTAGTCTATGGGATCATAAAGAGTCGGACATGACTTAATGACTAAACAGCAACAGCAAAAGGATGTTAAATAAGATAAAAGGTCTCGACTAATGATAATAGTCATTTTAAAAATTAAAGCACAGCTGGTTTACAATAGTAATGTTTTGAATTAACATCACTGATAACATCTATTCCAGATGTGACTAAGGGGTGGGGGAGTAAAATGATTGACAGCTGCATTTAAAAAAATACAAGTACATTCTCATTTAAAAAAGTAAAGCTATTGCCATCTGTTGTGATGCTTTGCTGCTGCTGCTGCTGCTGCTAAGTCGCTTCAGTAGTGTCCGACTCTGTGCGACCCCATAGAGGGCAGCCCACCAGGCTTCCTCGTCCCTGGGATTCTCCAGGCAAGAACACTGGAGTGGGTTGCCATTTCCTTCTCCAATGCATGAAAGTGAAAAGTGAAAGTAAAGTCGCTCAGTTGTGTCTGACTCTAGCGACCCCATGGACTGCAGTCTACTAGGCTCCTCCGTCCATGGGATTTTCCAGGCAAAAGTACTGGAGTGGGGTGCCATTGCCTTCTCCGTGTGATGCTTTACACTGCAGTAACAGAAAACTCCCATCCAACTGGCTTGACTATGATTCCTGTAAGGAGGGAACATCAGTTATCCACGTATAAGCAGTCCTGAGGTAGGATGGCTTCAGGGCTGGTTGATTAAGTGGCTCAACGACATTATTAAGGTCTCAGGTTTCTCTCATATTTTTGTTGGTTTATTTGTTTTTGCTGTTCATCTTGAGATGTCGGCTTTTGTACTCAGATTTGTCCCAAGTGGTTCTGAGGCAACTAGCTGCAGCAGTTGGAGGCATTGCATGCTGATACAAAACATTCCTGCTGAAGGACTATTTCTTATCTCTTTTCCAGAAGTCCTGCAGGAGACCTTCTGTGTTGTTTCAATGGCCAGAATTGCATCATGTGCCTCTAATTAAGCCAATCACTGGCACAGATTATGGGACCACGTGATTGATTTAGACCAATCACGGTTACCCCGGTGGAGCTAGGGAAGAACCTCACATGCTCTGAGTATTTGGCCTTGTGGAGGAGGGTGGGAACTTGTATATAATCCGTATTGATGGCATGATTTCAAGTGGGGAACTAACAGGGTTTGTCACAACACCATTGTAGAAAATTTAGAAGACAAAACAAATATCACCTACAATCCCCAAATCCAGAGATTGCTGTTTACATTTTGTGTGTGTCCTTCAAGATATTTGCCTATGTGCACACAAAGCACAGTCACACTTCTGTTTAAAAAATCATCCATACATGTTGTTTTCAAACCAATCTTTTTTATTCTTACTTAGTGGGAACATTATTTTTTTTAGAGATAAGATTCTGTCTTCTGTTTCTTACAGCCATTTTCGAAATGAGTCTTCTATGTGTGTAATGTGAATTTGATTGGCAAGTGGTAATGTCTTTGGGGGCCAAGAAGTTCATGAAAGGCAAAGCCCTAAATCTAAAATAAGTCACTTACAAAGGCTAGGAATAGCAGAGTTACTGGCGAGGCCAGCTAGAAACTCATCAATCCCCCATCTTAAGCTTGTCATTGCACCTGGTGGGATACCATTGTTGTTCTTGCCTTCCCCAGCATGCTTTAGTCAGAGAGTTTAGAACAGCTTGTCATCATTAATTATGGCTCCCAGAAGCTTCCTCTTATGCAGTGCGCCCTAGCCTTGCCAGAACCCAACTGTCCCACTGAGTTGTCATGTGATTTTTCATTGAGCCACTTGACTTCTGAGGTAGGATTCTGTGAAAAGAATTTTAAAATATCAGATCATTCCATCTAGTTATTTAGCTAGAATATTTAAAAGGGTAGTTGGGTTTGCATGAGATTTTTGAACCAGTGTTTCAAAATGACTTTCCAAACTGTTGGTCTCAACTAGGACGTGGGAACTAAGATTCGCACTAAATAGCTAAATGCTTTGTCTCTGAGATAACAAAAGTAAAGCAAAACTGAGTTCAGAAATCTCTGATGAGAATCATTTCCAAAGAGTGGTTACCTCCTGATGCCTAAAAGCAGTGAATTTATACAACAAAGTAGCAAGTGGACAATGAAAATATGGTAGTTAAAAGTTTTTTAACAGATTTTATTTTTCTTAGTCATTGGTTAGCTTAAAATGAGACATTTTATTCTGGAAAACATGTTGTTTTTTTAATATAAATAGATTTGTGAAATTGGGGGTGGTGATCTGGTTTTGTTGAGTCACAGTCTTTTTAACACATACCCCATCTAGAGTAATGATTTTCCAAGTATCACAGCACAATGAAGTGTGTTTAAGACAAAGTACAGAGAATACCAGACAATTCTTCTTACATTCAAAGAATCTCATAGGCTTTAGGGTTATCATCCCTTATTGCTACTGTGTAAATATAAAAGAGTTCTGTTTAATAGAGTTCTGCTTACAGAATGTTAAATAAATAGGATATTGCTTTGTTGATAGAAGAGGCAAAGGAAATTATGGTATGCTCTGGTGGGAATAGATAAAGGAATCTCATCTAGGTCCAAGTTAGGCTCAGAACAGTCAGTGAGAAATTAGCAGATTACGTGGTAAAACCAACTTACATTTGGCCTGCTTACCTGCCTGTTTCTTTTCCAGTATTTCGCCAAGGTGATATTGGAACAAACTGGTATGCTGTCCTGGCAGGGTCTTTGGATGTTAAAGTTTCTGAGACCAGCAGTCACCAGGTAAGATACCATATTCTTTTTATTTTCTTAAAGTAAGATTTATTATTGTTATTTTAAATGATACATTATCCCTCTGTCTTGAATGCTATCAAAATTACATTTTCAAACCCGTTTCATCTTTCCTGTAGTACAGAGTTCCATAAGTATGTGTTGAATTCCTTTATTAAGTTACTCAAGAAACATACATAGTGAATATTTTCCACGTGGTGCCAGGTGTGGGAACATGAAATGCAGAAGCACACAGGCTGCCCTCCGGGAGCCTGCTGTCTGTTAGAAAAATGCAAACGAGTCCACAGCAGTGGGAAACTGCTATCGTGTGAGGTGAAATGTGAGCGAAGGGGAAAGAGAAGCAAGTCTTCCGAGGTTCCTCCTTAGATCCTCCTGAATCTGGCTTCCTGACTTTTCTCTGCCTTAGAAGTGACCCCCTTGTCAGCTTTAAATTTGTTTTATTTATTTTTGGCTGCATGGGTCTTCGTTGCACGTGGGCTTTTCTCGAGTTGTGGCGAGCAGTGGCGACTCTGCTGTGGTTTCAGGCTTCTCGTTGCCGTGGCTTCTCTTGCTGCAGAGCACAGGCTCCAGGGCACATGGGCTCAGTAGCTGCAGTCCCTGGGCTCTAGAGCACAGGCTCAGTGTCCACGATGCATGCCATGAGCTTCATTGCTCTGTGGCGTGAGGTCTCTTTCCGGATCAGAGATTAAACTTGTGTCTACTTCATGGCAGGCAGATTCTTTACCACTGGCCACCAGGGAAGCCCCTCTTATCAGCCTTTTGTGAGCTCCAGCAATGCAGGGAAACATGGTCAAGGCAGTCTCCCAAATACCTCTCACCATTTCTCTACCTCATCTTGTTGAATGTGGAGGGCCAAGAAACATGGGCTTACTTTATCTTCATTAGTCACCTCTGAGGAGCATGGTGTCCTAGTAGATAAAACTCATATTCTTGCTGCCTCCTCCATCATATTTGTGAGTTTGGACTGGATCCTAGATTCTCCTTTCACATCTGCAGTGACCCTTTCGCCATCATTATTCCACATGGCCTACATGTACAGAACCTTCCTATGTAGAGCCAAGAACCTCTTGTCTCAAAAGGACACCCCTCTAGAGGCTGCAGTCCAGCTTCGGTATGAAAATGTTCTGAGTCTATTCACATATATCAGGATTCAGATAAAAACTGAAGGAGGAGAATCGGCTAACTACAAAATTGGAAAGAAATATCAAGAAAGGTCAAGGAATTAAAGGGACAAATAATCCCCAGCAAAATACCATGTTTAAGATAGTGCTTCTAAGCCTTTTCCACATGTGGCACACTTCAACTGTGAGAAACATCTATGACATACTCCATTTGAGGTTTAACTTTGTAGGAATTTGTGTGTATATTGTAGTTGTGGGCAGTTACCATCTAACGAGTGGATTGTTGGTTAGTGGACATTTGGTGTTTGGAGCACAGTAGCCTGGGTTCTACCCATTGTCATGGGGGGTTAGGGTCTCAGGCCAGTACCCAAGTCCTCCTCACCTGAGAGTATACATTCTCAGTGCATCCGTGCATCAAAAGTTCCACGAGGAACTGCCTGGAATCTGAACCTGCGAGCCTCGATGGTACTGTCCTCCTGCCCTCTCTTGCAGGGCCAGTTCCCTCTTGAATTTCAGAGCAGCCCCAAGGGAGAGGTGGGTTTTGATTCTTATAAGTTGCTTCAGTTTTCCAGTGGGACTGAGAACAGCTAGCAGTTCTTGGATATTTGTTATGTGCTAGGCAATGTTCTAGCACATAACTGTATTTCCTTGCTCCTTCAACCCTGTGAGGTGGGTCACGTTACTGTTTCATTTTACAAATGAGGAAACCAAGCCTTTGAGTGGCGAACTAACTAGTTTCAACTAACATATCTAGAAACTAGGGACCAAGATGAATAAGCAGTGAGGCGCTTGAACACATGCTCTTAGCCAGCACTCTGTACCGTTTGACTCAGAAGAACTATGATGAAGCAGTTCCCTCTCTCTTGGCTGTTTCTCATCCTTTCAGATCTTCTCACGCTCTGTATCTCTGCATACCTTCTGCCTGCAGACTGCTGTCCAGGTGGGTCCCCTCCAGACCTTTGTGCTCAGAGTGGCTTCTGATGCTAACCTTCACCTGCTCTTACCTGCATGGATGTGCGGAGGGGACAGGGCCTAGAAAAGGATGATCTTCCTTCCTCCTCTGTCTGGTTCTTCATGAGTAATGATGGTGATGCAGAAAAGCTGAATGAAGAAAGGTGAGGACAGAGGAAAAGGAAGGAAGATGAAAATTAGGAAGGAGAAAGGTGAGAAGGGAAGCAAAGCAGGGAAGAGATGAGGAAAGAAGAATTTGGAAGGGCAGAGGAAGTGTTCTTAAGGGAAGATAAAGATCATCAGCAGCGATGTGCTGACACCTCAGATGCTAAGCTGGCGTGAGATTTTGATGGTATTAAAATAGTATTTGGCCAGGGGCTGCCTGAGTATTGCTCTTGACCAGTTATCTCTCAATGTGGGGTGCTCGCCAAGAATAGCTGAGCAATAGCTGTGGATTTTAAAAAAGTTTTTAGTAAACTTTAACTTTAGATTCTAGCTGTGGCTTTGACCTCAGCCCCAGTGAAGAGAACTTTCCTAAGTTGGGCTTTGTTGTTGTTCGGTCCCTAAGTTGAGTCTGACTCTTTGTGAGCCCATGGACTGCAGCACAGCAGGCTTCCTTCTTCTTCATTATCTCCCAGAGTTCACTCAAACTCATGTCCATTGAGTTGGTGATGCTATCTAATTATCTTATCCTCTGTCGCCCCTTCTCTTTTTGCCTTCAATTTTTCCCAGCATCAAGGTCTTTTCTAGTGAGTTGGTTCTTTGCATCAGGTGGGCAAAGAATTGGAGCTTCAGCTTCAGCATCAGTCCTTCCAATGAATATTCAGGGTTGATTTCCTTTAGGACTGACTGGTTTGATTCCAGTTTGATCTGTAGTCCAAGGGACTCTTAAGAAACTTCTCCAGCCCAATTCGGTAGCATCAGTTCTTTGGCATTCAGCCTTCTTTATGGTCCAACTGTCACATCTGTACATGACTACTGAAAAAAAAAAAAACCCATAGCTTTGACTACACAACCCTTTGTCAGTGAAGTGATATCTTTGCTTTTTAATCTTCTGTCTAAGGTTGGTCATAGATTTTCTTCTAAGGAGCAATAGTCTTTTAATTTTGTGGTTTCAATCACTGTCTGCAGTGATTTTGGAGCCCAAGAAAATAAAATCTGCCACTTTTTTCTCTTCTATTTGGCATGAAGCTGGGCTTAATCTTCTCATATTCTCATATTAGCTTTATACCAAAGTTGGCTTTTTGCTTCTTTTTCTGTGTACTTCACAGAATCCAACCATAGTCCCAGCCAGAGTTTTCTGAATTGATTTGCAGAGTCCCTAAGAAATAAGGAAGAGAAGACACATTGACCTCTACAGCCTCCAACCCTCTGGAGAAATAGACAGAGAACCCAGCCTTTCAGCCAGCTCTGATGGACAAGATAGAATTCCAACCACACGAGAGGAAGGAGCTAAGGAGAATGAGTGAGATGGCTGACACTTCTCTCATGGCAAGTGACTCAAAAGAGAGAAACAAAAAGGTCATTGCTATCTGCTCTGGCCTTGTAATGGACTCTGGGTCTCTTCCCAGTAGTGATGTGGCCAAATCAAGGCAGTGGGTTAGCCAATCAGAGTGGTACCCTGTATAAGTCAGGGTTCTCCAGGTAGCTAGTATCAACAGGTGACAGATGTTTAGATGTAGACAGATCTATAGACAGAAAAATTGAAGGCAAAAAGAGAAGGGGCGACAGAGGATGAGATAATTAGATAGCATCACCAACTCAATGGACATATAGACAGATCTATAGATGTAGACATTTCCTTTAAGGAATTGGCTTATGTGATTGTGGGCACTGCCAAGTTGGAAATCCTGAGGGCAAGCTGGCAGGCTGAAATTCAGGTGAGAGCAGATGATGCGGACTTTACAGACATTAATCTTAAAGTTGGAGATTCAGAGAGATTTCCATGTTGCATTCTGGAAGCAGAATTCCATCTTTGGGAAACCTCAAGGGAGACATTGGCTGTTAAGACCTTCAACTGATTGGGTGAGGCCCACTCGTGTTATGGAGGGTAATCTGTTTTAAAGTGCTGCTGTAAATGTTAATCACACCTAAAAAATACTTTTACCTCAGAATCTAGGCTATTTGACTAAACAACTGGTTACCATAGTCTAGCTAAGTTGACACATAAAATTAATTATCATATGCCCCTATCATGGGGGGCAAAATGGGTTTGGGCAATGGGCCACGGGAGGAGAAGCCAGAAAAGGCCTGGGATTCCCGGAGACCAGCGCCAGCACTGCCCGTTCCGCCATGCGCCGCACTGTGCCGGGCCCCCGGGTATCCATTGACTCCATCTTTTATGCCCTGTTTTACAGGAGCTTGAAAACAAGGCTCAGTGACCTAAGGTATAACATTCCCAGTTCAGTTCAGTTCAGTTCAGTCGCTCAGTCGTGTCCGACTCTTTGTGACCCCATGAATCGCAGCACGTCAGGCCTCCCTGTCCATCACCAACTCCCGGAGTTCACCCAAATTTATGTCCACCAAGTCAGTGATGCCGTCCATCCAGCCATCTCATCCTCTGCCGTCCCCTTCTCCTCCTGCCCCCAATCCCTCCCAGCATCAGAGTCTTTTCCAATGAGTCAACTCTTCACATGAGGTGGCCAAAGTACTGGAGTTTCAGCCTTAGCATCATTCCTTCCCAGGGCCACACAAATGTACATGGCTAAATTAAGGTTTGAATTTCTGTCAGACACACTCCCAATTCACATTCTTCTTGCTTCTCATACACAAATAAAAGGTGGGTAGGGGCCGAAAAAGAAAAAGAAGAAAAATTTAAAGAGACTAAGAGAGAATTAAGGAAAGAGAAGTGGAGTTAACAGCAAATCTTTAAAAGTGGGTACAGCAGCGTTTCTTGCTAGCCTGCCCTCCACTTACTTGCCTCAAGTCTCACCCTGCCCTGCATGCCTCTCTTCTCATCTGAGAGTCAGGAGTCAGAGGAGATGGTGGAGATAAACTTCCAGACGTAACCTCTGAGTTTCGGCTCCTCAGTGGGGTTTTATCTGAGCCAGAATGGTGAGATGAGGGCTGGAATGGCTAATGGTAGCAGAACGCTCACTATGAGCATCTTTATGCAAAGCACTTTACAAGCTTTATTTCACTGGCTACACCCTACATTGCCCTCCCCCATTCAGTGCTATGATTAGTCTCATTTCACAGATGCTCAGTAACTTACCCCAGGGCACACACCCATTCAGTTTAGTTCAGTTGTTCAGTCGTGTCTGACTCTTTGCAACCCCATGGACTATAGCACGCCAGGCTTCCCTATTCATCACCAACTCCCAGAGCATGCTCAAACTCACGTCCATCAAGTTGGTGATGCCATCCAACCGTCTCATCCTCTGTCGTCCCCTTCTCCTCCTGCCATCACTTTTCCCCAGCATCAGGGTCTTTTCCTATGAGTCCATTCTTTGCATCAGCTGGCCAAATATTGTAATTTCAGCTTTAGCATCAGTCCTTCCAATGAATATTCAGGACTGATTTCCTTTAGGATGGACTGGTTGGATCTCCTTGCAGTCCAAGGGACTCTCAAGAGTCTTCTCCAACACCACAGTTCAAAAGCATCAGTTCTTCAGCACTCAGCCTTATAGTCCAACTCTCATGACTATTGGAAAAACCATAGCTTTGACTATATTGACCTTTGTTGGCAAAGTAATGTTCCTCCTTTTAAATATGCTGTCTAGGTTTGTCATAGCTTTTCTTCCATTAGGGTGTTGTGATTCTAGGACCAAGTTCTTGACCACTGTGCTTGTACAGGTGTCATCAGAGGATGTGAGAGGGAAGGGATGGAGTGAGGGCTGAGCCATTTAGGAATGACGTGGGGAGGAGCAGCTTTTCCCCTGAAGCTCGTGCAGCCACCGTCCTGCATTTCGGATTCCAGCTCAGAGCTCCATGCCTCACCTCCAAGCCCCTCCTTTCAAGTGTTTGCACTCGCGCCCCCCTCCGCCGACCGCCAAGGCCTACTGTTGGGGAACACCTGCTTTAGACCCGAAGACAAACAGTGAAATGAACATGGCCCATCCCTTTAAAGGGTTTCTAAGTTGGAAGGTGGGATTGAGAAGTAGAGGTGATCAGGGAGGGAGATTTAGGTGTGGTATATACAAAGTAGAGGTGAAACGGGTATAATTGGTGTTGATGGGTTGAGGGGGTGGGATTAAGAGAAAGGGAGGAGCCTGACTTCGATGAAGAGGTGGGTGGTGATGCCACTGATTGAAATAAGGAATACAGAAGGAAGAAAACCCTTCACAGATTCTGGTACAGTATTTTTATATTATACATTTATTAGGTATTATTGATTGAATTTTTCTGAAAGAAATCACGCTTTTTCTTCTACATGATGCTAAGATATAACTTTCAAGAACACATGGAGCAGAAATATATTATCTTTGGCTCATAAATTCATATTACCTTCCTGCCTGTCTCAATATATTACTTTTTCTCCCTTCCCATCACCCTTTATATTAAACTTTTCTGCTCCCCAGGGTAAGAAAACATACTTCTCGTTCTCCATATGATTGGTTTGACAGATCCTCCTTGAATTTTTTGGACCCCACATGGAGGGTTATACTTACTTCTCATTGGTGATACCCTCCGAGCAGAGTAATATTAAACGTTATCCTTTGCAAAGCATTTCACTTGCCCTCTTTCATTTGAGCTGCCCTGTTAGCTTGACCCAGTGCTGCAACTTGCTAAGACACAGTGAGTGAGTTGCCTACCCAGGATGACACAGTAGTAACCCATAGCGCTGGAATCACTGACTTCCTTGCCCAATCCAGTGCTCTGCTGGTACCTTACTTAACGTTAATCACACGTGTGGTGCGCCCAGCTACCTGGGCATAGGGGAGCCGTTATAGATACAAAGGGTGCGTGCTCCCTGATGCTGCCAGGATGCGTGGTGGTCACCGGGAGCTGGATCTTTCTCCGCCTCCTTGGATCACACTGATGGCCAATGTTATAACAAAGAAAGCCACTGATTCCTCATTTGGGAGAAGGATGAAAACACAAACGTTCAGTGGGTAGTAAGGTAAACTTACAAGTAAAGTTAGGCCCTTTCCTTGCAGGGGAGGGGAGAGGGGAAAAGCTACTGGGCTCACCTCCCAGTTTTGCTTGGGGTCAGCCCAGCAAAATACTTGGCAGTCAGTTTAGAAATGCTGTCAGGACCTTGTCTACTGATCTCACCCTGTGTCTACTGCCTCACCCTGTGGGTCCGCTCCTAGCTCGGGGCCGGCAGATGAGGGTACAGAATCCTGCTGAGAATTGGTTGGAACCAGCTTCTCTGCTCTCATGCAGTGAGGCCAGTGCTCAATTCTGCTTCCTTGCCTTCTCCCAGTCCAAGGCCTCAAGCGTGGACTGGAGGGGAGAAACCCAAAGCTCTGGATACAAAGAGGGATGTGACCCTACCTCCCTGAGACCCTCCCTGAGGAACTGGTCTCATGGTGCTTTCATTTCTTGTGTTACAGCTGTGAAGCTGTGTGCAGGTAAGAACTTTGGGAAATACATGGATTATCCTGTTCCTATAGCTATAGTGAACTTTTTAGAGTCTACCATCCTTGGAAATGCCTTCCTATCAACTATATGAATTGATATCAATTATATTGACTCCACTGCTCCATAAAACAAAACATACCTCAGAAGTACTTCTACCCCATGTCCCTGAGCAGTTGTCGGAGGCATCTCTCCCAGCTTTGCAGACATTCTCCTGCCTGGTCACTCTGTCTTACCCCATGAAACTGAGAACACCCAGCAAGGGGCCCTGCCCGCAGACCACTTCCCATCCCAGACCAGAGTGTCCCAACTTGGCTCATGTAGATTTCTCCTCGGCATCCCAGATTCTGTCAAGGATGCACCCTTCAGTTCCCAACAAGACCTGCCCCCGCTCTTGGTCTCTTACCTAAGTCTAAGCAGGACCTGCGGGCCTTTGGATATCCACAGCTGAACTCGTGTGCTCAACAGCCTGCCTGTCTCCAATGCCTATTTAACTTAATGGGCTAAAAGCCAGAGATTTACATTCCTATTAGAATGAATAATACTGTGGGTGGATTTTTCCTCATTAATATTTAGGTAGATTTCAGGTTAGAAGTGAGCATTAGAACAGGTTATAAACAAATATTAAGCTTTAAAACAATCATTTTATAAAGCTCATTATCTCAGACAATATCCACTTCGTGTGAGTGGGAGAGAAGAGACAAGGTCCTGCTTTTTTCTGCAGATTTTGTGAGTGGTATGGTAACTATTTTAATCTTGCTTTGGTAACTATTTAAAATCTAAACATAAAGAAGGTTAAACTAATCTTTACACCAAAAAAGTATAACATTTCCCCAGTCACATGAAAGGATTTCTGATGGCTGCAGAGCAAATAGAAGTATATACTGCAAAATAAGGAATAGGATGGTTTAGTAATTCATTAAAACTCCTATCTATATTTCTGTAACAGATGTTTATTTAAAATGTTAATATTTACCTAATGCAATGCACAATCATGTAAATCAGTCTTTTGAAATTCTCAGAGCCACTTAATTACTATGTGATCACAAGCAAGTTAGAGTATGTGTAAATTGGAGATGCTAGTTCCTACCTTAAATAAGTTAATGTGTATAAAGCACTTGGTATGAAGCTTGACCAAGAGCAGGGGTTCCATGATTTTTTCTTACTATTTTTAAGGAAAAGGTGATTGGCTAAAGTGGAATGCTGTAGGTTGCAATGTTGCCATTTTACCACAGGAGGGCAGTGCTAGAATAGAAAAAGCAGGAAATGCACATTGTATTTGAAAGAGCAAGAAGTTTAATAGTGGTGTTAGCCATTTCATGGGATAAGAGAATGGGGCTGTGTTTTGCCTTGGTTATCACTTTATTCGTCCTCTCCTCAATCTATAAAGTTTTGTGGCAAGTTTTGTAAAATGATCTCTTACTGATTCCCCCCCCGCAAAGTAAAATGTGGGGAGTTTTTTTGTTCGTTTGTTTTTTAAACCCTCTTTGTCTTAAAGACGTTTTTAAGTGTTGCATGTTTGTAAAATTTGGAGGACAGGCATATTTCTCTGTCATGTTGCTTTATCTTTCCCCTTCTTTCTGTTTTTGCCTGATTCCTTGATACATCCTCATTTTGATCCATTATTTTCAGATATCGCTATCATTAGGAAACATTCTCTGAACCCATGTCTCAAGCCAGTAAAACCTGAAAGGTGCCTTGTCCACAGTGGTTGCTTGCAATCTCAATATTCGTCTATGCTCAGGTCACTGTCTTTGTTGGGACCTGATTAGAGTTTGTTTAGCATCCAGCCTGGGACCTCTGCATACTGGGCTGAATTTTGTTGCCATGTAATTCTTGGTGCAGGCAGAGGCGAGAGAGAGCCACGGTGCAAGACAGACTGTCTGCCCCCTGAGACGAGGCTGGCCTCCCTGAGTCAGTTATCAGAGGCTAACACTGGGCCAGTCTCATCGAACCTTCCTGCAGCCAGCTTGCCTGATCTTGTTAAGCTGTGTCTAATGCTGATTCCAGGGAAGAACTTGTCTTTGCTGTTTGTCAGGAAGAAAAGCACATTTGTCTTAGAAGTATTTTGCCTTCCTGCTTGGTAGCAAATCCTTTAGACGGCACATACACCCTAATGTCTTGACAAATTCAGAGATTAGTTTCCATTAAATTTTTCTTTTCTTTTTTTTTAATTTTCACATCACTTTTTTCTTTCTTTAAAATATTATAACCAATTAACGTACTAAGATAACATTGTTTACATTCCAGTGGTGCATGTTTAATGACTAGGGCATGAATGATTAAAAACCACAATAATTATCTCAGCATTCCCTACAAAGTGCCCCATTTTTTTTGTCTAGAGGAGAGGAGAGGGAATGGAACACAGGGAAGGGAGAGGAATGAAGAAGGAATGGCATCATACAGGGAGAAAAACAAATGTCAATTATCATACTTAGGTTTCAGGTTTCAAAACCCGTTGAACAGGATAAATTATGAGAAAATAGATGTCAGTTTCTAAAAGAACTTGGAGCACTCCTTAAATTCAAGACTAGATTCAAGCTCATGAAACAAACCCAGCACAACAGAACTTAATGGCAAGTATTGCCTATAGGTCTAAAATATGTAAAAGTATTTGCTTTGTAAAAGTTTATTTCAAGGTCTACAAACTTTAAGGACCAGTTTGTTCCTTGGTATGAATCCAACAAGTATCCAAAGCAATAAATATGTGGTAAGACAATTAACTCTACTTGAGCCATTAATAAGGAATTGGGTTAAATACACAAAATAAAATGGGCTTCCTAGGGGGATCCGTGGTAAAGAAATTGCGTGCTGATGTAGGAGACTTGGTTCAAGCCTGCATTGGTAAGATCCCCTGAAGGAGGAAATGGCAACCTGCACCAGTATTCTTGCCTGGAAAATTTCATGGACAGAGGAACCTGGTGAGCTATAGTCCGTGAGTTTGCAGAGAGTCAGACACAACTGAGTAACTGAGCAACTGAGCATGTATGCAATGCAGACATAATAAAATAACTGATACTCCTTAAAATTACAGGAGAGTCAAAAATTGATGTACTTACCACAGAAAATTCTTCTATTTTATTTTAAATTTAATCAGAATGTCTAACTTGTGTAAATTGAATTTCTGTGGCTGCTTATAAATATCATTTGCAAGGTCCATGTGTATTAGCTTGAATTCCAGCGACACATAACCATGGCGTTTCTTAACACCATTCCTATGTTCATACTGTAGCTATGTAGCTATGTTTATAATGAAACAAACAAAATGCCTCATACAAGAATGCCTACTTTAAGAAAACCTAGTATACCATCGTGCAGACATACAAAGCAGATAACACAGGGGTGATTAGTTGCATACAAAAGGATTCTCTGATTTACAGCAGGATTCGTCAGAAGGGTTCCTTTGAATACATGCTCCCCCAGAGAGCTGAAGTGTTTTGCAGATCATTCAAACCACTTGACATCCAGACTGGGGACAGAGAAACTTGGAATTTAAGCATTGAAAAAGCCATCATTAATTGGAGATTAACACAAAATGAATAAGAGATTCTGTTACTTCAGTAGTAGAAAAACATAACTTGCTTTTTAGAAATGTAGATAGACATATGTATATACATGTATAGGTTAAGTCAGAAATAATATTTTCCTTTATTATTATTATTATTTTTGTGTGTGTGTGTGTGGAGCACCTGTATGCCAGGAACCATGTAGGACTATCTGTTATGTATATTGAATTCTACTAATAATCTTGTGAGAGAGATTGCACCATTTCGCAAATGAAAATACTGAGGCTCCTGGGAGCATTCTGCCGGAAGCCCTGGACCAGGAACTGACAGAAGTGAGTTTTGAATCTAGGTCTGCAAGGTGCCCCGTCTTCTCCCTCTGCTGCCTCCAAGGGATTCCTACCCTTACTCTGCCCAACCCTTTCTATGCCTGATGCTCCCTGCCTTCCCCCCGGGCCAGATTGTTGACATCTTTGGTAACTCACCTCACGCCAACTTTTATGAGTGAAGATAGCCAGACCCCACCCATTCTGCTAAAACACGTGCTGCTGCTGCTGCTAGGTCGCTTCGGTCGTGTCCGACTCTGTGCGACCCCATAGACGGCAGCCCACCAGGCTCCCCCGTCCCTGGGATTCTCCAGGCAAGAACACTGGAGTGGGTTGCCATTTCCCTCTCTGGCTGAACCACATACCAGTCCAAGATCCTGTGCATGACTTCAGCTGGTGCCTTGCTGGGCTGGAGTGGATAGAACCTCCTTTTCTAGATGACGGTGGGCGCCATCTAGAGGCGTGTGCAGGCAGTGCTGGTGAGGAGGTAGGAAGCCAGCGATTGAAGCTGCACAGCCCCCAGGTCAGCATGGGGAAGGATTGAGGCGGCCTAACGTGATGGATAGGGCTGGGTGCGGGACAGGGAGGCAGGAAACAGGCTCCGTGATGGAGGTGAGTGGCCAGGCAGGCTGACGAACAGGCCGGGTGTCGGAAGGATGCCAGGAAGGGCTGTCAGAACAAGGCAGTCTGCCACTTTGAGAAGAATTAGGATCCCAGGTAGGCTGTCAGGACAGATGGAGAAAAACAGAAACCCAGTTTCTCCAACTGAAATAGGAACCCTGTTAGAATGGGGCATGCGATGATCAGAGTGGGAAAAGCAGTAATGCAGACACGCTTCTCAGTTCTGGCTTTGATTGCCTCCGTTTCTCCTGATGAGGAAGAGAAGAGCTGAATGGATTGCATTCTCTAGGAGAGGGTCGAGTGAGCCCCAGTATTGGGGCCAGAAGGTGAGAGGGGAGCAATGCCAAATGTTTTGTATTTTCCTGGTGATTTGGAATGATTAGGTAGTCAATAAATCTATCAATTGGCTGGTTGAAAAAAGAACCTGTATGGCTAAAATTAATACTTAATCAAAATTAATTTTCCTACTGAGCCTTGGAAAGAGGTTCTTTTTTTATTTTTAATTGATTGATTGCTTTACAGTATTGTGAAGTATTTAATACTATCATCAGTAAGAATAGCTTTATTCAGCATTTCTTTTGAATCAGCCTTGGTGCAGAGCACTGAAATTATCTCCTTTAACTGTTGTGAAGAATTAAGGAGACGTCATAGTCAAGACGCCTGGCGCGGCGCATGGGGCATAGTGTTCCAGCCACACACGTGGAAATCCACATGCATGCAGGATGCACAGGAGATTAGCACTGTTCAGGGTGAGCGGGTCATTAAGTGTTCAGAAGGTAGAAGGACTGATCAAGCGGACTGATAGATGAGAGAGAGCTAGATCAGATAGGAGGAAGAAACCAAGTATCATCTCAGTATCATGCCACAGTTAATTCTTTTTCTGAGAGCCCATCACCACTAGTTACATAGTAGAAGTGGGCTCAGAGACTCTGTATCCTCTACGGGAAAACAGTGAGGTCTTCCCAGGTGACACCCAAGGGATATTGCTCTTCGGGTGTGTCTGTTGTGAAGTAGTCAGTGATAAGCTGGCCTCTGCTGCTCTTACAGAATCTCTTTGGGGATGCAGGTTTAAAGCAGTACCTCTCCAGAGGTCTCAGTGTGCCTTGGGACTCACAGCTCAAGATTGGTGTAGCTAATCCAATCTCATGTTTATCCAGAAGCCAATCTGGAGACAAGGATTTGGCTGCAGTTGTTTTTATGGAGGACACCCCAGGAAGTGTTGTAAGGAAGTAGGGAATTGAGACAAGGAATGAGAAATGCCAATAAAAATGTGTAGATGAGGAGTTCAGCTGTGGACAGCTGGGCTCACTCCTTCTAGGAACCCTCTAACAAATTGTGTCGGGTAGAAGCTGGGGTATTTATCTTCCTACTGTCATGCTTCTTTGGAAGATGCACCTGACAAGCTTTAACTGTCCAGCACTCTGCCCTGAAGCAGAGCAATGCAGATGAAAAGGGAGGCTGCAAGTATGTGTGGGAACTGTCCAGAAACCTATGGTTGCTTCTAAGGGTAGGGCTAGGGTGGGAGAAATGGGTGGGGAGGATCTGGCAGGACTCCAGCAGCATCTGCTAAACCCACCTTCATCCTTGAAAACACTCCACAGTTTTTAAATCTTCATTTCATGTTTGAAAATCCTCACAATAAATTGGCATCTTAATATAAAATGGGACATTTCTTCACTGTTGATGTCTCACAGTTTGTGCTGATTGCTTGCTTCACTCTCTGTCACTGTAAATATTTCCTTTTGGTAACCTTTCTGAACATTAATTTGCAAATGATTAGAAAATAAAAGTCTGAACAGTCCCTGTTTAATAAGTAGAGAGACATGAACAGATCTCCAGTGGATGCGTGAGTTTAAAGGAACGGTAGCATTGCATTCAGAAGAGGACACTTGGAGCCGTAGGCAAAGGCATGCATTTAGCTTTTCTACAGGATTTCAGGCTTGGAACTCTGACCTCCAGGGATCTGGTGACTGGGAGTGTGGACCAAAATAAGAGTGTGTTTGCCTCGCTGACTCACATTCACGCGGCTCTCATCTGTCCTACCTTTGAGTGTACATACTGAGCAATGCATATCAGTTCTGTTGCATTGAGAACATTGGAATGAGAGAACATTGGGATGTAAATGTCTTTATTTGATAATTATTTTCTAAGCACATTGCAGGTCCCTGCCTGGAATTCAGATGTAAACAAGGCCTGACCCTCAGGGACTGCAGAGACAGTGATTCATCTTTAGGGTGAAAATGTTCTTCTCAGGACTTCTTCCTTGTGCCCAGTTATCCCAGTGCCCAATCCACACTTCCCCAGTCCATTCAGATTTCTAAGTAAATTTGTCCTGAACATACTTAGTCTGCTGAAAGTCGAGCTTGAATTTGCAAGTCCCACTTGTTTCAGGTGAGGTTTTACAGTCCTACTTTCAAGACCGTATCTTGTATTTGTGACTCCCTGTCCTTACATTTGAGAGGATGGAGTATGAAGGAGGAGATGAAGGCGGGTGGGCTCCCACACTCAGCCCTGTTGGGAGAGCCTGGGATACTGGGAATGAGCAAAGGTGCTGGATGGAATGACGGGGGCCAGTGCCCCTCTGTGCAGAGGTCCTGACGCACAAGGCTTTGCCGAGGAGAGCACTTGGCTACACTAACATGACTAGACGTTCTTATGTTTAGGAGGAGGCAGGGGTCATGTTAAACTCTCTGGGGAAGACCAATAACACTTTCAGTCTTTTGTCTTTCTTACAAGAGCTGCTCGCTAGCAAGAAGATGGACTCACGTGACTGATTTGCACAGTTGGACTTTCAAAGCCTGTGTCTTTGTATATGTTTTGGTGACACACGATGACATGCGTCAGGGATAGGAGGTGAGAAATGGAGGAAACAACTTAGTCTGTAAAAATCTATAACTGGCTCACAAATAACAGATCTTCAGAGTTCTTTAGCGTTATACTTTGTAAATAATCATAGATAATTAAACTACATGGATAGTGGCAGGAGTAATAGTATGGTTCATCCCTGACAGGTTTTAAAATAGATATTTACACTGCAGAGTATAAATTATGCTAAAAGAGTTCTTTCTGAAAGATTCAGATGATTTTTTAAAAATGAAGTAGGCTAGTGGGATCTTCGAGCAAACCTAATAATCTAGAGAATTTGTGAAAGTCTGTGATTTATCATAATCCATCTTGTGTTTTTACTAGAATTTGAAAATTACTCAGAAGTATCTGACTTGCTGAGTATTAATATTTCAGTCCTAGGGATATTTTTCTGACTGAGTTTGTTTGTAGCTGTCTTTCTGGAAAATTTATTAGCAGGCCATTTTGGTTTCCCTTTGATCTCTCATTCTCTTCTGAGGTATTATTGATTTTGTTTTCCTGAACACAATTTTATATGGTAATATCTGTGCAGAAGCAATTTGCTATGGTTCAAGGAACTGGATTCATAGGGGCATTTGTCCTACTAATGTGATTATAAAGTCACTAACTTGATCTTAATAACATTTTCCTGTTATCATGTGTTAGATGCATGAAAGGAAACCTGTGCCTTCTAGCTCAGGATTGCCTAGATGTATGTACCTTAGTCGATAATTCCTTGCAAAATGAATTGCCAGGTGATTTCAAGGGTTTGCATTGCTTGAGGCCAGTTAGGATTAAACCCGAGTATTATCACACATGGTACATGCAGAGAGGAAATTGCTTGTTTAGCACACCTTTAACTTTTAAATCATTCATTCAGAACAGCACTGTACTTCACTGGATGCTGTTTTTACTGTGTTGTGGCTGCGGGAGGCAGCATAATACAAAAAGCTTGCAATCTGTAGTCGGAGAGTCACAACTAGAATCTGGCCATGCGTTATTTGCTATCTGTGTACTAGGGTCTCAGGAGAAGGCAGTGGCACCCCACTCCAGTACTCTCGCCTGGAAAATCCCATGCGTGGAGGAGCCTGGTAGGCTGCAGTCTATGGGGTCACTACAAGTTGGACACGACTGAGCGACTTCACTTTCACTTTTCACTTTCATGCATTGAGAAGGAAATGGCAACTCACTCCAGTGTTCTTGCCTGGAGAATCCCAGGGACCGGGGAGCCTGGTGGGCTGCCGTCTATGGGGTCGCACAGAGTCGGACACGACTGAAGCGACTTAGCAGCAGCAGCAGCTGGGCCTCATGAACCAACAGTGGTCACCTTCGTTTTCCTCATCTCTTTAAGACAGACTGACATAACAGTATCCCTATTCTGGTGTTTTATTTAAATATCATAATTGAACTCTCACTTGGGAACAAAAGCAAGTTCATCTTCAAACAATTTCCCACATTTTCTTAGAGATAGTAGCGCTCAGTCGCTCTGTCGTGTCTGACTCTTGGCAACACCGTGGACGGTAGCCCGCCAGGCTCCTCTGCCCATGACATTTTCCAGGCCAGAATACTGGAGTGGGGGGCCATTTCCTACTCCAGGGGATCTTCCCAACCCAAGGATCGAACCCACGTCTCTTGTGCCTCCAGTATTGGCAGGCAGATTCTTTACTACCAGTGCCACCTGGGACACCCAGAGATAGTAGTCATATGGAAAGATAACCACGCACACAAAAAGGATGTGTACAAGATTGGCAGCAGCTTTCTTCATAATATGCCCAAACCACAGATAACCCAAATGTCCACTAGGAGGAGAATGGATAAGCAAATTGGGGCGTATCCATGCAATGGTCCACAGGGCAAGGAAAAAACAGCTGATCCACATGACAACATGGATGAATCTTATAGACATTATGCTGAGCAAAAGAAGCCAGACACTAAAGAGGGCATATTGTTTGATTCCTTTCACATAAAATCTAAAACTGGCAAAATTCCTTTATGGTGATAGAAATCAGAAGATCAATTGCCTCTGAAAGGATGGTCTTGACTTGAAAGGGGCATGAGGGAAGTCACAGTGGTGACAAAAATGTTCTGTCTTGATTTGGGTGATGATTACAGGGTGTATATATTTGTCAAAGCTTGTTGAACTGTGCATTTGAACCGACTGTTTTACTGTATAGAAATTAGTTGACCTTTGACAGGACGAGTTTGTACTGTGTGAGTCCACTCATAGCAGAGTTTTTTTAGTAGTAAATACGACAGTGTAAGGCAGTCTGTGACTGGTTGAATCTGCTGATGTGTAGGAACCACGATATACTCCCGATTTTCTACTATGTGAGGGGGTTGGCACCCCTAACTCCAACATTGTTCAAGGGTAAACTGTCTACTTCTGAGAAAAAAACAACTCATCCACTGATAAGATGTTGACTTTTCTAACAACTGGTTTTTGGGGTTCTCAGGACGCAGTGACCATCTGCACTCTGGGAATTGGGACGGCCTTTGGAGAGTCCATTCTGGACAACACTCCACGCCATGCGACCATCGTTACCAGGGAGAGCAGTGAGCTGCTCCGCATCGAACAGAAGGACTTCAAGGCACTATGGGAGGTGAGCCTCAAGGCGGCTTTGTCAATTAACATGGTTGCAGAAAAGAAAGGGAGTACCACGTGGATAATGGCATTTAGTCAAGCCTTAATGTGTTCTGTTCTCAGCCAGTGGATGGAATTTAGTTTTCAAAACTTGTTTTTGAAATGAGTGAGTGAAAAAGGCATTTTGACACAAGACATCCTTCTTTTTTTATTTTTTAATTTAGCGCTTGCTCAATTTCCTGTGGTTTGACATACATGATAATTATTTCTTGAATGACCATAGAGTGTTTTATGTATTTCCTCCCTCCTATTCCACAAATGTATTCTTAGCCATGGAACAAAATACTTTGACATTTTCTTTGGCATTTTAAAAATCATCATTGACATGATCCCTGGAAAAGTGGGCTGAATGGGGTTAACATCTGCTTCATTTAAATGCTTTTAAAAATGAAGTGCCCTGTAATAAGGTATGGGAGATGAGGGACATAGAGATGGCTGGTTACCTGTCAGCTTAAAATGTGCTGGTGTCACAGCAGGGGCTGGAGCAGCCAGTCCTGGTGGCTGGTGCATTTCCTGCTGCTGACCAGGCTCCCTTAGGGTACCACGCTCATTTACAAGGACGAGGAATAAATTTCTTATATGCAGTCATGGCGAATGGAGCACTTAGGCCCTCTCATCTTTTATGCTTATTCCTTTTCAGTCCTCCAAGCTTCTGATTTTTACCTGTGGTTGTTCCCTATCTTTGTCCCAGGCTCAGTATGTCCAAGTGTTAACCCATCGAGCTGGCAGGCTTTACCACTTGTCCCAGTGTGGCTAAGATTTTAAACTTGATCTAAAAAGAATTTTGTGTAATCAAATTGCTTCCTCCAGAGCCAAACAAATGCCAGATGCATTAAGGGAGCAGACCTGCAGGTGAGTGAGTGATGCTTTGCCTTGAAAGTCCTGCAAGCCTTGGAAGGCCCGGGTGGCGAAACCTGTTACTTTTATTCTTGGCAGTAGTGAATAAATTGCAGGGTTACTTGTTTGAAATGTTCCTCTTAGAAAATATTAAAGAGCTCCAACTGCTCTGTAAAGTTCAGAGACAAAAGCGAGTTTTAGGAAGGCAAAGCCAAAGTAGGTTTGCATGAGGTTTGTGCGGAGAGGTTTTCTGTCAATTAAAAGGACCCAGGCTTGAGGCAAATAAGCTGCTTTTTGGATCTTTAAAAGGTAAACCAAAAATGTCTTTTCCAAAAGAAAATTTGGAAGACTGGTTTAAGAACAAAAAGTGACTCCTACTTGTGGTGTGTGTCATTATAACTGCTTTCATCTGTGACGACTTATTCAACTTGTTGGTCGAGGATGGTTTGCGGGCAATAATTAAAAATTTATTTTAATTAGGAGGCCCCAGTGCTGTGAAAAGTTCCTGAGAAGTTGCTACCTGTGAACATTCTACAAAATTTATTTAAAACATTTTCAAACGTACAGGAAATCAAAAAGGATAATACAATGAAAGACTGCACTCTCACTTGGTCCAGCAGTTGTTAACATATAGCCATATTTGCTTCCTCTTCTTTTACTAAACCACTTTAATATAAATGTCAGCCATCATGACATTTCATCCTAAACATCAGCATATATCTCCAAACAATCAGAATATCCTGCTGCATACCCATAATCCATTATTTCACCTACAAAACTAAAGATAATATCCTAATCTGATACCCAATGCACAGCTGAAATTTCCCCATAAATATCCATAAATTTATTCCATGAGTATTTTTATATCTGTTTTATTTCCAACGAGGCTCAAATAAAGAACCGTGTGTTGTTACATTTGATTGTTATATCTAAGTCAATCTCCCTCCTCCTCACTGCTTCCATGAGGGTATTTTTTTTTGTACCCTTACCCCAGGGTTTCCTGAAAATGAAAGTTAGTGCTGAGAGTTTGATTAGGTTAAGTCAAACAGTTTTGGCAAGGAGAAGCCAAAGGTGATGCTGGGTACATTCAGTTCAGTTCAGTTCAGTTCAGTCGCTCAGTCGTGTCCGACTCTTTGTGACCCCATGAATCGCAGCACGCCAGGCCTCCCTGTCCATCACCATCTCCCGGAGTTCTGAGTACATTAGGGTGCTCCTAATGTCTGGATGCCTCACTGTTAGTGATGTGTTGATTTGACTCATTTCATCCCTCGGTTGGATTGTATTTGAGTATATTTTAGGGTGGGCTGTTTTTCACAGAGATTTCCCTTAGAGGAAGATTGTTAAATGTGAGTATTGATGTAGAAGGTGGTCCTTAGTATCTCAAACCTTGCCACATGATTTTGTAATGCAGTGGGTCCAGCCCGTCACCTGTAACCTCACAGCATGATTCTGGTCTCCCCTGTCAGTGAACTGAAAAGGATGGAGGGAGTATTTAGTCTGACCTCTTATTTTACAGGTCAGGATGTGGAATCTCATAGTGAGCAAGAAGTTAATAAGATACTTTACTTACCTGTTCATGCAACCAAGTGCAAAGTACAAATTAGGTGCTTCTCCAGCATTTTAACTGACTGAAGTGAGAGCGCAGGGAACTCCATTATCTAGCTGCCTGTGTGAATCAGAACTTTATTCATGGGCACACTTGTGCACTTACAGTGCATGAACATCCTAAGAAATTGAAATTCTAAATTACCTTCTGAGTAATAAAGATCAACTTCTATTTTTCTACTGTTCACTTATTCAGCAAATGCTTAATGAGGTTCTCCTGTGTGTCAGGTCTAAGAGCAGTGAGCAAGAGTGACAGAACTGCTACTTGCTGGGCCAGGGCTTCTGTTCTGCTTGGAGGAGACAGAAAATAAAGTAGCAATTCAATAATATTTCAGAGTATAATATATCATTATCATTAAGTAAAATCTATTTCTATTATTTGAATTTGGGTGATCTGTTGATGGCACATGTAACATTAATCTGCTAGCAAAATATTGGATAACCAGACACCTTTTCCTCGATTATGTCAGATGACAGAGTTGGCAGTTCAGCCATTCATTACACTGGTACATAGTATCTGTAAGCAACCTTAAAACCGAAGCTTATAGTGCCAGCTGAAGTCTGAGTTCGATCTGATAGCCAGATATCAAAAGCGAAAGAGCACAGAGCTTCAGGATTCAGGAGAAGCCTCACTGAACCATGAAATGGCAGGAAGAAGGCAGTAGAATGGTCAGCTGGATCCTGCTTCTCCTGTCAGTGTGGCAAGAAGCTCACTGTTAGGCTTTAGTTCCCATGCAGTAAAAATTAGATTGTCTGAATCATGGGTCTAAATTCACGTGTTCATCTCATCTGCCTGCTCACTTTTGAGGAACGGCATAGTGGGTCCATTGTGGGGCAACCACTCTCGGAGACTTCCCTCCTTATCTATGACTTTGATGGCGCTTAAAGCAGTGAGGGTTGGATGGTATCACTGACTCAATGGACATGAGTTTGAGCAAACTCCGGGAGATGGGAGAGGGCCAGGGAAACCTGGTGTATTGCAGTCCATGGGGTCACAAAAAGACACGGTTGAGAGACTGAACAACAAAGTAATTGACAAGCACCAGGAGTCTGAAGTACTTCTAACTAGGAAATCGTGGTGTCTAATCACTTAACAGGTAGCCCAGTCTAAAGAAGCTCTTTAACAGGCTGAGTGAATTATCTGTCTTAAATCTTACACTTGGGACTTTAATGGCAACAGAGAGCTTGGTAATCCTGTTCCTTTCCTAATCAGAGGCAAGTGTTCTCAGTTCTCAGCAAATGCACACTCAGAGACCTATGTGTGAGATGCTGATTCTATATAATTTTCTCAAATACTCTTGCTTTATATTGTCATTAATGTTGTAGGTCAAATTGATAGCACCCAGAGTATTTTTAAAAATCATTGTCATACTTTCAGAACAAACTTATGGTTGCCAGGCGGTGGGGAGAATGTTGTTGGGGAGCAATAGTTGGGGAGTTTGGGATGGACGTGTACACACTGCTGTTCTTAAGATAGATAATCAACAGGGTCCTACTGTAGGCACAAGGAACTCTGCTCAATGTTATATGGCAGCCTGGATGGGAGGGGAGTTTGTGGGAGAATGGATACATATATATGTATGGCTGAGTCCCTTCGCTGTTCACCTGAAACTATCACAACATTGTTAATCATCTATACCCCAAGACAAACTAAAAAGTTTTAAATAATAAAAAAATTTAAAAATCAGAAAATTCACATCAAAAAATTGTCATAAATGTGACCAGGGCATTCTTTCAGTTGTCTATCAGTTCAGTTCGGTCACAGAGTCGTGTCTGACTCTTTGCAACCCCTTGGTCTGCAGCATGCCAGGCTTCCCCATCCATCATCATCTCCCTGTCAATCATCTATACAAATATGTAAAATCAAAAAAATATTCCCCAAGATATAACTGAGGTAGCAGCTTGATGCTTTTTTTGTACCCTATATCTTTCCTAATAGCTACTTTCCTAATGAAATCTTTAAATCTTTCAATCTTCCCTAATGAAAGCTGCTTTCTTTCCTCTCTCCCTTCCGTGTTTCATTTGCCAGTGTATGGTCATATCCGAGGGCGCTAGGTTGCTCCATCTCAAAGTCAGGTCATATTTTCTTAGCTTAAGTGAATTACAGTAGCTTCATTCAGAGTTGATCAATAATACGTCCCTCTTTTTTCATGCTTCTTTGATATTAGAACTTAATACAAATATTAACTAGGTTATAAAACATTTCATTTTTAAATAGCTCTTGGAGGGGGGAGGGGAAAAGTAAGCATGAAAGGAGAAAGTAATGTTTTTGAATTTCAGAATAAAATTTAAAAAGTCGAAGTACCATTTTTTAGTTCTTGAGAGTTGTAATTTAAACTCTGACTCTAGAGGCATTGTATATCCTCAGTAAGGCAGTTAAATGGCAAAGCAGTTTAAGTGTTGGTTTGGGAGTTCTAAGCCATTATTAATACTTGATCCAAGATCATGAGTATTTATGACTGCTGGTGGCTCTTGAAATAAATAAATACCAATTTACTGTCCAATTCCATGAATGTCTTCTGAGCACACACAGTCTAAGGTTGTCAGTGGTTAGACCAATAACAAAGCATTTTTTTTTGTTTGTTTTCTTCCTGACTTTCTGGCTGATGTTTTGGATGAAGATGCTTTCAGGTTTACAGCGCATTTTGACATCTTTACATGGAATATTCCAAACACATGGACTTGAATGAGGATATGAGTCTGATGTGTTCAGAGAAGTAGACCGGGGAGTCACTCTCCATCAGATTCATAAAAGATACTGCTGAGAGGTATTTGCACTGGTGATCTACCGCCTGTATTCCAACTGCATGAACATCATTCATGCAAACTCTCCTTCATTGCAAACTCTGTTTGAACATGTTCAGAGTAATACATACTGGTGAATAAATTATTTGAAATTTAAAGACAGCAATGAAACTAGAGTCTTTAAAAATAAAGCAGTATTTTAAATTTGTAGTCTGAGCCATGCCACAGTAAAAGTGGCTTTTTGGCTGTAATAGTTACCCAGAAGCTCTGTGATTTTATTCTAACCAAGACCTGCTGCTGCTGCTAAGTCGCTTCAGTCGTGTTCGACTCTGTGCGACCCCATAGACAGTAGCCCACCAGGCTCCTCCGTCCCTGGGATTCTCCAGGCAAGAACACTGGAGTGGGTTGCCATTTTCCTTCGCCAATGCATGAAAGTGGAAAGTGAAAGTGAAGTCGCTCAGTCGTGTCCGACTCTTAGCGACCCCATGGACTGCAGCTACCAGGCTCCTCCATCCATGGGATTTTCCAGGCAAGAGTACTGGAGTGGGTTGCCATTGCCTTCTCTGAACCAAGACCTACAATATCACAGAGAACTGTTGCTCAGATGCAGTGATTGATCCAGTAGAGCTTAATCCCCACACATGTCTGTGGCCTCAGTGAATGTTTTTGGCTGATGATTTTTTTCTGAGATATGAAATGGAATGATAAAAATGAGAGATATGTGCATGTTTCTTTCTTTGGAAAAGAATACAGTTTGTAAACAAGACTATTTCTAAGAGTAATGAATATTGCCAAAGAAATATTGCTACCTCTATCTCTATTCCCTAATTTTCAGTGTTTTATTTCTCGATTCTCCCAGATATATTGGCAGTTGTTGGACTGAAAAGCTTTTTAGCCGTTTCTGTTTACTGCCTCTTTTGGACTATGCAGAGAGAAAAAGCCCTTTTCCATTAGTAATCTTTCAAGCCACTATGAGAATAGGAATTATGGAAATAACAGCAGCTTAGTCTTTGCTGATGCACTTTAAAAACCATATTGGAATAATATACCTCTCAGAGGCATCTGCTCCAGCTTGAATAGATTTGATGTTCCTATCTGTCTTGGGCTGTCAGAAAAATTAAAGGCCAATACTTAAAACATAGTATCTTACAACATAAAAATCTCAGAAGCCCTTTGTGTGGTTTTGAATACTTTATTTAGCATGCAAAAAAATTCAGGTTGTTTTACTTTTGCATTAATGGTAGCCTTTCAAGGTAGACTGATATTTCAAATAAATGCATAGATGTTGAACTCTGGGTATAGCTGTTGAATTCTGTGACCCACCCTCAGGTAGGCCGGCCACCCCTGACCTGCCTGTTAATATGCAGGGTCTCCCCCACCCCTAGCTGAGGATTAACCAGAGCCTAAAAGCCAAATGACCTGCTTTCTCGCAACTCAGAGGCCTGTACTGACTTTTTGGCAACTTTGGAGCTTGTACTGTAGGGTTACTTCCCAGGCCAGAAATTTGCATCAAAGGACAAGAAAAATACATCCAAAAATAAACATGAAAGCCAAGACTTCGTGCCAGGAACTCCAGCCACACACATCCTGTTGGCTGGTTCTCCCGCCTCTCTGCTCACAGTTCTGCTGCTTTTAAACTGAGCGGAAGCCTGCTCGGCTGACTAGAACTTCATGTCTGCCCCAGGCTCTCACTCCTCTGTCCGCCAGCCTTTCCACGGGGTGGCAGAATGATTCAGATCCAGAGAGGAAGGGAGTGAAGTTACTAGGAGGTAACTAAAGTTAAAAAGATCTCTATACACATAGGCAGTCAGAGGCAATCAGAAAAGACTTCCTGAGCTTTCCTAGAGAGGCACCAGCCCCAGTTCTCTCTCGGGACCAAGATCCTCTTAACAGTAACAGATCCTAACAGGAAATTATCGGCGATGAAGGTGCATTTTGCTGTCCAGATAAAGGACAGCTCTCCACTGGATGTCTGAGAACACTGAGAAAAAGGAAAAGAAGGACGCATGCCCTGCAAGGTCAGGATGGATTCTTATCTATTCTTTAGTGGGGAAATAATTACATGTCGCAGCTTGCAGTTTGGTTTTATACTCTAAAACATCTCTGGCTTTTCTAATGAAGTTCCACCAGACCTAAATATGTACCATGGCACTGACATAATTTGATTTCATCTTTATTTGTGGGGAGAGAGTGGTAGCGGGGAGTAGTGACTTGTTTTTCGGATGGTGAAGGATTTGTTTATTTAGCCGGATGATCTTAAATGTTTCTAGAAGATAAAGATATCTGTTCTTAATTAGGCAGAGTTATATTTATCACATTAATATTAAATACATGTATTTAGTGAATGGCATCTATTAAAAATGAATTTGGGGCAAGGAAACAGATTGGGAGTGATGGTATTTCACCCTCTAAATGCCTGCAGCTCTCAGACTACATGAAGTCCTTCGTGTTTATGGGAAACTCTGCTACATTATTGATGACTTGCAGTCCCACCAGCTCTGAAAGCTGTGATCTCACTGTTTCTCAGATGATGACCAGGGGTCTGAACAGATCAAGGCTTGGCTGGCAGGTGCCAGAAGTGCCCAGATGTTGCTGGTAGGGCTGTTGGCAGGGTGCTGTAAGCAGTGTCATTCCTTCTTAGCTGGTGTTCCTTTGGGCGTTCATTTCAGGAGTGTGCAGTGGACGTTCATGTCTTCTAGGAGGTGCTGTTGGTAGAGGCTTTGAAATCCTTCCTCTGGTTATGCATGTGCCAGCATGCCGTTGACAACTCCCCCACCCTCTCCCTACACTTTAACCTAGCAGTACCCCTCTTCTCTCTCTCAGCTCACCTGCCAGGCTGCATACTTGCTAAAGAGATGCTCAGCTCAGTGTTAATTGATGTCTCTTGGGAAATTTCATCTCTAGAAGCTTCTATCATACTTAGCAAGCAGACGTGGCTCCCACCATGGGAAGATACAAAAGGCACCGTATCTGTCTTTCTGGTTTAGGATCTAGCATAGAAGACAGACGAACATAAACACAAATCACCCTGATACAAAACTGAAAGGTACTACAGGAAAGATCGAGGGTTCTGAAGGGTATGTGGGGGCGGGCAGGGAGAGATTCATTTCCATGCAGGCTATCATTTCATCCAAAGACAAAGAGATCTGGTGAATTCTTGTGTGGCTAACAAGGCCGTTTTTCAGCTTCCCTGAAGGACTGGGGTCAGTTAACCAAATTATAGTGTTTGAGGGAGCCTTGTCCCAAGGGACTGACCACACAGAAGAAGTTGGGCTTCCTTGCTGGTGTCGTGCTGGCCTGCCTTCTCCCGTCCTGGACGGCTTGCGCCAGCTTCTTAAGGGGTCTGCCTGCTCTCTTGAGGGTGTCATGCGTTATATTTCCAAATGTCTGGCTTTGTGTTTTGTTTGTTGTTCAGCTATCACTGGAGAGATCTGTTCTGAAGTTTAATGGGTCCCCCAGGCAAAGGCAGTATGAGTTGGGAGAACTTTTAAGAGCTTGAGACTTTCAGAAGGAACTCGTGGTGTGGGCTGGGGATATTGTTAAGCTCTTTATGTGTCAGGAGCCTGTGGTCATGGGACTTTCCTACTCTCATCAGGCCGAATTCCACTGCTGTGTAGTCTGCAGGCCCCTGTGGAGAGGTTAAGGCCCAGTCACCAGGGCAGGGTGTCTGACACCGAGGAAGGAGCAGCAGGAAATCCTGCCCCAAAGTCGGCAGCTCCGAATTCCTGTAGTCTTGCTCCGGTTGATCTCACTGACCTCAGTGTTTTGAGCTGTCTAGCTCAAACCAATAAATGCAAGACAGACCTTCTGAAGGCTGTTGATGTGGTCGAGTGTTCTGGCCTGAAATTCTGAACTATTCCTGGTTTCACCCAAGTTTGCTGAATGCCTTTTTGGAAAGCTTCCTGGACCACCTATTTGTAAGATGAATATCCCTTTACTGAAATCCTGCCTAGCTGACAGCAGTGGTCCAAGTTCATGTTGAATGTTAGGTGCCTTATAAGTTGAACAATTTAGCACCTTCCACTTGTCTTTTGGTTTGCAAATTCAAGGCGGCACAGCCATAGATTATGTGAATGGAAAGAATAATGGCCAGGCAGCAGTTGATATAGTATCAGAATATGTGACTTGAAAAGCAAGAACTTTTTGGTTTCTTTCATCATTTGTAATTGTAATTCATAAAACTAGTTCCATCTTAGTAATCTCCTGGGAGTTAGACAATTCCCATGATGGGCCATCTCTAGACCAGTGAAACTAGGACCTCTAGATGGTAGTGGCTAGGCATCAGAGCTCCTTAAAACTCCCCATCTGGATCTACCGAGAGCCCCTGTCTTCCAGCACCAGGCTCAGGTATCCACTCTGCAGCTCTGCACTCGCTGCTTCTGTGTGGCCCTCAGTTCAGTTCAGTTCAGTCGCTCAGTCGTGTCCGACTCTTTGAAACCCCATGAATCGCAGCACGCCAGGCCTCCCTGTCCATCACCATCTCCCGGAGTTCACTCAGACTTGCATCTATCGAGTCAGTGATGCCATTCAGCCATCTCATCCTCTGTCGTCCCCTTTTTCTCCTGTCTCCAACCCCTCCCAGCACAGAGTCTTTTCCAATGAGTCAACTCTTGGCATGAGGTGGCCAAAGTACTGGAGTTTCAGCTTTAGCATCATTCCTTCCAAAGAAATCTCAGGGCTGATCTCCTTCAGAATGGACTGGTTGGAACTCCTGGCAGTCCAAGGGACTCTCAAGAGTCTTCTCCAACACCACACTTCAAAAGCATCAATTCTTCGGTGTTCAGCCTTCTTCACAGTCCAACTCTCACATCCATACATGACCACTGGAAAAACCATAGCCTTGACTAGACGGACCTTAGTCGGCAAAGTAATGTCTCTGCTTTTCAATATGCTATCTAGGTTGGTCATAACTTTCCTTCCAAGGAGTAAGCGTCTTTTAATTTCATGGCTGCAATCACCATTTGCAGTGATTTTGGAGCCCCCCAAAATAAAGTCTGACACTGTTTCCCCATCTGTTTCCCATGAAGTGATGGGACCAGATGCCATGATCTTCGTTTTCTGAATGTTGAGCTTTAAGCCAACTTTTTACTCTCCTCTTTTACTTTCATCAGGAGGCTTTTTCATTCCTCTTCACTTTCTGCCATAAGGGTGGTGTCATCTGCATATCTGAGGTTATTGATATTTCTCCCGGCAATCTTGATTCCAGCTTGGGCAGCATCTTTGCCCTGTGCTAAGGCTCTACGACTGAATGATATGTTGGTTCCTTACTAGTCTGTGTTAACTTTTCCAAGTGCTGTTATTCCTTCCTTTTTGCAGCCATTCTGCTTCCAAATTGGGGTTTCTGCCAGATTTAAGTGATAATGGCCATCAGTACTTTAGAGACCAAGTGAGTGGCATTTGTTTGAGGCTTTGTGATTAGACATTGCCTATGTGATCTGGTTATTAAAAGTGCAAGAATAAGGTGAAAATCACCGCCAAAATCCAGTCCTACAAGCACACGTTCACTTAGTTGTCAGAATAATGATATCTTCATATACCACGTAACTCCTGGAAAATTTCACTGTGACCTTGTAAGAGATAAGAGTGAAAAGGGCAAATTGTATCTTGTGATATTATGAAAAGAGTTTTGAATTCATGAACTCCTAGATCCCTGATCTGTCCCTGGGCTATACATTGAGAATCACTTAAGATAAATTCCCAGAAAAAAGAAATACTAGTGGAAGGGTATGAAAACTTTTATGGCTCTTGATAAATATGATCACGTTTATTTTCAGTGGTTTTTATTCTGCCACCAAGAGTATTTGAGCATTCCTATTACATCTAGCCTTGGTCAGGATAACCATTTTATGTATGTTTATATATGTGTGTATATACTTATACACACAGACACACTCTCTTAGCTCAGCTGGTAAAGAATCTGCCTGCAATGTAGGAGACCCCAGTTCGATTCCTGGGTAGGAAAGAGCCCCTGGAGAAGGGATAGGGTACCCACTCCAGTATTCTTGGGTTTCCCTGGTGGCTCAGATGGTAAAGAATCCACCTACAATGCAGGGCACCTGAGTTCTATCCCTGGGTTGGGAAGATCCCTTGGAGGAGGGCATGGCAACTTACTCCCATATTCTTGCTTGGAGAATCCCCATGGACAGAGAAGTGTGGTGGGCTACAGTCTTTGTCATCTCAGAGTCAGACACAACTGAGCGACTAAGCACAGCACATGTGTATTTTTATTTCCATCATATTGTTATTGTGTTTGATTACAGCTGAGATGGTGGAGATTTTCTTCAGTATTTCTTTACTGATTATGCATACACCCTCTTTCAGGACATGTTACTCATACATAGATTGGCATTTATTTATCCATTTATGTGAATGCTGTATTTGATCAAGACATTAACCCTTTCTGGTAATTCCTTCAAATATTTTTTTTCTTGGTCTAGTTTCTTTTTTCATAATATTTAATGTACATAACTTCTAACTCCATTAAGTCTACCACAATTTTCCATAAATTCCAAAGGCTTTGTCATAGGAGATGGAATATTAAACAAGAGGACCATTAAAATAATTGAAAATTAATAAAATCCTTAAATGAATTCCTAATAATAATTGCACTACCTGGTGAGTCCTGGTATGTTAATAATTTTTTGGAGATGTTTCAGCACAGTTGGGAATTGTCACACAAGTGTGTGTTCCTCGGTTTTTGTCTCGTCCCAACAAAGATTTGGAGTGATGGACATTAAAGCCCCCTTGGCGTGTCACAGCTCTCAGGTCTGGAATGGACCATGTTATAGCTCTTAGACAAATCAGTGTTACAGCTCTATTTTATTTAGGAGGTAGCAGGAAAATCCATCTTCGAGGTGTGAGGGTACGTCGATCCAAAGACAAGAGAAGAACGCCCCAGTGCACAGGAGAGAGCGAGCGAGCTAGCTTTGGCTCCTCTATTTATATGTTTATCTCTCCCTGGGCCTGTCCTATGTAAATTGGGCCAGCCAGGAGTGTTGTTTGTTTTACCTGAGGTCCTCACTCCAGTCCTTGGACCTTCTTTTGTTCTATTTTCGCGGGCTTTTCCCTTCCTTGTCTTTTAGCCACCACCATTTTGGACTCCTTTTCCCTATTCTACCAACCTAACAGTAAGAGAGTAAAGGAGAGAGAAAGAGGCTGATATTCCTTGGTTTACGCAGAAAGCCAATAAGGCCCCTGGCATGGGGCTTGCTCTGTTCATGGAGGCCTCAGGCGCCCTCTCAATGGGGTGAAGGAGCAGAGCGCCTGCTCGAGAGGGTCTTAGAAGCCCAGGCAGGAAAGAGAGCCTCTGTGCTCCAAGGGAGCAGCCTGAAAAAGAGAGAGAGAGAGAGCAAGACACGGGGACCACAAGCTCTGATGGAGCAAAGGTGTTTTATTCAACATTGTGTAGGTATTTATACTGTCTTACAATATAGCTATTTTCAGCAGAAAGTGAAAGAAAATGAAATTGAAGTTGCTCAGTCGTGTCCAACTCTGCGACCCCATGGGCTATAGCCTACCAGGCTCCTCTGTCCATGGGATTTTCCAGGCAATAGTCCTGGAGTGGATTGCCATTTCCTTCTCCAGGGGATCTTCCCAACCCAGGGATTGAACCCGGGTCTCCCACATTGTAGACAGATGCTTTACCATCTGGCCACCAGGGAAGTCAACATTTTCAGCAGAGATAAAATCAAAACTTACAAGGAAACATGAGGTCATCCATATGAAAGAGAGAAGGTTGTAAATAATCACTTTTACCATATGGTTCATAAAAAGGAAGAGGGTACTTATCATCGTATAGAAAGACTAATGAAGGAAATGCCTGGATTCCTCAGCCCCTGGGAGAGGCTTGCCTCTCTTCTCAATTCCTGAATATTCAGGAATTAATAAGGAACAGAGAATTCCTGACAGATCCAAAACAGCACACAGGAAGCTTCCTGTTAAATGCTTCCTGACAACAGGAGAAATATCAATAACCTCAGATATGCAGATGACACCACCCTTATGGCAGAAAGTGAAGAGGAATGAAAAAGCCTCTTGATGAAAGTGAGAGTGAAAAAGTTGGCTTTAAGCTCAACATTCAGAAAACGAAGATCATGGCCTCTGGTCCCATCACTTCATGAGAAATAGATGGGGAAACAGTGGAAACAGTGTCAGACTTTATTTTGGGGGCTCCAAAATCACTGCAGATGGTGACTGCAGCCAGGAAATTAAAAGACGCTTACTCTTTGGAAGGAAAGTTATGACCAACCTAGATAGCATATTCAAAAGCAGAGATATTACTTTGCTAACAAAGGTCCGTCTAGTCAAGGTTATGGTTTTTCCTGTGGTCATGTATGGATGTGAGAATTGGACTGTGAAGAAAGCTGAGCACTGAAGAATTGATGCTTTTGAAGTGTGGTGTTGGAGAAGACTCTTGAGAGTCCCTTGGACTGCCAGGAGTTCCAACCAGTCCATTCTGAAGGAGATCAGCCCTGAGATTTCTTTGGAAGGACTGATGCTGAGGCTGAAGCTCCAGTACTTTGGCCACCTCATGTGAAGAGCTGACTTATTGGAAAAGACTCTGATGCTGGGAGGGATTGGGGCAGGAAAAGAAGGGGACGACAGAGGATGAGATGGCTGGATGGCATCACTGACTTGATGCACATAAGTTTGGGTGAGCTCCGGGAGTTGGTATGGACAGGGAGGCCTGGTGTGCTGCGATTCATGGGGTGGCAAAGATTCGGACACGACTGAGTGACTGAACTGAACTGATTCCTCATCCTGGCCTCTTTTACAAATGCTTCTTTTAGGTCTGAAATATCAAACTTGTCTCTTTCCTCTTCCAACTATTTATCAAGCTTTCAAACATTCAGAAAAATTGAGAGTTGACTGGGTCATGATGAAAGTCCTGGCTTGCTTCCAACCAGTTCTGTGTCTTCAGGAATGTCACAATCTTCCTAAACCTCCTTCATAAAAATAATTTTTAAAATAGGGTGAGGAGGACAATAATCCTATCACAAATGGTTGGGAGGAAGAAATGATGTGATGTAATCTATCTCTTAGCCCCAAAGAAGCACTCAGTAAATGGCCTGGGAACCAGTGAAGGCTGAACACCCAGGTTGAGCAGCAGTTCAGACATGCGGGCCTGCTCAGTCACATGGCGCTGCTCTCACTGCTGCCTGGGGAGAGGTTCAAACTATCTACCTTGGCATTCAAAGTTCTCCAAATTTGAAGGATGAGAATTCATCCTTTTCCAGCCATATTGCCTCTACCAATTTATACACATGTTCATATCAGCCTAAATCATGCCAGCAAGCATTAGCCGTGCATTCACTAAATGCCAGGGGCTGCACTAAGCATGGGGACAAAGATCTGAACAGGCTGTGGCCCTCAAGGAGCTTGCAGTCTAATGAAGAGAAATGTATGAAAATAAATCTTACAATATGAATAGACACGAGCTCCAGCAGAGGCTCATGCAGGGGCTGGAGCTGGGAGGGGAACAGAGTATCTGCCAGGGACAGTTGGAGAGTTGCCAGAATAAAGCCTCCTCTGTGAGCTATCATCATGAGGCTGATACCAGTGTGACTGACGGAAAGATGCTGCCGGACACAGGCAAAGGATCCAGGTGCCACAGATGAAACACACCTGTTCTGATGGGACACAAGAGGGTCATAGCCGGTCTCTCAGTGAGAGGGCAAGCTTCTCTCATCCTCAATTCTTCATGGAGACTAGAGCCCATCAGAACCTCCTGACCTTTCCTGAGAAGAGAACAGGGTTGTTTTCTTTTCTTTTTTTCATTTAAGTATAGTTGATTTACAATGCTTCATTGATTTCTGCTGTAGAGCAAAGTGATTTAGTTATACATATAATTACATTGTTTTTCATATTTTTGCATTATGGTTCATTATAGGATATTGAGTATGGTTCTCTGTGCTATGCAGCAGGACTGTGTTGTTCATCCTTTTCTATATATAATAGTTTGCATGTACTAATCTCAAACTCCCAATTCATATCTCTCCCCAACTCTCCTGTTGACAGCCACAAGTCTGTTCCATACCTGTGAATCTGTTTCCTAGGTAAATTCATTTGTGCCATATTTTAGATTCCACATATAAGTGATACCATATGGTATTTGTCTGTCTCTTTCTGATTTACTTCATGTAGTATGATAATCTCTGGGCCCATCCTTGTTGCTGCAAATGGCATTATTTCATTCTTATGGCTGAGTAGTATTCCATGGACGGAGGAGCCTGGTAGGCTGCAGTCCATGGGGTTGTGAAGAGTCAGACACAACTGAGCGACTTCCCTTTCACTTTTCACTTTCATGCATTGGAGAGGGAAATGGCAACCCACTCCAGTGTTCTTGCCTGGAGAATCCCAGGGACAGGGGAGCCTGGTGGGCTGCCGTCTATGGGGTCACACAGATTCGGACACAACTGAAGCAACTCAGCAGCAGCAGCAGCAGGATTCCATGAATATATGTATCAGTTCTGCCTTGTCCATCCACCTGATGATGGACATTTGGATTGTTTCCAGGTCTCGGCTATTGTGAATAGTGCTGCTACGAACATAAGGGTGCATATCAGAACACGTTTTTTTGTTTCTTTCTTCACCTTTCTGAAGTCCTTCTCCAGCTTTTCCAGAGACTAGCTGTGTAACTGTTTGCTCCCTGGAGCAAAAACACATAACAAACCCAGAGACTGAAAGTCACATCTTCAGTGAAACAGCCCCTAACAGCCCCAACTTCAGGTTTACTAACTACTTCTCCAATCCTGCCTTCCCAGTCTCTTTGCTGAATGTTCCTATTGCTTCCAACCACCTGTTTCTCCCGCTGTCCCATGATCCAGCCCAGATGATGCCTCCTCTGACATTTCCCAGACCCCTCCTCCATATCAAGTGAACAGCATCAAGAAGGAATGACAGCAGCCCCTTCACACAGGTGTTTCTTCTTGGCAGTTCATTTTCTAAATCAGATCTGTCTGTGACTGGATGGCTGGGAGCAGGCTGAGTGTCCTCCTGAGGAGCTGGGGATCCAGGTGATCAAAAAGCCAAGGATGCTGAGAAGGACAGGTTGAGATCACATCAGGGGCTGGGCATCAGGATGGCCAGCATCTGGGCTTGCTGAAGTTCATGGGAAATGAAGGCCCAGAGTGCTGCCATTCTTCAAGCAGACCAAGAGACCTGGGAGCCGAGAAGAGCTAGGACCAAGAGACCCCTGAGCAAGAGGCCAAATGTGGCTTCAAGACTGACCCAGAGTGAACAAAGGGCTCATATAGACACGCTTAGGGGGTCCACTCGGCTTCTCCAGGGTGTGGAGGCCTGCAGGGCTTTATCAGTTAGGGCTTCCAGTGAGGGCTCTGCAGAGCCTGGTGCAGCCAGGGTTCCTAGTGGCTATCAGGCCTGGGCCCTTCGGTCACAGAAGGTGGCAATGAAGATAATAAACAATCAGTAATAAGAATAGAAGAGTTTTATTTGAACCAAACTGAGGACCAGCCCAGAAGCCAGCTCCCAGTTTATTCTGAGATGCTACTCTGGAGATGCAGGGTTTTCAGCACCATTTTATGTCTTGTCAGAACAAAGAACATAAAACAAGTCAGGGACATATTTCTTTTTCAAGGTTTCAAAATAAGCAAACCAAACTAGCACGTGTACAGCCAGTCATTGTGGCCTTGGCACCTGGGAAGGGAGTCTTATCACTGAAGGAGAACCAGCATTAGCGTCCCAGGAAGGGATGCATTATATCATGGACATTATCTTCTGTTAATGCACCTTTTTCTTTAATAAGAGCAGATATACGATGTGTTTGTTTGATAGTCCACAAACAGGTGATTTTAATTAGCATAAAATTCAAGTTAACTCGTGTGTAAGCTGGAATGACTCCCCTGTATCTCAAAATGCAAAAATGTCTTTTATCAGAGGCACAGAATGCTCCACACCGCTCCATGTGTTCTCTCCGGGACTTGGGGGAGTCTTCTCCCATCTCATGTAGGAGGAAGGTGAGCCCCCTAGAGCATCCTATTTGAAGCGTCCATGGCATCTGTCAAAAGGGCGGATCTGCGTGAGAAACATCGTGGTTATTAGTATTTTGCATGTGCATGGTGGGTCTCTCTATGTGAATAGTAACTAATGATAAAAGGTGAATTGTATTGACCATCAACTGAGTGCCAGCCATCAGTCTCATCTTTTTTACATATTCATTATTTAGCATTAAATTTGTGCCAGCTTAGTCTCAAGAATATAGTTTAAGTATCCTGAATTCAGTTGTGGGGAATTCTGGCCTAAAAAGAGCTTTCCGTTAGCTTAGGAAAAATTTAGGGTTATACCTAAATGTTTGTGTTTTGTCTTGAAGTAGTAGAATAACTTTATTTAGTCTATTGGCACATAGGTCTATGGGTAGAGTCAGCAAAGAGGAATCGTCCAGAGCAGGTGCTTCTTCTCTGAAATTTGTGAGCCCTGGGAGTTTATGGAGCAGTTACTGAGAAATCTGCAAACCTAATATTTTTTTGTGTGTACATTCCTCTGAAAAGAAGGCCATCCTAACTTGAAAGAGTTCTGTTACTCCCAAGGAAATTAAGGACCATTTTACAAAGAATCAAAATGATCCAGACCAGATTAGATAGCATGTTTATGTGAGAGAATGCAATGAAGCTTTACTCTTAATTTAATGCATCTTTATAGACTTAGTGATGGTGCAATTGGAGATAGAAAAATAATTTTCATTGTGGCTCTAAGGTTTTGCCATTGTTATCTAGAAACTTTTTGTAATGAAAAAGAAATAATTGAAAAAATGCCAAGTTCTGTGGTCAAAACGAAAATGCTAATTTATGGATCCATTGTTCCTCTAAATAGAGCATATTTGAATATTTTGTATTCAGTCTCAAAATGATTGAACTTTAATAATTTTTCATGTAAGTGTGGTTTTGAATTCTCAGTTCCATACTACCCCCCCACCCACATTTAATGATGCCCATAAAACTAACTGGACAATTTTAGACAATGGTACTTTTATTTTTTTCTTTTCCTCATTCTTTAAAAAAAAAATTATTGGGGTATAGTTGATTTACAATGTGTAAGTTTCAGGTATACAACAAATTTAATCAGTTATACATATATCAATACATATATCTGCTCTCTTTTTTCCCTTAAGATTCTGTCCCATATAGGCCATATAGGTTATTCCCTGGTAACCACAAGCTTGTTTTCTATATCTGTACTTCTATTTTGTAAATAAGTTAATTTGTACCCCCTTTTCTTAGATACAACATATAAGCAATATGATATGATATTTAACTTTCTGGGTCTGACTTACTTCTCTTCGTATGACAATCTCAAGGTCTATCCATGTTGCTGCAAACAGCATTTCGTTCCTTTTTTTTGGTTGAGTAATATTCTTTATCCTTTCCTCTGTTGATGGACATTTAGATTGCTTCCATGTCCTGGATATTTTACATAGTGCTGCAGTGAACATTGGGGTACGTGTATCTTTTCCAGTTATGGTTTTCTCCAGGTACATGCCAAGGAATTGGATTGCTAGGTCATATGGTAGTTCTATTTTTAGTTTTTTAGACTCAATGGATGTGAGTCTGAGTGAACTCCAGGAGTTGGTGATGGACAGGGAGGCCTGGCGTGCTGCGATTCATGGGGTCACAAAGAGTCGGACACGACTGCGCGACGGAACTGAACTGAGGAAGCTCCATGCTGTTCCCTGTAGTGGCTGTATACAAATTTACATTCCCATCAGCAGCGTCAGAGTCTTCCCTTTTCTTCTGTCCAACATGTATTGCTTGTAGATCTTTCAATGGCATTCTGATGGATGTGAGGGGGTATGTCATTAGAGTTTTGATTTTCATTTCTCTAATTAGTGATGTTGAGCCTCATTTCATGTGCTTTTTGGCCCTGTGTATGTCTTCTTTGGAGAATCTACATAGATGTAGATCTCCTGCCCATTTTTTTATTGGGTGGGTGTGTTTTTTTCCTTTGATATTAAGCTGCATAAACTGTATATTTTGGAGAGTAATGCCTTGTCAGTTGCTTCATTTGCAAATATTTTCTCCTATTCTGATGGTCAGGTAATGATACTTTTAAAAATTAGCTAAAGCATGGCCCATTGTGCAAAGTAAAAAGACGGTCTTATTTTTTTATTTTAGAGAAATTTAATTTATTGAGACTAGGGAATGCATGCATTTGGTAAAAATAATAATAATAATAATTCTAAAATTAGGGTAGGGTATCTATAATGAAAGTATAGTTTTCTCTCACCTCTGCACCCAGCCACAGCTGTCTTCTGCAGTAGCAACCCCCTGTTTTGGGGCATCTTCTGTAGAATAGTTTATGCAGAATATTCTTTGATTGATTACTGGGTAAGACTTCCAAAGCTGATAATTGACTTTTTTCTCAACCCCTTAAAGAAAGAAAAAAAATGTTTTTAATTTCTAAAAGTTTCAGGATATTTTGTACCAAATTCTTTACACAAATTGACCCTAGCATACATGCCAGGGTTTTAGTTTACTTTCTCCATTTGCTTTACTATTTCATTAAATTCCAACAACTTAAATCTCCTATCAGCATCATCTGATCTTTAAATTTGACAGCTTATTTGCAAAGTGTAACTATGGTTCAATTCAAAAAATTCTAGTCAAGCATGTAATAGGCTTTGTGGTAGAATATTAGTTTTTCATTATTGAGAAGTGAAAGTGTGAAAATTCAAACTAATATACATGTTTAGCAATATTAAAAATATAAAAGTGTAAAAATGATATTTCCTTCAATTTGAATAGAGAGGTTTAATTATTATGACTCTAGGATATCAACATTGATATCTTGCTGTAAATGAAACATGGGAAATTGTTTTGGTATTAATTTTATAAAAAGTTATTTCTGTAAATAACCTCTAGTTTTGCATTTCCTGAGTTGTTGTATGCGTACCAGTGAAGGCAAGCGACCCTTGTGGTGTATATGACCTTGCATCCATGGCCCTTGAGAGAGTAAATATTTATGTTGATAGTGCAGCTGTCATGAATTGAGTTCATAAAATTGGGTTTGGGTTTTTTAATCTGACATATTATTCTTGCTTAATTTCTTTGTGCTATGATTCAAGTGCTATAATAAAGCAGTGAGTGTTTTGCCCACAAAAGAAAAAGAAAGTAGGAATAATATGAAATATGGCCTTTGTTTTTTAAGGCAAGCGACCCTTGTGGTGTATATGACCTTGCATCCATGGCCCTTGAGAGAGTAAATATTTATGTTGATAGTGCAGCTGTCATGAATTGAGTTCATAAAATTGGGTTTGGGTTTTTTAATCTGACATATTATTCTTGCTTAATTTCTTTGTGCTGACTATGATTCAAGTGCTATAAAGCAGTGAGTGTTTTGCCCACAAAAGAAAAAGAGAGTAGGAATAATATGAAATATGGCCTTTGTTTTTACTAAAAGTGTTTCTTCATTTGGGTACCTGTTTGTTTGTTTTTTTTCCTAGCTGCTAGCCCCCAGATCTTATCATGTCTTTTTAAAACAGGTCTATGATGATGATTTGAAGTAAGGGGTAGCATAAAGCTCATAAAACTAAAATGTGAGAGAAGAGAGCTGTATGGTTTAAAAAAAAACTATTCTTTTAAAATGCAGAAGTAGGACATATGTATGCAAAGTCAGAGTATAAACAAGGCTGACTACATAATTTGTGGGGCCCAGTGCAAAATAAAAATGTAAGGTCTCTTTCCCTAGAGCAAAAAAAAAGGGTACTAAAATATAAAGCTTTTCCCTTTCTTCTTTCTTCTTAATCTGAACTCATCATATTTCTTGTTTACTATATAATGTTGTTCTAAGTAAAGACAAATTTTAAATTTAAATTATCAGCACAGATTTACTCTTTATCTTCCCGCAGTGCTGTGCTAGAAAAGCGACGCTAAGAATGTTTCACTTGTATGTGGAATTAGTGAAATTACACGGTGTTTCCTAGCTCATACATGTATAGATGTTTCATTTTTTAACCAGACGAGTGGAAACCACGCACAAAGCTGATTCAGCCGTTTTTATTTCTTCAGCTGATGCACACACCTTCTGCCCACATTCTCCCTCTTTAACTTACGGACAAGTAAGGGAAGACTGAAAGGAAAAGGACTGTGAGTTGTCCTAGCTTTCCTTTCTCCTCCTCGTTATTTTCAGTGTAAGTGGCTGGCTAATCCAGGGAAGTAACACGAATAAGGAAGGCTAAGATAGCATTTGGTGTTCTTACTGTGTTCAGAGCAAGTTCTGGTTATCCCATAAAGCTGGGACTCTGGCTGCAGCACCAGGGTTTGCTCGTTGGAAGATGTAACATGCTTACCTTGTACTTTGACTTATGTTGAACTCCCAGGCGCCGGAGTCCACCTGAATTCTGTCCTCAGGGGGTGTGTGAATGCTGTAGGTAAACAGGGAATCAGGGAACAGCAGGCATGCAGACTGCACTGTCTCCTTCATTCACACACATGGCCCGCTGTCCCATTGGACTTCACTTACAAAGCACATGTTCAAAGACAAAGTTATTAACAACTTCAAGATGGTGACGGCAGAGCATTAAACTTTCCAGAGCCTGAGTGTGGGGCCCTATGCCAGCTACCTCACAGTTCTCATGCTCATGGAGCCAGCCCTGAGTATAGAAAGGCATGAAATAAGTTTCTTCCTTTTCCTTCCCCACTCACATTCCCAGCTCTTCTTACCAAAGGAAATCATCTTGTTTCTTTCTTTCTTTTTTTTTTTAGTTTGTAAAATTACTATCACTGTCACCCTTTAAACACTGCATTACAAAATTCCAGCTTTTCTATAATCATGACATAATGCCCACTATGATATTCAGTGAAAATAAAATAAAGATGCTAACTCCTTGAAACCTACAGGAATGTGCCACATTCACTTCTGCCTCACTGACTTTTTTTAAAATTTATTTTTTTATTGAAGGATAATTGCTTTACAGAATTTTGTTGTTTTCTGTCAAACCTCAACATGAATCAGCCATGGGTATACATATATCCCCTCCCTTTTGAAACTCCCTCCCATCTCCCGCCCCATCCCACCCCTCTAGATTGACATCGAGCCTCTTTTGAGTTTCCTGAGCCATACAGCAAATTCCCGTTGGCTATCTATTTTACATATGGTAATGTAAGTCTCCATGTTACTCTTTCCATACATCTCACCCTCTCCTCCCCTCTCCCCATGTCCATAAGTCTGTTCTCATGTCTGTTTCTTCATTGCTGCCCTGTAAATGAATTCTTCAGTACCATTTTTCTAGATGCCGTATGTATGCATTAGAATACGGTATTTATCTTTTTCTTTCTGACTCACTTCACGCTATATACTAGGTTCTAGGTTCATCCACCTCATCAGAACTGACTCAAATGTGTTCCTTTTATGGCTGAGTAATATTCCACTGTGTATATGTACCACAACTTTTTTATCCATTCATCTGTCGATGGGCATCTAGGTTGCTTCCATGTTCTAGCTATTGTAAATAGGGCTGCAATGAACAATGGGATACATGTGTCTTTTTCAATTTTGGTTTCCTCAGGGTATATGCCTAGGATTGGGAATGCTGGGTCATATGGTGGTTTTACTCCTAGTTTTTAAAGAAATCTCCATACCATCTTCCATAGTGGCTGTATCAATTCACACTCCCACTAACAGTGCAGTACTCTTGTCTGGCGAATCCCATGGATGGAGGAGTCTGGTAGGCTGCAGGCCATGGGGTCGCGAAGAGTCGGACATGACTGAGCGACTTCACTTTCACTTTCCAGTTTCCTGCATTGGAGAAGGAAATGGCAACCCACTCCAGTGTGCTTGCCTGGAGAATCCCAGGGACAGGGGATCCTGGCAGGCTGCTGTCTCTGGGGTCCCACAGAGTCAGACACGACTGAAGTGACTTAGCAGCAGCAGCAGCGGCAGTGCAGGAGTGTTCCCTTTTCTCCACACTGTCTCCAGCATTTATTGTTTGTAGACTTTGTGATGATGGCCATTCTGACTAGTGTGAGGTGATATCTCATTGTGGTTTTGAGGAAATCATCTTGTTTCTTCATGAACATTTCAGGTACTTAAAGCTGGACATAGCTACAGATAGGTAGATGCAGACACGTGAAGTGGTAGATTAAATATGACCACGGATCCTTTGCAGTGTTTCCAATCTAGAGATGGACTTTGCTTTTCTCCTCTTGAATCCAGACTGGGACTGAGATGTGCTTTGGCCAATAGAATGCTAGAGGAGTGATTTGACTTTGCATGTTGGCCTGTACAGACCCTATAGTTTCATGCTTGTGCTCTGGGAGTGTTTCCTCCCTTGTGCAGAGATGCCCAAAATGAAGAACCATGTGGTCCAGTCTAGTCATCTCAGCCACACCAGCTGAGGCCCGGGAGAAGTGAGTCCATTTTACCTCATCCCTTCACCCCAACTCCAGCTGACTCCAACTACCTGAGTAAGCTCCAGTGATACCAACAGAAGAGAGCCCAACACAATTATAAGAAGTAAGTCATTGTTTTAAGCCATTAAATTTTGCAGGGGGTTGTAATGAGCAATGATATAATTATATATACATTAAAAACATTTAAATTTGCATACTTCCATAAATGGGATTACATCATTCACAGTGTCTATAGCTTGCTTTTTTCCATTGAGAGACCCTTCTGTCTCAGTCCATTCAGATTAACCACATTATGCTTCAGAGTTTTCTACTGCCTGGATTACTAGTTATTTAACCTATTACCCTGTTGACAGACAGTTATGTTGGTTTGTGTTCTCATAAACAGTGCTGCAATTTCCACGTGTGTGGAGATTCTTATACATATATCTGATGTACTTTTGTGGGGTAAATACTTACCTGTGGAATTATATGGGCATTATGTGAAATTTAAAATCTGGTGAGTATTTTCTGATTGCACTGCAGAAAATCTACACTAGTTTATACTCTTCTCAGTGTATGAGCATCCTGTTTTACCATTTCTTCAACACTAATTTCAAAGTCTGAAAATTTTGCCAGGGAAAAGATGGAGTCTTAATATTATTTTGTTTCCTTAATCATGAGTGAGGGAAAGCATCTTCTTTTTTAACATTTTATTTATTTTTAATTGAAGGATAATTGCTTTACATTATTGTGTTGGTTTCTGCCATACATCAACATGAATCAGCCAGAGGTATACATATGTCCCCTCCCTCTTGAGCTTCCCTCCCACCCCACCCTTCTAGGTCACCCAGGCTTGAGCTCCCTGAGTCATTTGGCAAATTCCCACTGGCTATCTGTTTTACGTATGGTACTATATATGTTTCCATGCTGCTGTCTCCTTTGGCCAAACCCCCTCCTTCCCTGCCTCGTGTTCACTAGTCTGTTCTGTATGCCTGTGTCTCCACTGCTGCCCTGAAAATACGTTCATCAGGACCACCTTTCTAGATTCCATATTCGTTTTTCTCTTGCTAACTTTCTTCACTTTGTATAATAGGCTGTATGTTCATCCACTTCATTAGAACTAATTCAAATGTATTCCTTTTTATGGCCGAGTAATATTCCATTGTATGTGTGTACCACAGCATCTTTATCCATTCATCTGTTGATCGACATCTGGGTGAGAAAACATCTTTTCAAATATCCCTTGGCATGTTTTTAAATCTCTGAATAACTGGTTCATATCCTTTGTCTGGTAATCTATTGTCAAATGTGTTGAAATAGCTTTTCCAAGTTTTTGTTTGAGATATATTTTGTGACCAGGCATTTATGACTGGGAAAATGTTTTCTGACTTGCTTTATGATTTTCTTTAAGACATTCATTTCATTCATTAATTTTTTCCTCTAATCTCCCTCTTAAACCATGCCCCAGTTACCCATCCATGTACATCACCAAATGGTCAACACTGAAATCAGATTGATTATATTCTTTGCAGCCAAAGATGGAGAAGCTCTATACAGTCAGCAAAAATAAGACCAGGAGCTGACTGTGGCTCAGATCATGAACTCCTTATTGCCAAATTCAGACTTAAGTTGATGAAAGTAGGGAAAACCACTAGACCATTCAGGTATGACCTAAGTCAAATCCCTTATGGTTATACAGTGGAAGTGAGACATAGATTTAAGGGACTAGATCTGATAGATAGAGTGCCTGATGAACTANAAGTTGGCTTAAAGCTCAACATTCAGAAAACAAAGATCATAGCATCCGGTCCCATCACTTCATGGGAAATAGATGGGGAAACAGTAGAAACAGTGTCAGACTTTATTTTTGGGGGCTCCAAAATCACTGCAGATGGTGACTGCAGCCATGAAATGAAAAGACACTTACTCCTTGGAAGGAAAGTTATGACCAACCTAGATAGCATATTGAAAAGCAGAGACATTACTTTGCCAACACAGGTCCATCTAGTCAAGGCTGTGGTTTTTCCAGTGGTCATGTATGGATGTGAGAGTTGGACTGTGAAGAAAGCTGAGCACCGAAGAATTGATGCTTTTGAAGTGTGGTGTTGGAGAAGACTCTTGAGAGTCCCTTGGACTGCAAGGAGATCTGGTTAGTCCATTCTGAAGGAGATCAGCCCTGGGATTTCTTTGGAAGGAATGATGCTAAAGCTGAAACTCCAGTACTCATGCGAAGAGTTGACTCATTGGAAAAGACTCTGATGCTGGGAGGGATTGGGGGCAGGAGGAGAAGGGGACGACAGAGGATGAGATGGTTGGATGGTATCACGGACTCGATGGATGTGAGTCTGAGTGAATTCCGGGAGTTGGTGATGAACAGGGAGGCCTGGTGTGCTGCAATTCATGGGGTCGCAAAGAGTCGGCCACAACTGAGCGACTGAACTGAACTGAAAGACATATTACTATAAAGCAAAACTTTCAGGCGTTTTGTTGTCTACCACTTCTTCTGGAAATTATTTTCATTTACACAGTTAATGTTTTTATCCTTTTGCTTCTGGGGAGACACTTCTTCAGGAAGCTAATCTCAAGTTAGTTGGTTGCTGGATCTGTTGGCTGCAAAGTACAATTCCCAGCAATAATTCATCCTTATCTCTTTGGGGGAAACTACAGGGAAGAATGCATTTTAAAATTATATCACTTGTTGTTTTTCTTGGCCTAATCAACAATTGGCATTTGGTACAAGGTCTCTCGTTCTCTTTAAAGATCTGATACTTTTTGTGGAGTTGTAGAGTTGGAGTTAAAAATCTTGGATAAAGGGTTGAAGTAATTCTACTTTTGTTCGAGGATCTGATCATTCACAGGTGCTCAGTGCGTTGCTCATTAGTCAATCTAGAAAAACAGGATCAAACCAAGTGTGGAAGACAGCAGAGGCAGCTTCAGAAACCTCAGAGGAAAGAGCATCTAAGACAGGGTGTTTGGGGACTTCCCTGGTACTCCAGTGGTTAACATTCCATGCTTCTACTACAGGAGGTGCAGGTTAATCCCTGGTTGAGGAACGGAGATCCTGCATGCTGCATAGCCCAGCCACAAAAAAAAAAAAAGTGATTTATAGAATATCATTTCTACATTGTTCCTCAAGCTGCAATCACATTTTGTCCTAATATGCAAGTTCAGAAATGAATAGAGGGGATAGTTTTTTAGGTGGAAAGCACATGGCCTGGGTGTCAGACAGACTTAGATCAAATGAGATTTTATCACTCCCTGGCTGTGTGATATTGAGCCAGAAGTTTGCACCCCAGTTTTCTCACCTATTAATGAGATAAAACATAGCTTGTATAGTTAAGAGAGTCTGAGTGTCTAGTGCATAGGTAAACACTAAACAAAAGAATTTCATTAACTTTAGATATATAATTGATTTAACTATGTCTTATGAGCATAAATCATTAGAGTACATTCTCAGTGTTTGTGAGAAATTAAACATTGATAAATTGCTTTTAAAAAAACACACAATTCTATAATAATAAAATCTCTTAGCCATTATCCGTTTCTTCTTCTAAAGTGCAGGTCTCAGTGGCAGTAGAAGATTGGGGTCATGAAAGAGCTGAGGCTAGTGAGGTTTTCATCGTTCTAAGGTTTCCATTTTCAGACTGGAGTGTGGGTTGGGTCTACAGCTGGGAAGAGAATGAGACTGAACATCTTTCTTCCAACTTTCTCTGACCTTGAATGAGGGTGATCTTTCTGGCCATTCCAGACCTTCTGAACAGCAGTGGAAAGTGGGGTAACTCTTGACTTATATTATGGAAATATACTCTCTATGCAATTAAAGATGTCACACCTGGGTGTAGACTTGACTTATTTGAAAAATGTGAGTTGATAAATAGCAAACAATCTTGGCAACAAAACTTTTCCTAGTAGCTTTCTTCAGGTGCCCAAAACTGCTCGTGTTTGGACATGTATGTCTGCATAAATAGGTGCAAAATATATCCATTTCTGCCTACCGGCACTGAGTTCCGCACCAGCAGTAACTGTCACTTCCAAGAGATATGCCAGAATAAGCTGAAAGGGATGAGCCTCTGTGCTTTGAGATTGGAGATTTGGTGCTTTGAAACCACCAGACATGACCTGGACAAGGGGTCAGTGGAATGGGCCTGTGGTTGTATTAATAGCTCTTTGTCACATGATGTCTCAAATGTGTCACCAGAGTAAACTCACAGTCCCGGTCTTCCTTTCTGATGTGGTGATTAAACATGCTGTGTTTGGGTGTTGCCAGGTAGTTGAGAATAACAACACTGCTTTGGTAGGAAGGGTATTGTCCCGAGGTGTGGCATCCTTCTGACTTCCTCCTCCACCCCCACCCCCAGGGGAGTGCTTCCTGCTTCCCATCTGAATGATGAGTCATGCGAAGAGCTTGAGGACGTGACACATGAGATCACTCAGGCCATAATTAGTTGAGTGGCATGCATGACAAATTGCTTTTGTGTGCACATATCGTGTCCAGGTAGAACCAGGAAATGCACGAAGGGCTGAAAATAGCTCATAGCTACATGGGAGTGTCTTTGATGCTAGTGCTTTCAACATCCACAAGTGTCACATTAAAGCAGTCAGGTTTCCTAGCATTCTCAGTGCAGATCCAAAGATGCTGATGCTTTCTATTTCTTATGATTTCTGACAACTGGGAAACATTTTTAGAGTTAACACTGAATGAGAGACTTATCAGGTGTTTGATGTATGCCTGAGACAGACCTATGCATGAACTCCTGTGGCACAAAAAACCATGTGGCCAGGAGAACTGTGTGAGAAAACTCCATGGGTTATGTAAGGAAGATGGCTCATGTGTATTAAACTGTGTCCTTCTAGAACTTGAGCATTAGCATTAATTATATGTCAGGAACCATGGTAAGTGCCTCTATGTGTTATTTTGTCTAATCCTAACTCTGACTTAATGAGGTAATAATAAACATAAGATTAGCTACAGGCCTAATATTTAGTGTGAGTTTGTCATTATGCTAAGTAGGCATCATATATATTATTGTCTCATTTAATCCTCCTAATAACCCTGGCCAGTTCAGTTCAGTCATTTAGTCTGTCTGACTCTTTGTGACCCCATGAACTGCATCACGCCAGGCCTTCCTGTCCATCACCAACTCCTGGAGTTCACTCAGACTCACGTCCATCGAGTCGGTGATGCCATCCAGCCATCTCATCCTCTGTTGTCCCCTTCTCCTCCTGCCCCCAATCCGTGCCAGCATCAGGGTCTTTTTCAATGAGTCAACTCTTTGCCTGAGGTGGCCAAAGTACTGGAGTTTCAGCCTCAGCATCAGTCCTTCCAAAGAACACCCAGGACTGATCTCCTTTAGAATGGACTGGTTGGATATCCTTGCAGTCCAAGGGACTCGCAAGAGACTTCAGTTACCACAATTTCAAAAAAATATGAACATGTTTACTTATATGTCTAGATTGAGGAGTCTCAACTCAGTGATACATACACATGAAAATTATGGTTGAAATAATCCCGTCTCCTAAGTAATCACTCTTAACTGTGTTGAGTTGAATATGTTCTTTCCCACTGGTACTTAGCATCCATAACAACATTCAGTCTTAATCCATTTCCTTCTCCAGGGAACTTTGCTACTCAAGGATCAAACCTATGTCTCTTATATCTCTTCCATTGGTGGGCAGTTTTTTTTTTTTACCACTAGTGCCACCTGGGAAGCACAACATCAATATTATACCACTCTTTTAAAAATAAAGGAAATAGAGAAAAAGGAAATGTTTTCTGGTTCAAGAAAATCCATTCTTACCCCTTGTGTTCAACTTTGTCCTGGCAATCCTGGCCAATGCAACAAAGCAAGAAATATACATAATAAAAGACATAAAGATCAGAAAGAATAAGTAAAACTACCAGTATTCACAGACAATAAGATTGTCTAGATAAAAATATGAGGAATTTACAAAACAACTGCTAAAACTGAATAACCGTCCTAAAGTTGCACCATTAGTAATATCAAAACTGGATTTGAGCACAAACAGTTCAGTTCAGTTCAGTCGCTCAGTCGTGTCCGATTCTTTGAGACCCCATGAATCGCAGCACACCAGGCCTCCCTGTTTATGGTTGAAATAATCCTGTCTCCTAAGTAATCACTCTTAACTGTGTTGAGTTGAATATGTTCTTTCCCACTGGTACTTAGCAACCATAACAACATTCAGTCTTAATCCATAAATTTTTTGTCACTTTAGGCCCTAAAAAATATTACTTCATTTATGAAAGATTAGTCATGTCCATTTTTAAATTAAGACTTTTTTTTGGAGCAGCTTGAGATTCACAGCAAAATTGAGGGGAAGGCACGGAGGTGTCCCTATCGCCTCTGCCCCTGCACATGCCTGTCATCCCCTGTTAGCGTTTCCCACCAGAGGACGCTTTTGTTACAGCTGATGAACCTGCACCGACACACCATTATCACCCAAAGTCCATAGCTTACATTAATGTTCACCCTGGCTTTGGACGAATGTATAATGGCATACGTTCATCACTGTGATGTCATACAGAGTATTTTCACTGCTCTAAAACTCCTCTGTGCTCTGCCTGTTCATCCGTGCACCCAACCCCTAACAGCTACTCATCTTTTCATTGCTTCCTTAGTTTTGCCTAAGTTTTTCCTTAGTTTTGTCCAATCTAATGGACTCATATAGTTTGTAGCCTTTTCAGATTGACCTCTTTCACTTAGAAATATGCATTCCTCCTGTCTTTTCATGGCTGGATAACTTATTTCCTTTTGTGTTGAATAAAGATGTACCGCAGTTTATTGAGACATTCACCTACTGAAGGACATCTTGATTGCTTCTAAGTTTCGGCAGTTATGAATAAAACTGCTGTACATACTGCATGCGGGGTTTTATGTGGACATACGCTTTCAAGTTATTTGGGTGAATACAAAGGAGTTTCATAGCTAAATTATATGTGATAAGAGCATATTTAGTTTTGTAAGGAACTGCCAAACTGCCTTCCAAAGTGGCTACAGAATTTTGCATTCCCATCAACAATGAATGAGGTCCCTGTTGCTGTACAAACTTGTCAGCATTTGGGCTTGTCAGTGTCCGGGATTTTGGCCATTCTAATAGGTGTGTGAAGTGAAGTCACTCAGTCATGCCCGACTCTTTGCGACCCCATGGACTGTAGCCCACCAGACTCCTTGGTCCATGGGATTTTCCAGGCATGAATACTGGAGTGGGTTGCCATTCCCTTCTCCAGGGGATCTTCCCGACCCAGGGATCGAACCCAGGTTTCCCGCATTGTAAGCAGACGCTTTACCGTCTGAGCTACCAGGGAAGCGTGGTATCTTTTTGTTTTAATTTACATTTCCCTGGTAACATGTGATGGGGAGCGTCTTTTCATTTGCTCATTTGCCAAATGTATACCTTCTTTGGTGAGGTGTGTGTCAAGGCCTGTGGTCCACTTTTTTAAACAGCTTGTTTTCTATTTCAGTGTTGAGAGCTCTTTATATAATTTGGGTGGCAATCTTTTATTATAGGTGTTTGGGCAAATATTTTCTCCCAGCCTGAGGCTTGTTTTCTCATTCTCTTGCCATTGTCTTTCACAGAGGAGAAGATTTTTGTTTTAATGAAAGTTCAGTTTATCAATTATTTCTTTCATGGCTTATGTGCGTTTGGTATTGTATCTAAAAAGTCATTGCCAGACTTCCAGGTTAGTGAACACATAGAGATTCCAGGACAGTGGTGCACCCAGAGAGAATCCCAGGGATGGGGGAGCCTGGTGGGCTGCCGTCTATGGGGTTGCACAGAGTCGGACATGACTGAAGTGACTTAGCAGCTTAGCATTCCTGAGTTATCTCCTTTCATGATAAACTGGTAACCTAGAGATCCCAGGGCATGGTGGGAAGACAGGCGCTCTGAGACCAGAGAGTCTTGGGCTTCAGTCCTGTCCTCCTGTTCACAGCACTGAGGCACCCACTTACTTTCTCACTGTCCTCCATTGTAGGATTCTTGGGTGATCTGTCTAGTATATAGAAAATAATCAATAGATGATAGACACTCTAGATTGGCTGACCCAACCTAAAAAAAAGGGTCATTGCCATATCCAAGGCCATGTAGGTATTCTGCTATGTTACCTTCTAGGAGTTTTATTTTAGCTTTGTATTTTATGTTAACTTATGTTTATTTTGAGTTACTTTTTGTGACAAATATAATACCTGTGTCCAGATTCTTTTTTTTTTTACACGTGGACAGCAGTTGTCCTGGCACCATAATTGAAAAGACTATGTTTGCTCCATTGTTTTGTCTTTGCTCCTTTGTCAAAGATCAATTGACTGTATTTATGTAGGTGTATTTCTAGGCTTTCTGTTCTGTTGACCTATAGGGTTGGCAAAAAAGTTTGGGTTTTCCCATAACATTGTACAGAAAAACATGAATGAACTTTTTGGCCAACTCAATATTTGTCTTCTGCTAATAGCACGCTGTCTGGTTCCAGTAGCTTTATAGTAAGTCTTACAGTGGAGAAGCATCAGTTCAGCTTTGTTCTGCTCCTTCAAAAATGTGTTGGCTATTCTGAGTGTTTTGCTTGTCTATATCAACTGTAGAATAGATTTGTGAATCTCCACCGTACCTTGCTAGGTCCATTTTTTTGAACTCTTAGCTTTTGGTGGGGTTGAATCTCTGAAGAGGCTGGGCTGGTGGCTCCAGCACTGTTAAGGGGTATGGCCTGCCTTCTCCAGTTCCCATCCACCTTCTGCTCTTCCTTCTCTGAGGCTGGTCTATGGAGGAAGGAGAAGGAAGGAAGATGTTTCTTTAAGTTTTTCTTTCTCTGCTTATGTTACACAATGTATTTTTGCATATTGCCTACTATTTATTAGTATTACTAATGGAATACTACTCCATAGTTAACATACTAATCACAGTTCATTTGAATTTCCCCTCTTGCAATCCAAGGATTTGTGTCATGTCCAAGTCTGGCCCTGGTGCTTATTTTGTCCCCTCAGACTCTGTTTTTCCCTGACTTCTAGCATGCCTTGTAATTTCTGGTTGAAAACCAGGCATGATGTATTGGGTAATAGAAACTGAGATAAATAAGCCTTCAGAGGAGGCTTTATGTTACTCTGTCTGGGAGTTGGGCTGTGTTTAATATCTGCTCTAGCTATATAGATTCCAGAGTCTTCTCATTCCTCTAATGTCCTTGTTTAAGTCTTCTCTGCTGTGTTCGGGCTTCCCTCAGATCTCCTCCTTGGATAGAGTCTGAATAGGAATCTCTTTCAGCTGTAATCCACTATGTTATATTGGCATGGTGAGGGGCATTTGTGGGAAGGGCAGTCCTATAATCTTATGGTTAAATCTCAGTCATTTGAGATGACACAGTCATCTCCAGGCCTGTGTCCCTGCAATGGGACTTTCACGACTGTTTCTTAGCTGCTTTTTCTTCCCTTAGGTGAGACAGGAAGGCTGGAGGAGGCTAGAGACAAAGAAATGCCCTTCCCCCAGGTAGGAGAAAACTCTCAAAGTCCTTGGAGAGTAGGCTTGGCTGTGTTATATTTATTTGGATATATATCATAATGCTCACTCTTCTCCTCTCCTTGCCAGAGTCATGAGAATTATCACCATAAGGCTCTTGTGGTGTTCTTGAGGGTAAAACCCACAAACTTGTGGGGCCCACCTAAGATCACCCCCAAGAAGTTTCTCAGTCTCAAGCTACTCCACATTCAACCTCCATTAAGTTTCATTAAAATTACCAAAATTAAAAGATAAACTGAGACATAATAAAAATGTTAAGAGTTTATTTGAGCAAAAATTGATACAAATCTGGCATCACCAAACTGGAAGTGGTTAGGAGCACTCCACCAGTGGAAGTTCGAGTAATTTTATAGAGAAAAGGAAGGCAAAATTAGGAAATTACTGATTGGCCAAGTGTAAAGCCTGCTTGGCTATGGTTGGTTGTCCTTGAGTTTCAACCTTAGAACCCTGAGGCAGTTACAGGCTGAGATTTTGGTTTGCTTCCACAGACCTCTAGGCATTAGAACCACCTCAATCTAGTAGCCTCCTGGTTTAATTAATTTAACACTGTTTAAGTATTCCTACTTATATGTGGCTCCCAATCCAGGCGGACAAATGCAGCCATGACTGGATTCTCCTATTTTGTCAGATTTCAGGGTGACAGTTTTCTTGACATAGTCAGTTCTCTGATGAACCTGAGAGAAGTTGTTATTTTTACTTGATCAGCTTTTTCATGTAACAGCAGAAGTGACAGGTTTTACAAGTTGAAGCTGAAACTGGAAATCTACAAGTCAATTTTGAATTAGGAAAAACTTAAAAACAACAACAACCAAAAAACAACCAAACCTGTTGATAGACGCCAAAGAGGTCTACAGATGAATTTTCCATTCTTTAACAAATGGGAAACTTACAGAGTTATTTCAGAGTGATGACATCGGTATGAGTCTGATTTAGTTCTTTTAATTTCATCTGGTCAACCGAAAAATGGTACTCATCATAATTATTGTGAGACATACATTTCTTTTTTATTTATTTTTAATTGGTCAAAAATTGCTTTACAATTTTGTGTTGGTTTCTGCTGTACAACAATTATATTTAGTCATAATTATATATGTCCCTTCCTTCCTGAGCCTCCCTCTCCTCTCCACATCCCCCCGCTCTAGGCTCTAGGTCATCAGAGAGCACCAGGCTGGGCTGCTGTGTTATTTAGCAACTTCCCACTAACTATTTTACACTTGTGAAAGTGTTCATCGCTCAGGTGTACCCAACTCTTTGTGACCCCATAGACTGTAGCCTGCTAGGCTCCTCTGTCCATGGGATTGTCCAGGCAAGAATACTGGAGTGGGTAGCTCTTCCCTTCTCCAGGGGATCTTCCTGACCCAGGGATCAAACTCAGATCTCCTGCATTGCAGGCAGACTCTTTACCATCTGAGCTACTAGGGAAGTCTGATTTTACATATGAGAGTGTATATATGTCAGTGCAACTTTCTCACTTTGTCCCATCCTCACTCTGTCTCCAAGTCCATTCTTTACTAGGTTCATGAGTACTGCTTTTCTAGATTCCATATATATGCATTAATATATGATACTTGTCTTTCTCTTTCTGACTTTACTCTGTACAAGAGGCTGTAAGTTCATCTCCTCACTACAACTGACTCAAATTGTTTCCTTTTTATGGCTGAGTAATATTCCATTGTATAAATGTACCACAACTTTTCTATCCATTCATTGTCAATGGATATCTAGGTTGCTTCCATGTCTTGGCTACTGTAAATATTACTGCAATTACTATTATGGCGCATGTTGCTTTTAGAGTTGTGATTTTCTCAGGGTATATGCCCAGTAATGGGATTGCTGGCTCATGTGATATATTTATTCCTAGGTTTGTAAGGAATCTCCACACTGTTTTCCATAATGGCTATTACCATTTACATTCCCACCGACAGAGCAGGAGGATTCCTTTTTCTCTCTGTCCCTTCCAGCTTTTATTATTGTGTGTAGATTTTTTGATGAAGGTCATTCTGATTGGTGTGAGGTGATACCTCATTATAGTTTTGATTTCCATTTCTCTGATAGTGACTGTCTTGAGCATCTTTTCATATGTTTATTGGCCATCTGTACGTTTTTTTGGAGAAAAGTCTGTTTAGGTCTTCTGCCTATTTTTTTTATTAGATTGTTTTTCTGATATTGAGCTATATGAGCTTCTTGTATATTTTGGAGATTAACCCTTTGTCAGTTGCTTCATTTGCAATTAGTTGAGAAAATGGGAGACCATTCTGAGGGTTGTCTTTTCATCTTGTTTATAATTTCCTTTGCTGTGCAAAAACTTTTAAGTTTTATTAGGTCCCACTTGTTTATTTTTGTTTTTATTTCCATTAATCTAGGAGGTGGGTCATAGAGTATCTTGCTGCAATTTAGAGACATAAATTTCTAAGACTTCAGTTGTATTTTTCCACAATGCCAAAATAAAGGAAGGTAACTCCTAAAAAGCATATCATTTTCACTAAAAAAATTAAATATGTTTCTTCTTACTTCCTAAAGATTTTCTCACCTGAACTGAGAAGAGATGAATTTAAAATTCATTTATTCATTGACAGAGATTCTCAATAATTGTTTAACTCATAAAAAGTTCTACTTTCCCCCAAAGATCTAGGGCACATTTGACCAGGTACTTTATCAAAGTCTGTCCTTTAACCGAGCACATTGCTCTGCACACAATATGCCTTCATTAAATACATGAATTGGATGTGGGCTTATATGACTTTTTATTACGCTGGGTTGCCAGAGTTCTGCCATGAGCTTTGTGTCCCAATCTACCTTGTTATTCTTATCTCTTGGCTTAAAATGCTGTGCCTTGCAAAAGGCTTCTATGAGCAAATACTGGAGTAAAAAGAATTACACCCTTTGAAAAGGGCCTGAATGTGGTTTTTCATGAGGCCTATTACAGTGCCTTATACCTCATTATGATCTACTGGGGAGTTATTGTGCATCTTGTAATAGAGGCTAAATTCGTATTTTCATCACCTGATTAGTATTTCTGAATTGGCTCTGGTGCCAAAAGGAATATTTTCCCTTACTGCCTTTCCTTTTCAGTAGTAATATAAACATAATAAAAAGCACTAGAATGCATCTCCTCTCCAGAAACAAACAAAAACCAATTACGGTCACTCCTGAGGGAAGTCTTCAGGGGAGAAAGCCAAGAAAAACAGAGAGAAAGCTGAATACCTCTGCCTTTATCTGTCCTTTCTGCCTAGCTTTTGAGGATCATGTTTTCACAGCCCAATTCAGACTCTTTCATACCCAGGTAGGGAGGAAGAATTTTTGTCCTCAGAACATGATTGATGTATTAAAACGTATGACATTTAATGGGAGAGGGGGTCTGTTTCTTCTGGGGTTCATTTGTGATATACATTTTCTGGCTTTAAATCAAACTATAGAGCAGTCCTGGGAACCAGCCCAGGAAGTATCAATGAAGGTCCACTCTGTGCTACCCACTGTCCAACTTCCTTGCCTGAGCCCAACAGGAAGTGTGGCTGGGAACATATGGAATAAGAGAGGGTGAGAGAGCTGGAGTGGAGCCGGGGGCAGCCCTACGCCCACTCTGTGGTCACAGCAAACACCCTCTGTGGGGGTCCTGGGCTGTTTGTCCTCTAAGCAATACTTTGCCCTCTCTGTGCTCCATTGGCATCACAAGGAGGCTGACCTCCACAGGTCCTTGGTTTTGCCTTTAGGATTGGTTCTCTAGCTTTTATCATCTCAACAGACTCCTTCTTTCTCTCTTCTGTTTAATCATTTATAAAATGAAATTCTTTCCCCTATTTCTCTGGTGTATGGTTAGAGGGAGATTTGAATGCGGGACAGTCTTGCCCTTGTGTGCTGGTCCTCTAGGAAGGGATGACCCTCGGAGATCCAGCTCCCACCACACATCTGACTTTGGCTCTGGTAATGCTTCCTCCTCCTTCTGTCCCCACTCCTGAGGGCTACCTGCTTGGCTAGCATCTAGGTGACTTCCTCATCATCTCTTTTTTTTTTTTAATTAATTTTTATTTTTTTAGTTTGTTTTGCTTTACAATACTGTATTTGTTTTGCTACACATCGACATGGATCAGCCACGAGTGTACATGATCTCCCAATCCCGACCCCACCTCCCCCTTCCCACCCCACACCCTCTCTCTGGATTATCCCCGTGCATCAGTCCCAAGCATCCTGCATCAAACCTGGACTGGCGTTTCGTTTCACTTATGATATCACACATGTTACACTGCCGCTCTGCCAACCCATCCCACCCTCTCCCTCTCCTACAGAGTCCAAAAGGCCGTTCTATACATCTGTGTCTCTTTTGCTGTCTTGCGTACAGGTTTATCATTACCATCATTCTAAATTCCATATATATGTGTGAGTATACTGTATTGGTGTTTTTCTTTCTGGCTTACTTCACTCTGTATAATCGGCTCCAGCGTCATCCACCTCATTAGAACTGATTCAAATGTATTCTTTTTAATAGCTGAGTAATACTCCATTGTGTATATGTACCACAGCTTTCTTATCCATTCATCTGCTGATGGGCATCTAGGTTGCTTCCATGTCCTGGCTATTATAAACAGTGCCGCAGTGAACATTGGGGTACATGTGTCTCTTTCAATTCTGGTTTCCTTGGAGTGTATGCCCAGCAGTGGGATCGCTGGATCATAAGTCATTTCTATTTGAATTTTTTAAGGAATCTCCACTCATCATCTCTTTAGCTTCTTAGCTCTTCCACCACCTGTGAAGCTAGTTCCTAGGGTTAAATTCCCTCCACGGGAATAGACTGCTCTCCGTTGACCTGCTTGGACTTTGACTGCTACCTGTGTTCCTTATATATTTGTCTCAGCCCTAGAAGGGCAGTTCCTAGATGCCAAATGTTTCATTTTCACAAAGTTGCTGTTTAAAATGTCAGTTCAGACCAAGCATGGTACATGATGCTAATGTGTCATCTCAGTAGGACGTTGTGAACACTTATTTCTGGAAATACATAAGATTGAGTCTGGTTCCTGACAACCAAGAAGGGCGTAGAAACATTTTTCTCAGTGAACTTTAATTCAACAGAATATTATCTCTCCCACAGTGTGAGCCATGATGTCTGCAGGAGGAAAGAGCAGGTGGCGTGGGTTCCTGCAGCATAGACACTGCAATAAAACTGACACGGATTCACCTCCCAGCTCTTCCAGGTGTTAGCTGTGTGAGCTCAGGCCCATTATGTTGCTGGCCTTCATTCTGTCAATAAAATATGGGTGTAATAAGAAGATAACCTGTGTAAAAGGCTGACACAGGAAATCCTTGATCTTGGTTTTGGGGCGGCTTTTCTTGTTTGGATTCTCACTAATCTCCACATTCCTGCTTCTTTCCCTCTCCTGTTGTCCTTCATCATTTATAAACTGAAATTCCTGTCCTCATTTTGCTAAAGCTCAGCTAACGTGAGGGCTTCCCAGTGCTATAGAACCCGCCTGCCAATTCAAGTAGATGTAAGAGATTCCAGGTTCCATCCCTGGGTCAAGAATATCCCCTGGAGGAGGGCATAGCAGCCCACTCCAGTATTTATGCCTGGAGAATCCCATGGACAGAGGAGCCTGGCGGGCTACAGTCCATAGGGTCACAAAGTCGGACATGACTAAAGAGACTTAGCATGCACACAAAAGTGAAATTCTCAAAAATAAAAACTTTACTTGAAAGTGAAGGGAAACTAACAAGGAACAAGTATGCACATACAAAAGCAATAAAGTCACAGTCACTGTGTAAGGGATCCCTGAACAGGCATTGGCAGTGACTTTGTGCCCCAGGGACCCAGCCTACTGATCACAAATGCCCCCTACCTCACAGCACACAGCTGCTAGGCATCAACATAGCTCTTAGGACCTAGAGGCTTGCCTAACTGAATACAGAGTCCCTTTCAAAAACGAGTTTTTATCTCCCCCTACCACCCAAATAAAACTTTCTCTGCTTTCATGCTGCATTTGTTCCTTGGAGGCTTAATTCAAATAGAGACTGTTCCTCTTCTCAAAGCATCTATTCATTATGTTGCCTCCAAACCTGAAACCTCTGAGCCAGGGAAGGTTCTGAGAAAGCTGCCTTTCAACAGATTAAACAGCCTCTTGGTCCTGGAACTGGCACTAAGATTAGCTTGCTAAAAGGAAATCTTGTGTATGTTTTGCCCCGTTAGAAGTTGCAGATCAAAGGAACAATATTGGTTGAAGTCCGATGTTTTCCCCAGCTTTGGTAGTGGTTTCTTTTCAGAGTTCCAGGAAAGCAAAAAGGGAACTGTCCAACCAAATAGATTACCTAGGGACTACTTGCTAGCATTTTGTTTAAATGTAGTCATTTCTATAGAAACAAAAAGATGCAGTCTTCAAATAATGTTTCATAGTGCCTACCAAAGAATAAACACTCATCATTAACTCCCGAGCATGGGCATCTTCTTGACCTCTGGCTCAGCCAGCCTCTCAAAAACCACTGCAAAGGAAAAATAGATTTTTTTTTCCCATAGAAAAGAAGCTTATCCTATACCTGTCTACTCTAGACCACATATACCTGCACTTCTCTTTCAAGACAGGAAGAAGAAATGGGTTTCTGCTATTATTTTCAAGAAAAACCAGAGGCTTCTACAGTCTGGGTATATAACCAAGCACATATAACCTAGACACATAAGCCAACCTATGTAATGTGAAGAGACAAGATACAGGAATACTGGGAACTCACGGCTCAGAAATAATCAACAGTTTTGATTGCACACATTTCCAGGGCCCTCATACATGCTGGTCTCCCACTTTTGAACATGTTTCCAGGTGATTTGGCATCACAGAATTCTCTCCTGTCTTTTTTGAGGAGGTGGTACAAACACGGGACTCTGAGCTCATGGTCCCTTTCCTATGAAAGGTCTTCCATAAAAGACTGTGGGCTATGTCAGTACAAAGTCGGCTCTGTTCAAAGCTGCTGTTGAATTGGACCAGATTGACATTCCTTGGTCTATGCTGGTTGCAAACAGAATGCTGCTAAAATACTATAACACTGACATTTGTTCTCTAGTGATTTCAAGAGGGAAGAAATGTCTACTAGATGCCAACAAAGTGATGAAAATGTTTAAATTCAGTGCAATTTCATTCTAAACAAATCTTTCTCATCTATGGTTTTCTTAAAACATAGGATTCTTTTCTCTTTTTTTCTTAATTCTATTATAATATTAAAAGCAGCAACTCATTTGAAATTTACTGTTGATAAAAAAGGTATATGTTTATACATGCATGACATGAATACATTTATGTACATATTTAAAATTAATATTGATTTTTATTTTCCTCATTGATTATATTTTTTAATTGGGACAAAGGAAAAACCTATAACTTATTTTCAGTGTAATGGCTTCTATTTGCAAAAAGTAAGGGTGATTAGTGTAAAGTATAATAATCTGGTATTTTTCTGTGGCTGCTGAAACAAATTGCCACAAGCTTAAACAAACAGAAATGAATAACCTTATGGTGCTATAGTTTAGAAGTCTGAAATTAGTCTCTGGGCTAAAATCAGGCCCATTCCTTCTGAAGCCTCCAGAGGAGGCTCACGATTATACGTTGTTTTGCCTTTTCCATGTTCCAGAGGTTGCCCCGTTCCTTGGCCTTGGCCACTTCCACCATCAGAGCCAGCAAAATCAGGCTGAGCCTACTCTGGTTCTAACTCTTCTGCCTCCCTTGTCCATCTTCTAAGGACCTTACAATTACATTGGACCTACCTAGAAACATCAGGATAATCTTCTTATTTTGAGCCTGAACTTAATCACATCCACAGAGTCCCTTTTGCCATGTAATCTAATATATTCATAGGTTCTGAGGATAAGGACATGAACATCATTGAGGGCTATTATTCTGCCCACAACAATCTTGTACGTAAATCTGCTGTCTTCTCTTACCTTTTGGAAGTAGCATAAACAGCACTGTATTGATGGTTCTACCAGTCTTTGATGGAATGTGTCTTTCTCCTCTGTTTGGAAATGCCATTACCAGATATTTCAGAAAAACAGAGCAAAGAAGATTAAGTAGGACTAGGGGACTCAGCTGTGTAGCTGTGTAGCAAGTCACTTCCCTGGAATTTCAATTCAGCACCTTCATCTGAAGAATGTGGATAATTATAAGCACTTTCTATAAATCCTAGAGCTGTTCTGACAGTCACAGAACCTGGTAAACTTTGTATACCACTTTGCAAATGGAAGAGATGGTAGTCTAGCTGCCCCAGTGGGTTCAAGGAATATGAATGTGTTAAACCATCAAGAAGCATCATTTAAAAATTAAAACTTTCTAAAAATACAGATTTCAGGAAAAGAAGCTTAACTACATGAGAGAGGATGAAATCATTCATTTCCATTCTTAAACAGTCCTGTCTCCCTATCCTCTGAGATAGACCATTTTAATCTGTTTTCATGTTTATCTCGTTTTGCTTTTTCTTCTGCCCTGATGTTTGTTATGCTTTGAGTAGATATTGATTCCCTTCTCATTAAGCCTACAAACATCTAATCACTCCTGTTTGATTTTTGCATTTTTAATAATTTATATTTAAATTTTTTACAGATTTCAGGAAAAGAAGCTTAACTACCTGAGAGAGGATGAAATCATTCATTTCCATTCTTAAACAGTCCTGTCTCCCTATCCTCTGAGATAGACCATTTTAATCTCTTTTCATGTTTATCTCATTTTGCTTTTTCTTCTGCCCTGATGTTTGTTATGCTTTGAGTAGATATTGATTCCCTTCTCATTAAGCCTACAAACATCTAATCACTCCTGTTTGATTTTTGCATTTTTAATAATTTATATTTAAATTTTGGCAAATAGAGTGATCTAACCTTGCCCTTTGAATGCCTGTGCATTCAAGTTCTTTAGGCAGATTTTATCTCTTGTTTTTTTAATTCTATTTTGAGTTTTATAAAAATAGATGTTTCTTATTATCCCCAACCCATAATTTTCTTTAGTGAACTTTTGTTTAATTTTCTTTTGCTTTAACATTTTATTTTTCAGACACCTCTCATTGAACCTCACGTTCCTCTTCGTCCTGCTAACACCATTACCAAGGTAATGGGATGTAGGTGGGTTGATGAGCCATCAGAGCTAGTTTCTTACGTAACTATGAGAAGTGGTCCATATGTCAGAACAGCACATCAGGAAACTGCAAATACACTTTCTAGAAACAATACGTACCAGTGTGTCTCGGTTCTCAGTATACAACAGTGACATGTCACACAAGTGAACAATGCGTATGTATGAATGAATTGTATTTTTCAAGCACAGAGTCAGACTGAAAAGTAATTTAAAGATGTATCTGGTTTGTTTTCCATCTATAATCTCTCCTCCTTTTTTTCCCCCTCCTCTCACTTGATGAAAATTCAGGTTCCTTCAGAGAAGATCCTCAGGGCTGGAAAAATTTTGCGAAACGCCATTCTCTCTCGAGCACCTCACATGATAAGAGATAGAAAGTACCACCTAAAGACGTACAGGTATGTGTGATATAAATGCAAAATTACACCAAACTTAGGTTTCCCTGTTTTTCATCTACAGGCAGCATGTTTTATAATCCTCCAGGTTCTAGAATTTCTGAGCTTGCCTTGGATCCTCACTTAACTCTAATTAGCCTTAATATTCCCAGGAATTACTCCTAAACTAATTTGCTTAGACATTGGTTTAAATGTGATGAACAAAGAAAAGAACTTTTATTTGTTTGCCAGTATATTTTAGGAAAACTACTAGATTTAGATGAGATTCAACTAACATTTACTGAGTGTTTTATACTTGAAGCCCTGAATAAGAAACACCACCCTCCATACATTATCTCATCACAACCTATAGGGTAGATACAGGGCCATTTTTCAGATGATGAATCTGAGACTCAGAGAGATTAGTTTTCCTTGATCAAGTCACAAATCTAGTGAGTGGCAGAGCCAGGATTTAAACCAAGGTTGATTGACTTCTAAGTTTCTTTCATTCGTTCTATACATTTGTTAAGTACCTACTGGGCATCAAGCATGATTGTGTTTCAAACCCTAAGGATACAGGAGCAAAACAAATATAAAATGCCCTTTACGTAATTTACTTTCTAATGTAGGATTTCATTGTAGTATGAATATAGTAAGATATTCAACTCTTTCATACCTCTAATCGTACAGAATAAAGACTCATTATGGCTGCCACTGGAGTTAAGAAATGACAAAGACTGGGGCCATGTGATTTAGTTGACCTTCTGAGATGACTGAACCATAGTGGGTCAATGAAGGATTCATGTCTCACCTTTAACTTTTGATTTTATCAATTCAAAAAGGATTCAGGAACAAGAATGGCCTGTTTATGGCACATAAGCCTTCACTCTCTCCCTGCACCTATGATTCAGACTCATAGTCCTCTTTCAGCAATTGTAGGGCACTCTTTCTCATTTAGCCTAGACATGATCTCAGAACCCATTAGACTTAGCATGAGTCAAAACCTATTTGATTCACATGAACCAAATTCAAAAGACAGTGAAAAGCTAGAATACAAATTTTAAGTTACCACAAAGGATATATATCTTTCTAGCGATTGTCAACCATGCTAGAACCTATAAAATTATTCCTGACGCACCGTACAGTGAGTATATTGTCTCAAAATCCAGTCTCTTCCCAAGGAAAGCTGGAAATGAATGGCAAATTCTTCCTCTTAGGATCACTTTTTCTGCTTTCCATGCAAACTAACACTCTTCTGCTTGCATTTGTCATGAATATGTTTATAAGACCAAAACGATCTGTTACATTTATTTATTTTTTTAATTTGTTGGCCGTGCTGCAGGGCACGTAGCATCTTAGTTCCCCGACCAGGGATTGAACCCACACCCACTGCATTGGAAGCACAGAGTCTTCCCCACTGGACCACTGTGGAAAGCCCTATTTATTACATTTATAATGGCCTCTTCTTAATAGAATTCTGGAATTCTATTTGATGGGATTTGAGAAACACTTTAGTCAGTAGCATGTTCCTCTTGGGACATGTTCCGTCTCTAAGGACAGATTGCTCCTCTTGCCCTTATAATATGGATATTTACCAGCTACCGTTTTGGATGATTGCATTTGGAAGCCTTTTCCTTCAACTCTGGAAGTTCATCCTTTTTTTTTTTTTTTTTTAAGTCTGTAGTTCCTACACACTGCTATAATTTTGAGGGAAGTAGAGGTTAAAACACCTGTCTGTGGTCTCAGGGAGAGAGCTCAACCTCTTTAACTAATCAAGCGACTCTCAAAGTCTCATACAGCTGAAGGACCTTTTACTTTTTAATTTCTTTTCCTTAATTTAAAATGTGATTATGCTTTTCCAAGTGTTGACTTGCGCTAGGGAAATTCCATTAAAGATGTCATCTTTGGTGACAAATATCGGAAAGTAGAAGTCAGAAACCATAATCTCTTTCTTGCTGCATAGTCGTAAGATTTTAAACCCCTGAAACATAGGTGTTAAGTCTATTCCACACCCTGTGACACAAATTAATGACCTGTTGACAACGACCCATGAGGCATGGTTTCTTTTTCCTGCAGGACATTTTGATGCCTGGCCCCAGATCTTGGTTCCAGTTTCATCCCCTCCCCACTCCTGCTTCTCTCTTCTATCATTACAGCAGCATTAGGGGTCAAAGTCTCCCCAGAGGCAGTGTCATCCCCAGTGATCACCACACCAGAGGTCAGCTGTGAATCTTAAAATAACAATGTCATTAATCGAGAGGAAACCCATGATTCCGTCAGCTACAAGTGGCACAACCGTGTGTCTTTGTTCTGACTACAAGATCCTTATACCCTGTCCCAGGGCCCTAAGGCCCTGGGATCATCTCAATTCCATGTGCTTTTTTTTTAGTAAAAGTAATCATTGACTTAAAAGCCACATTAAATTGATTTTTAAAATACTTTTACATGACTTTTCCCATTAATAAATTCTCAAATTAGAGGAACACAACAGATCATACATTTGGTTCAGGACGAAGAGTAACTAGGTGCCTCTCTGCCCATCGAGGCTCTAATGTGTAATAGTCTGTAATCAGAGCAGTCCTGGAATCTCATAGCCTTCTCAGGACATCTTCCTTGTGTGGTGGGTCAGATCCAGATTAGAACATCCCAGGATCTCTGATAGATTTCAGAGTGCCTAGAATCTTGGGAATGGACATGGCCTTCGAGGCCATCTTTTCCTCCTCTTTTCTTTTATAGATGAAAAAAAATTAAGAACCAGAAATTTGAAATGATAGAGTCGTGCAGCTAATACGTAGCAGACCTGGTGCTGGATTTCATGACCCCTCCCGCGCTACGCTCTTCCTAGAATGGACCAGCACCAGGAATCCCCTCCAGTTCAACTAGAGAGGAACTCCCTGGGCTGCAGCCAGCCTCAGTGCCTCAAAGATGGTGGCATCCTCAGCACAGGAGGGGGGGCCACCAGTGACCTAGATCCAGCTGTCGGCAGCCAGCTGCTCGTTCCTCTGTCCCTTAGGGATCCTCCCTCAGACTACGTCATCCCATTTCCTCCACTGAGCAGTCATGCCGCAGACACTCCTCTCCCCACAGAAATTTCCCGAACACGTGTGTTGGGTGTGGTTCTGTGCTTCCTAACTAATGCACGTATCAGTAGTTTGCCCATCCTGACCACCTGACCCCCGTGGCGCGTCACAGTGATGAGTGTGTGCCTGTACAGAAAGCATTTGGAGCTCTTCAGATGTCAGGCTCTGTCGAAGTGCTGATGTTCATTACATCGAACTTTTTTTTTCAAAGAGATTAGCATCACTAATTGCTTGTTTCTCCCAACACCCCTCTGAGGAAGCTCAGTAGTATTACTTGAAAATAGAAAGTGGTATATAATTTTGCACTTAGAGCCTGTCACAGAGCACCTCCTAGGGCCTCACAAACCTTAACTCATTCCTCACAAAGCTCAGGGGAAAGAAGTCAGAAGTATGCTTTGCCTTCATTTGACTTCCCTGGCAGCTCAGATGGTAAAGAATCTGCCTGCAATGCGGTAGACCCAAGTTCAATCCCTGGGTCGGGACTATCCCCCAAAGGAGGGAATGACTACCCACTCCAGTATTCTTCCCTGGAGAATTCCATCCTCAGAGGAGCCTGGCAAGGTACAGCTCATAGGGTCGAAAAGAGTTAGACACGACAGAGAGACTAACATTTCATTTGACCCTGAAATTTTCTGGGACCAGCTTTAGAGTTTTTGGCCCTGGGATTCACTTGCCAGATCATGCTTCTTGCCTAGCGACCCTTCTGCCTCCCCTGGGGCTGCAACTTATGATGCTCTTTCTGTGTTTAGCCAGCCTTGCCTAGAAGGTTGCCTGTGAGTTGAGTGGTCTCATTGGTTTGTGCAGGAGTTTGAGAACCTGTGGCCATATCATGTGGTGTTTGGGGTAGAAGGGCACCACGCCCTTCGGGAGGGGCTCGTCTCAGAAGCCATGGCCCACCCTTCATCTGCGAGTGGGTGACCTCCCCTCCTTTGTGTCCCGCCTCTCTTCAGACAGTGCTGTGTGGGGACCGAGCTGGTGGACTGGGTGCTGCAGCAGACTCCCTGTGTCCACTCCCGGACGCAAGCTGTGGGCATGTGGCAGGTCCTGGTAAAGACAGCGTTCTCAACCATGGTAAGATGCCACGCGGTCCCCGGAAAACCCTAAGCCTGCTTCCCTGGGTTGGTTGTGGCTGAACTCCCACATGGGGCAGAAAGAATTATGATCTCTTCAGGGACCCGCAGAGCTGGCGTCTTCATTTAGCAATACAAATGCGGCGAATGGATGCCGTTGATTGCAGTGTTCCACCATTGTACCTTCCTAACTTGGGAGAACGTAGGAAGGGAAAATGAAATTGCAGCCCGAGTGCATCAGTTCCAATTATGTTTATTAGTTTGCATTCACGGTTCATTGATAGCGTGATTATACTCTGAGCATCACACAGCAATCCTGATGCAGCGGCCAAATGAGAGCAATGAAGTGTGTGGCCCAGCTGATGACATGAAAGAGTAATGAATTCAGAACCTGCGTTTTCTGGGAGAGCCAATTTATGTACCACGCATTGACCGTAGGTAAAATCATGCGTGCTCTGTGGTTGTAGCCCCTGATATCTAAGCAGGGTAACAATTCAGGACAGGAGTGGGACTGTGGTTTAACTCTTCATGCCATTTGTTTACAGATCACTTTTCCAAACAGACAAACTACTAAAATCTTTCCTTTAATACCTGGGAATGTAATGATGGTCTTGCCAGTGCTTCACAGACTTTACTGTGTATGCAGAACACCTGGAACTCTTGTTACAATGCCGACTCTGATTCAGAGAGTCTGCATTTCCAACCAGCTCCCAGATGACTCTGATTCATATTTTTGAGCAGCAAGGATCTATCACTCCTTATCTTTGGACAGTGTTGATGCTCCCTCCTGAAAAGGGTGCTTAAAACTTTAAGACACATAGATGACAGATTATAAACCAAGTTCATGCCTTTGGCTTTCAGAGATCTAAATCTTCTGGTTTAAAGGCAATATGATTTTTTAAAAAAACTCTTTAAAACTTGAACTAGAAGGAAATTATTATTAGATACTAGGGGTATATGATCTAGATGGTTGGTCTTGTCAGCTTTGCTCAGACAATTTTATTTAATGTTTAAAGTGCAGACAGACATGGTTATAAACAGTACATATAAAAAGAAAAAAAAATCATGATGCTGATAAAGTCAGGTTTTTTTAAGTCTGTACTTTGACAAAACCACTATAGAGCACGATCTGGCAGTTGGTCATTTTCCTCTTTGGGTTGTGTAACCCACACACTAGAAAATGTCATCAAGGCAATTTCGCTGGTCAGAGGGCTCATCTCAGGGAAGCTGGCCGGTTCTCCTAGGAGAGTCCCAGGGCCGCTCAGGAGATGGGCGGGTCCGAGAGAGCCGTGAGGTACATGACTGCGACCCGGAGGGCCCGTCTTCCAGCGGCACCGCCCTGGGCGAGGCCACGGGAAAAGGGTGAGGAGGCCCCCCGCCTTGCTGCCGCTGGCCGTCCTGCCCGACCCCGTCATTCGTTTCTGGTGAACGAGCTGTGAGGCAGAGGCGCCCACAGCTGACGCCCGGCCCCATGTTTCCCGTAGTGGACCAGGAGCACCACTTCCAAGACAAATATTTATTTTATCGGTTTCTGGACGACGAGCACGAGGACGCCCCTTTGCCTACGGAGGAGGAAAAGAAGGAGTGCGATGAGGAGCTGCAGGACACCATGCTGCTGCTGTCGCAGATGGGCCCCGACGCCCACATGAGGATGGTCCTTCGCAAACCGTGAGTGAGAGCCCCGAGCTGGCCCTTGGGGCCACCCGGCGAGGCTCGCCCCTGCGCGGAGGGAAACGCGGCTGACTTCACAAGTCCTGGCCTGACTTCACCCAGGGCCACGGGAGAGGCTGCAGGGGGCGGCGCAGCAGTGTTTGCCTCCTGTTACGTTCTTCTGTGTTTGAGCCGGATAGTTCCATTTCCCTTATTGCATGAGTTCAAACTCTGGAGACTGTTAGCAGTTGGCTCGGGATGTCAAAACGGGGTCCACGTATTAAACCACCTTTGGTCCATGACAAACAGAAACTGCTCTGCTTCTGCGCCAGACTGGGGTGGCCCCCTTCTTTCTAATGCAGTAGGGCAGAGGAGGCAGGACTGTAGGCCTCATGCCGGTTCTCCCAGGCCACATTCATTCATTCAGCACGTTCTTCTGCCCCATGCAGAGCCTTCTCTCCTTAGCTTGAAGACACATTCTTTTTTGAAAAATTGAAGTACAGTTGATTTACAATATTGTGTTAGTTTCCGGCACACGACAAAGTGATGAAGTTCTTTATATTTTTTGAGATTATTTTCATTATAGGTTATTGCAAGATATTGGCTACAGTTCCCTGTGCTATAGAGTTAATTCTGTTGTTTATCTATTTTATGTATAGCAGTTTCCATCTATTAATCCCAAACTCCTAATTTATCTTCCTCCCTCCCTTTCCCATTTGGTAATCATAAATTTGCTTTCTATGTCTGTGAGTCTTTCTGTTTTATATATAGATTCATTTGTGTTACTTTTTAGATTCAACGTATAAGTGACATCATATAACATTTGTCTCTGCCTGCCTTACTTCACTTAGGATAAAAATCTCTAGGTCCATCCATGTTGCTGCAAAGGGCATTATTTCATTCTATTTATGGCTGAGTAATAGTCCAGTGTATCAATATATATGTACCACCTCTTTATCCATTTATCTGTTGATGGGCATTTAGGTGGCCTGCACGTCTTGGCTATTGTAAATAGTGCTGTGATGCACATAGGGGTATACGTATCTTTTAGAATCAGGGTTTTCATCTTAAAGACACAAGAGGACACCACTGCTCTGTTAACTCTTCAGGGCCTCCATTCGTCTGGTGAGGTGCTCCCTCTCATCCAGCTCAGTGGAAACCTACTTGAGCATCAGTAGCAACCTGCTCGCTAAAGTTGAAGACCCTCAAGTGTTTAATCAGATCAACCCAGAAAAACTCTGTTGAGCCCTTCCTCTGTTTCAGTCAGTTGCTCAGTCGTGTCTGACTCTGTGTGATCCTACGGGCTGTAGCAGACCAGGCTTCCCTATCTGTCACCAACTCCTGGAGCTTGCTCAATCTTGGATCCTTCAAGTCAGTGATGCCATCCAACCATCTCTCCTCTGTCGTCCCCTTTTCCTCCTGCCTTCAATCTTTCCCAGCATCAGGGTCTTTTCCAATGAGTCAGTTCTTCGTATCAGGTAGCCAAAGCATTGGAGCTTCAGCATCAGTCCTTCCAACGAATACCCAGGACTGATCTCCTTTAGAATGGACTGATTGGATCTCCTTGCAGTCCAAGGGACTCTCAAGAGTCTTCTCCAACACCACAGTTTGAAAGCATCAGTTCTTCAATGCTCAGCTGTTTGGGACACTCCACTATCCCTGTAGGGCGCACGAAGAAGCATGTGCCTCAGTTCTAGCCTCAGGGAAGCCTGCTCACTGAAGGGTGACTTGGCACATGGTCCTGCAACCACTGCACACAGTGCTTATGTTTTCCTGCTGGAAATGAAATCCCACTCCACCCGGCAACTGCTGCCAGCCAGCTGTGGGTGTCGACTCTGAGTCACTGGCTTGGCCAACCTCCATTTATCAGTGGGTCTCGACAGAAGCATTGCACTTTAACACATCTCCCGTGTTCCTCAGACCAGCTTCCTGGTGTGGGCCCCACCTCCCAGCAGCCTCTCACTGCACCCTCCTTCCCTTTCCCCAGGATCCTTCCCTTTCCCTTACCCTTCTCTGAGCTGCAAGGAGGCTCTTCAGCATAGCTCATTTTTTGTCACAACTTTCTCTTAATTGCACACTATGTGATTCAGAGTCCTTCCCTCTACCCAATTAGCATCATCATCCTTAACTCCACAACCATGGTTCTCAGTTCCTTTAGCTTCAAAACCCTCTCTTCAAACAAAAATTTTGCTGGAAAATCCAAAATTTCCAAACAGAAAAGCCAGAGCTTCACTGATCTCATCATGAGTTGTACTCAAGAAACCTGCCCAGCAATTGATGTTCTCTGAGCCCTGAAGGACCATGAGGTGGGGCAATGGGGGTGGGGTTGGAGAGACGGGAGAATCCCCTGGATTTGGGGAACTCAGATGACGGCCCTCACGCTACACTGTGCTCTTGCCCTTAGACGCTTCTCTCTCCCTTCCCTGTGGTCCATGTCTCACAGTCCCTTGTTTACCTCCGCTTCATGTCCTGGCTCCATCCCTTCTTGCTGCCGCCTTCATTCAAGCCCATATCACACAGTGGTTCTGAGACAGATGCAGGCCAGCCCCGAGGGGCAGGCATCAGAAATCATGGGAGGGGGTTTTGGTTGCCACACTGCTGGCATTTGCTGGGCAGTGGCAGGACCTAGGGATGTTGAACACCCTCCATTACCTAGAACCCTACAAAATAAGAAGCTGCCTTGAACAGAAAGCCTCTGTTGAGAAACATTATTGTAAACTGAATTTCTTAAAGGTGAAGGCATAGCTCATTTTACTTCATTCATTTAGTCATTTAACCAATATTTATTGAACATTTATTTTGTCCTAGATACTATGTTAGTTGCAAAGGCTGCAGCATTAAACTGGAGGGTCGCACCCCCAGCCTGAAGCTTTCTGTCTAGGGCAGGAGCCAGACCATTAACCACTAGTTATGCAAATAATCATTTAATAACAGCTGCATTGCATGCTACAAAGGAAAATGTAGTGTATATTGATAAAACATGATCTGAAGAGGGAAGCTGAACTTGATGTGAAAGTTAGAAAAGGGCATATCCCAAGCTCTCTGCCTTATGCCAAGCAAACTATCAGCAAACCTTGGCTGAGTGATTGAATGAACAAATGAACATAAAGCCCCAGCTCTGATGTTCCCTCAGCTCTCAGTTGCTTCAAGGGAGACAGAAATGGCATTCAATTCACATATATTTCTGAGCATCTGCCAAAGAGCTTTTTTGAAAGTAGTGAAATGGTTCCTGCCTTTGGAGAGTTTGTAATCCAGTGGAATATGCGTGCTGCTGCTGCTGCTAAGTCGCTTCAGTCGTGTCCGACTCTGTGCGACCCCATAGACTGCAGCCCACCAGGCTCCCCCGTCCCTGGGATTCTCCAGGCAAGAACACTGGAGTGGGTTGCCATTTCCTTCTCCAATGCAGGAAAGTGAAAAGTGAAAGGGAAGTCGCTCAGTCGGTCCGACTCTTAGTGACCCCATGGACTGTAGTCCCCCAGGCTCCTCTGTCCATGGGATTCTCCAGACAATAATACTGGAGTGGGGTGCCATTTCCTTCTCCAGGGGATCTTCCTGACCCAGGGATTGAACCCCTGTTTCTTCTGCCTCCAGTATTGGCAGAAGGGAGGTCTTTGCCCCTAGCGCCACCTGGTGGGGATAAGGTACTCCCAAATTGATTTGGATGCCACAAACATATTGAGCGCCGGCTGTGTGGAAGACAGCATGCTAGGGATATTCGTGCTAATTGTTTGATTCACCTTTGCAAGAGCCTGAGAGCTGATGTCATGAGTCTCCCTTAGAAACAGTAGCCTGTATTTCTTTTCCTTCCATACAGCACTAACTCAGAGATCCTTCAGAGAAAGTTACATTACAAAGTTTGGACTTTTCCAGCCCATCTCTGGCGGTAGAGTACAGGTTTCACCAGTATCCCAAGATACGTCATCTTGGGTGCCCTTAGGATTGTCCCATCTTTTCAGGCTTTATGAAACTTCAAACACTGGAATTAAACTGCAGGTTCTTCTTGTGCCTCAGTACTCTTAGCTTTTATTTCTATGCAAATAACTGTCCCTAATAGATGGAAGTTCTTCCTGACCCAGGGATTGAACCCCTGTTTCTTCTGCCTCCAGTATTGGCAGAAGGGAGGTCTTTGCCCCTAGCGCCACCTGGTGGGGATAAGGTACTCCCAAATTGATTTGGATGCCACAAACATATTGAGCGCCGGCTGTGTGGAAGACAGCATGCTAGGGATATTCGTGCTAATTGTTTGATTCACCTTTGCAAGAGCCTGAGAGCTGATGTCATGAGTCTCCCTTAGAAACAGTAGCCTGTATTTCTTTTCCTTCCATACAGCACTAACTCAGAGATCCTTCAGAGAAAGTTACATTACAAAGTTTGGACTTTTCCAGCCCATCTCTGGCGGTAGAGTACAGGTTTCACCAGTATCCCAAGATACGTCATCTTGGGTGCCCTTAGGATTGTCCCATCTTTTCAGGCTTTATGAAACTTCAAACACTGGAATTAAACTGCAGGTTCTTCTTGTGCCTCAGTACTCTTAGCTTTTATTTCTATGCAAATAACTGTCCCTAATAGATGGAAGAGTGAAGAAGAAGGCATCTAATTTTATGAGACAGACTTCTGACTCTACACACACACACACACACACACACACACATACTCACACCATTTTTTATCAGATAATAACCTTTGAAACTTCTACTGTACTTTAAGTAGAAAGAAAATAAGCTGAGTTCATCAAGAATTACTGCTGTCTCTGCTGTCCTTGCCGTCCTGAGATTCTCCAGGCAAGAACACTGGAGTGGGTTGCCATTTCCTTCTCCAATGCATGAAAGTGAAAAGTGAAAGTCATGTCTGACTCCTAGTGGCCCCATGGACTGTAGCCTACCAGGCTCCTCCATCCATGTGATTTTCCAGGCAAGAGCACTGGAGTGGGGTGCCATTGCCTTCAGGACCCCTCAATATTGTAACTCAGCACAGCTGCATTTTATAATAGTCACCACTGCCCGGGAGGTTGCAGAACTCTGATAATTACTGGGAAAGAAATAACACAATATTCTTTGATGAGAAGATTACTTTGAGAATTTGATTGTATAATGAAGATGCTGCTTTGAAAGGTACTTCCTATTGTTCTGAATCTGAGACTCGCTAGCAAAAAAAAAAAAGTGTCACTTGTTTTGACAGGCTACTTAGAAAAATTCTCTGTTTATTACATTAACTGCGGCATTTTAACTGTCAAACTATGAAAGAATGTTCTGTAGTTTAAAAAACAGAATAGAGCTTCAGGGGGAATTTTTTGGCACACTCTTGTTGCTATTGGTATTGAAAAAAAAATATGAGAAGATTACTTTGAGAATTTGATTGTATAATGAAGATGCTGCTTTGAAAGGTACTTCCTATTGTTCTGAATCTGAGACTCGCTAGCAAAAAAAAAAAGTGTCACTTGTTTTGACAGGCTACTTAGAAAAATTCTCTGTTTATTACATTAACTGCGGCATTTTAACTGTCAAACTATGAAAGAATGTTCTGTAGTTTAAAAAACAGAATAGAGCTTCAGGGGGAATTTTTTGGCACACTCTTGTTGCTATTGGTATTGAAAAAAAAAACATATATTCTGAATGCGAAATTAGCTTTTTATGTGGTGGCAGGCAGTGACTCACAATGCCCACCCGGCCTCACAGGTGCAGACCTGGGTGGCTTTTGGGGGCGAGTGCTGTACAACAGTGACAGTTTGATGGCGCTGTTGTTGCAGCTTCCAGACAAGGCCAGCAAACCTAAAATGAGCTTCTGGAGCTTATTGTTTTGATTTTGCTTTGTTTATAAGTCTAAAAACAAGAGGGTACCCTACAGCAAGTAGATACAGTAGAGATCCTTACCAGCAGAAACATACATTCTGGCTACCTTTGAGCAAGTACTTTGGAGAAGGGACTGTGGACAAGGAGATGTGGAGTGAGCAGGTAAACAGAATGTTATAAGCTTGAGGCCAGCTGGACAAAAAGAGGCTTCAAGGAGACAAAGAAGGCTCTTGCCATACAAGGCTCCCAGCTTCCTCTTCCAAGTAAAGTGAGACCTAGTTCTCCACTGTTTAGAAACTGTCTATCAGAAAACAGCTTACAGGCAGGAGGGAAATGAAGTGGATGCCATTTCCCGAATCTAATTCTAGGTCTGTCTGAAATTTTGAAATCCCTAAAAGCCTAGAAGCTTGTCAATTGGGCCTGAGCAGAAGAGAGGGAAAAATTATATATATGTATATATATTCGAATTTTATATGTATTTCATAAATTATATATAAATTTATATGTAGTCAGTCACTTCAGTCATGTCCAACTCTTTGCGATCGTAGGGACTGTGGCCTGCCAGGCTCCTCTGTCCCCGGGTCTCTCCAGGCAAGAATACTGGAGTGGGTTGCCATGCCCTCCTCCAGGTATCACCAGGAAATATATACATATATAGGTATATATTTATTTATATAAATTATATATGTATATTTGAATTGCTGGCAGGTTCTGGAGTCTACCAAATGGTCAGAAACTCATAATCTTAAGTTCATTTATTTCATGTGCTTGAGTAATATTTTCTAACATATACTGTGGGGCATAAGATTGAAAGGAAACAATTTAAGATAATCAAGTGATACGAGAAAGTACCAGAAGGAAGAAAGAGTTGTTTGTTTAGACAAGCCACCACCTGCTGTTCCACACATGTGCTCCAGAGGGCACGCGAGAGGTTGTGTGTTTTCTCTTCATTAGCAGAGCCTGTTTTTAATAGTCTTTACCTGCCCAAGCTGTTTTTGGAGGGTGTGATATTTGAAATCCTGATAGTTATAGGAAAATTTGTTTCTTCAGTGGAACCCAGATTAGCAAGCCTAAAACCATTAGTGCTTGGGCTTGTGATTTCTGCTGGGATATGCCAAGAGAATGTTCAGAGTAAAAAAAAAAAGTCCATCCTTAGATGCAAATCAAATGGAAACAGAAGCATGACTAAAAGAGCTGATCTTTAGGAAATAAAAAAAAATTCACTATGGAGTCTTTTCCTTCACCGCATGATGAACTTTGCCTTTGTTTTTCCTGAGAAGATGGCTGTGCCCTACGTGTAAGTTTGTGGAGTTTACCAGAAGAAATGACTGCATTAAGGGGGCTGTTTCTAGAGTTTAGATTTGCCTTCCCCCAGGAAAGCAGTTTACTCCTTGTACCTTGTGTTTGCATGCCCAAGAACCAACCTATGGATTGATGCTATGAGGACCCAGATTTGGGAGAGAAAAAGATGGATATAGCTCCGTTTACAGTTTCAGTTCAGTTCAGTTCAGTTGCCTCAAGATTGTTATGCCTTTTTAATGTTCAAGTTGATCTGTTCATTGCATAGAAAATTTGGAAAGTACTAAAAAGAGTCAAAGAATAAATAACACCTGCCAATCACATCTTCCAGAGATTATTATCATTAACATTTTGGTACCTATCCCTTGATTATTTTTCAGTTCCTAACTTTTTACACTTAATAATATATCATGGCATTCTCCCTTAACCATAAATATTTTTTAAAGGTGGGACTTTTAATAGGTGTATAGTAGTCTGTCCTTTGAATCCTCCTTAGTGCGATCAGTTTGTCACTGTTGGGTGTTTAGGCTGATTCTCAAACCCTTTCTTTTTAACCACAGAAGAAAATAAGAAGTGCCCTTCTTCCCAGAACAAAGAAAGAATTCCTAGTCTAGCCAGGGGTGCAGGGGTGGGTGGGGCCAGAAAAATGTCAAGAAAGTGCCAGTAAGGAACCAAAGGAGTGCCCCAGAGCAGGCGTGTGGGTAAGTGTGGCTGCAGAGTTAGGCCGAGGTCGGGTGGAAGGGGCTCTGCTTCTCTTGTGTCTTGTGTATTATTTTATAGCCAAATGGAGCACCGTTGACTAGTTTAAAAGGAGGTGTGGCATGGCCAGCTTTGCAGTAGGTAGGTTTCTCTGCTATCTGTAGAGAATGGATTGGAGGGCCCAAGACTAAAGATAGAATGCCGGATACTGAGTTTTTTTAGAGGAGAATTAATGGTATTTTGAGAATTTAATGACAGCTTTTGAGATACATGCATTTGACCTAAGAGTCTGCTAAATAAAGTGAAAGTTACACTAAGCACAAAGCCCTGGATTCTGGTCTTACCAAGTTACCAGCAAGTCCCCCAACATCTTCAGATTACAAGTCTCTTAAACTATAACATGAGTTTAATACCTGCTTACTCTCTTATCTGTAGAGAATGGATTGGAGGGCCCAAGACTAAAGATAGAATGCCGGATACTGAGTTTTTTTAGAGGAGAATTAATGGTATTTTGAGAATTTAATGACAGCTTTTGAGATACATGCATTTGACCTAAGAGTCTGCTAAATAAAGTGAAAGTTACACTAAGCACAAAGCCCTGGATTCTGGTCTTACCAAGTTACCAGCAAGTCCCCCAACATCTTCAGATTACAAGTCTCTTAAACTATAACATGAGTTTAATACCTGCTTACTCTCATCCCCTGGAGAAGGAAATGGCAACCCACTCCAGTATTCTTGCCTGGAGAATCCCATGGACAGAGGAGCCTGGCAGGCTACAGTTTGCGGAATCGTAAGAGTCGGACACGACTTAGCGCTATCTTTCTTACTCTCTCCCAGTTTCACAAGGGATTGTAAACAGAAAAACAAACACAATAGTATTTAATTACAGCCAGCATTTATTGAGCACATGTGTGCTAGGCACTGTGCTCAACAATTGTCTGATTCTATTCTTTCAACAGCTCTTTGAGGTAGTTATTAATATTATCTCCATTTCATGAATAAGGAAAATGAGGCTTATGTTAAATCACTTGTTCTTTATCCTAAAAGAGGGGGACTCGGGATTTGGTCCAGGTCTTTCTGACTCGAGCCTGTGTTCTGTTCTGCGGTCTACCACTTGTCCCAGGCCAAAAAGGCTTCAAAACGGTCTCTTGGCTTTGTTCTTTGTAGCATTTATTGAGCACATGTGTGCTAGGCACTGTGCTCAACAATTGTCTGATTCTATTCTTTCAACAGCTCTTTGAGGTAGTTATTAATATTATCTCCATTTCATGAATAAGGAAAATGAGGCTTATGTTAAATCACTTGTTCTTTATCCTAAAAGAGGGGGACTCGGGATTTGGTCCAGGTCTTTCTGACTCGAGCCTGTGTTCTGTTCTGCGGTCTACCACTTGTCCCAGGCCAAAAAGGCTTCAAAACGGTCTCTTGGCTTTGTTCTTTGAGGATTGTTGTGGAAACATGTCATGGAAATCTGATTTTAAAGTAGTTACTACAGACTAGTCTCAGTTCATTAAATGATGACTATATAGACCTATGCTCTGCTGTGCTTAGTTGCTCAGCCCAACTCTTTGTGAGCCCATGGACTGTAATCCACCAGGCTCCTCTGTCCCTGGGTTTCTCCAGGCCAGAATACTGGAGTGGGTTGCCACGCCCTCCTCCAGGGAATCTTCCCAACCCAGGGATCGAACCCAGGTCTCTTGCACTGCAGGCGGATTCTTTACCATCTAAGACACCAGGGAAGCCCATATAGACCTGAATGAAGTTCAAATATATCATCTGCTGTAGAAAACATTCATGTCAACACACTAGTCAGGATCATAGACAAAACATAATAGTTAAATATGATTTGCACTATGCCTTTTGTATATAGTGACCTCATTTACATCCCCTCTTGGAACCTCAGACTAACTGTGCGAACAGAGTATTACTAATGTTCTTACCCACAATTTACAGGTGGAGAAACTGAGCTTAGTGGATTCTGAGTGTCTTCTTCATCATGCAGTAGTATGCATGATGAACCAGGGACAGAGCCCGTCTGCTTACTCCAAATCCAACTTCATTCTTTTTTTTTTCATGAATGATAATATTTCATCTCTAACAGATAGCCTCAAGTTCTTCTCTGGTGGATTTACTGAACAAGCAGTGGAATGCAAAGAAATATCTTTCTGTCCCTGATTCATGAAGAATTAATTTTTATAAAGGAAAAATAATACACCCACATAACATTTCCTCAAAAACTGTTTGCATTTTCTATCTGATATATATGTCTTATATACAAATGCAGGTAGCTGTAACTTCTGCTTCCATCCAAATTTGTTTTTCTCAACTTGCTGCTTAGGTATTTTAAAGGAAAATATTTGTGGTTGTACCTTTGAAAAGGTTTAATGGTACACTTCTATCGTGCTTTGATAGTAAACACTTTTGCTGGGAGAATTTTTGGCATATTTAGCTTCTGAACTTGAAAAACCTCAAATCACAATGTCCCCAAACACTTAGGCCTCAGAGACACTGAATTATGGAACCTTTACCCCATGTCCTGATGGGGATGACCTCATTTCTCCCAAATATTCTCGAGGCTTTTACCCTTAACAGCAGTTCTAAACTGCATTCATTTCTGACTTCACAAAGAAAGAAAGAATCCCCATGTACACAGGGTTTGCAGTCAGAACTAGAGAATGTCTAATCGTATCTGATAAGCTTAAAGGGGAAAAACAAGATGGCAGAGGAGTAGGTGGATGTGGAGTATATCTCTTTCCTCGGATATGTCAGGAATACACCTTCAGATACAGAAATGCTTGCAGAACTCCAGCTGAGAGCAGACCAGAGTACCTGACCACTGGAAGAGAATATGCAGAACCATGCAAAACTCGAGATCAAGGCCTGAGCCTCTGGAGTGGGAGTACTGACTCCAAGACCCTAGACTACCAGAGAACTAACCCTAGGGAGTATCAAATAGTAAGAACTTCCATGAAGGAAACCACTTGAATACAAGACCAGGTATCACCCAACCACCAGAAGCACTCTGTGCAGGACGCCTCATGCAAACAACAAACAAAATACAGACAAAAATACAAACTCAGTCATCAGCAGACAGGATTATCACCTCACTCAGCCCTGCCCATCGGGGGGGGGGGGAGGGGAGCACAAATCTCACCCTATATGAAACTTACACAAACCACTGGACCAACCAGTGGGCAGAAACCAAAAGGAAGAAAGAATTCAGCCTTGAAACCTGGGAAGAGGAGACCTCAAACACAATAAGTTTAAAAAAAAAAATGAAAAGGCAGAGAAATACTGCACAAATGAAGGCACAGACTAAAACACAAAAGTCCAAATCAATGAAGAGGAAATAGGCAAACTACCTGAAAAAGAATTCAGAATAATGACAGTAAAGATGATCAAAAACCTTGAAAACAGAATGGAGAAAATGTATCTGATAAGCTTATGTCCTTTTCTGGGTTGAGGATAAGGTGAGACGGTTGTGGTGTGGCAGGGAAATGAGCCAACAGAGCGGGGGAGGATGCCTTAAATGGCCCATCACCAGGCTCTGGGGATGTCTCAAATACTTAAGAGCTAACTCTTAAGAAGCAGGTGTCCTGGGAGGTGAAGAAAAGAAACAAACACATCGTGCTGGTTTGTTAGACACAAGGGTGTGGGAAACCACACCAAACTTTCCTTTAAGGGACGTGGAAGAGTTGAACCTCAAGAAAATCTTTTAAGAGCACTGGAAAGCGCCTCATACTTGAGAAATGACTTGAAAGCAGGAGAATCAGGTGGACTGAGGTGGAGTGTTACCACCAAAATAAAGCATTCCAGCCCCAAGAAAAAAAATGGTAAAGCATTTCCTTTATTTTGGTGCTTGACCAGGTCTTACATATTTATAACACTGACTTTTCTGGGTATTTTTCCCATGCACCAGGGAATAGGTCTACTGAGTCACAAGTCTAGAAGAACTGGGTTATTTGTCTTTCACCTGCCCAGGTTACCACTGGCCATGCCAGCCTTCCTGCTTGGTACCTGGGTGAATCCCTCATTTTATCCACGTTCCAATAACCAAAGAGCTCTGTCTCTGACCTTGATAAATTCCTTGATAAAACTGTATTTACCAGCAGCTTCCAATATCACCTGAGCCCTTCCATCCTTTAATGTAGAAAATGCCTCTCCCTCCATCCCCGTTTATTATCTTGTCTGTAACTAGACATTGCCGCCAGAATGCGTCCCCTGCAGAAACTAGGCCTTTCCCCAGCAGGATCCTACAAATCCCCATCAATGTGGCACCACGCAGGTTTGTAAAGAAGCAGGGATGCCTAATGCCTCTCGCTGTGACATCTGGAGAAGAAAAGTAAAGACCAGGTACATTCACACGCTGCCACTCAGAGCAGCCGGAGAGCCCATTCACTTCCCTGGCCTCGCAGGTCCTCTGTGAAGGTGACATGTGAGGCCCCTCCTCCTGCTCGATCGGGGCACAGTGTTCCCTTGGCTCTTGAAAGCCAGATTGCCTTCAGCCCTGGGGACCCTTTCATGGCTCTTTGAACAGGCTGGGAGCTGATTTGTGGGATCCCTTCTCCATTTTTCTTTGCTGTCTGCCCCTACAAAGACCAAAGCGTGAGAGGTACTCAATGCTCCTGTCTGCCACAAGAAACCTGCTTGTAAAATGCGACTTTGTTCAGTGATGATGGTGGGGAAGTAGCTGGCACACGTGGAGGGGAGAAGTTTCGTCTGAAGCCGCAGCAGAGAGGTCTTTTCTGAGACACCAGATGGCACAGCAGCTCCGAGCCGGCGTCCCGGCCAAGGCTCGGCCTGGTCTGTTGGTGCAGCCACAAGCTCTAAGGCCGCTGGGCTGAGGGAGGGGCTCCCACCTGACTCCCACTCACGGACACAGGATGGTCACACCGACTTCGGCTCCATCCGGCCTCCTCCCTGGGACCTCCCTCAAACCTTCAACCCTAACATGTTGATGGAAACCCCTCTCGGCACACCTCTCATGAGCGCTTTTGTTGCTTTGTCAGCTGTAACGGTATTCATTTTCTAACACCAGTCTCTGTTCTCCTTGCCGTCCTGACTTCTCTCACCTCGTTAAAACATGTGCTGTAAACAGGACCAAAAGGACGATTGCTGTCTGGGTGGACCACCCAGCGACAGTGGCCTGCCCTGTGATGACACTGACCACAGTAGACCACAGGCTTGTTGTTGTTTTCCTCTTTCATTCAGAATATTATTTAGGACTCAGAGACTCAACTGTTTCTAGGCTTTGTTCCATTTGGTTTCACATGGCTGTCATGGGTTTCTCCGGGGCATCCAGCAAGCCCCATGGAAGTCTTTATTTCTTGGTTTTGGTTACTGATGAACGGAGGACCGGGGTGAATGAGTTCCACGTGGGTTTCTGCAGATTGGCCAACAGCACCCCCACCCCTGAAGGCAGTGGGGGCTGTGCTTCGGGACAGGCCTTGCTCTCTATGAGAGGCACATGGGGAGCAGGCAGGCTGCACCCCTCCCTCCTGTCCTCCCACCAGTTGCCAAACTCAGGAGGCTCTCCCAGGAATGGAGCCCTTCCCAGGAAGTCCCTCACTTCTCCCTCTCCTCTGTGTCTGGCTGGAGGGCCCAGGGCCCCACTTCCTCCTCAGGCCCCTCCTGGACATTTGTCTTGGCAGGTCTCAAGTTGGAGCCTGGGCAGCCTGCTGCTCGCCGGCCCCTGCCCTGCGTGGGGGTGTGATGTGATGAACCCCTGGGCCCTTCTCCTGCCCTTGTCTTATCAGCGGTGCTGTGTGTGGGTTTCCTTCTGTGAGTGCAGAGCTGTATCTGCCTCCAGGCCTCTCTCAGCCATTCTGTCCCCATCTGCTTCCTATCACCCAAGAATTCCCGAAACACTCCGATCTTGCCGATAGTACTATTTTATGGTTTGTCACCGTGGCATGACTTATCTTCAGTGCTGTTTTGGATTTTAAAACATCTTTCCTATTATATGTTTAGCATGGCAGACAAAATTCTAACCAAAACAAGGATCCAGTCCAACAGGTGCTGCTTGGTTTTTGACGGTCATCTCTGTTTAGGCCCCCACCAAACTTGACTTAGACAGGGTAGCTTTAGCTGATAATTTCTTAAAACTGGATGAGTAAATTTATAATCCTACCAAAAAAAGAAATCTGTCTTTTCTATCTTTGAATGGGATTTGGAGTAAGAGGTCAGGTCCAACATTTTCATCCTGTCTCCTCCCTCCATTAATAATTAACTGCTTACCACATCACATATGTGTACTATAGTTAAAGAGAATTGGGTCATGGGCATCTTGTCTTACTGGCCCTTCATTTAAAACTGGATGAGTAAATTTATAATCCTACCAAAAAAAGAAATCTGTCTTTTCTATCTTTGAATGGGATTTGGAATAAGAGGTCAGGTCCAACATTTTCATCCTGTCTCCTCCTTCCATTAATAATTAACTGCTTACCACATCACATATATGTACTATGAGGTGAGGTGAGGTGAAGTCGCTCAGTCGTGTCCGACTCTTTGCGACCCCGTGGACTGTAACCTACTAGGCTTCTCAGTCCATGGGATTCTCCAGGCAAGAATACTGGAGTGGATTGCCATTTCCTTCTCCAGAGGATCTTCCCAACCCAGGGATCGAACCCGGGTCTCCCGCATTGGAGGCAGACGCTTTAACCTCTGAGCCACCAGGGAAGCCACATGTGTACTATAGTTAAAGAAAATTGGGTCATGGGCATCTTGTCTTACTGGCCCTTCAGTGGGGAGGATAACAGAGCATCAGGCCTTCAGGATACAGAACAAGAACTCGTCCTCGGTACTGCTGCCACCTCCCCAGAGCAAACCCTGAATTCAGCAGAAATCGCAGAACTCGTGCATTCATCCAGTGAGACATACTGAACACCTCCCACTTTATCAAGTCATCCTGCATGGGTGCCATATTTCCAGTGTAGCAATGCTTTGTGTATATTAGCTCATTCGATCTTTACAACAATCCTATTTATTATCCCTATTTTTACAGATGTAGGAACCAAGCATTAGACCAATTGGGTACCTAGGAAGTCCCTATCTTAGATCTCAAATCCTGTTTCTGATATTAACACAGTGCCCTTTGTACCACCAGATGCTGCTTCTCTTGAGAAGAGCAGTGTAGAGTCATGGATTTCTAAGCAAATAACATTCTGCACAGTATGTTTCAATTGCGACAGCAGTTGGACCATGTGCCTTGGAAGAATAAATTTTGGAGAACCAGTTTTGCCTCAGAGAGGGGACCTCTGAGCTGGGCTTGTAGCAGAAAACACAAATCCCAGGCAAAGAGAAGAACGTGTGAAGAGTCTTAGAGGGTGAAAGAGCACTGCATGTTTTAGAACTGGAGACATGTCCGGTCATGCCTCAAGCACAGAGCACATTAGCCAGGAGGAAAGGTGTGAAGAGAGGAGAGGTGAGTCTAGAAAGGTCCACTGACCAGCTTAAAACGTTTTGTGTGATGATGAGGGAGCTCTTCTGGACAGACTGAGTTTGTGGGTTGTCTGGGAACTGATGGTCAGAAAGCTATTGGAGCTCAAGAAAGAAATCTGTTTGGAGATTAAAATTTAGGTCTCAGCATCACGTAGTTGAAAGGTGGGGACTTTTCCCAGGGACACAAGGTAGAAGGAAGTGAGAACAGAGCTGAAGGCAGCCTGGGGGCCCAGCACAATTTGTGAGGTGAGCAGGGAAACAACAGACCATAAGAGACACTGAGGAATGCCTGGCAGACAGGAAGAGAGCCCGCAGGGCACAGTGTTCATCATATTTTAACTCTTGGATGAAATTCGGTGATTTTCAACATAATGGGGTTTGTAGATCTTAAAGACAGCACTTAATTTTTCAATCTGTAAGTCTTGATCAGTGTGGATTTCATGTTGATACTATGTGAACTCTCTTCCTAAACTTGTAGACATCTGCTCCCCAAATTTCAACTCTGAATCTAAATTCAGATATAGATTTTAGAGCTAAATTCTGACCTTTTCCCAGATAGGTTTTTCTTCTCCCTCCGTAATAGGGCCCCCTACTCCCGCCCCCGTGGAGGTGAGAATGAGACTCAGTGACGGTTTTCTCCTTTAGCCAAGCTTCTAGGAGGGTCCATGCTATTTGCAGCTGATGTCAAGAAGCAGGAACAGCAGGGCTGCTCCTCATGCTGAAGAGCCATAATCCTATTACGCCCACCTTGAGGCTTTCACATTAGCTGCCTTGACAGCAGTAGATGGACTGAGGTGACTCAATTGACTTTTAAATCTCCAAGGGTCCCAGTTTCAAAATCCCCATGTCTAAGTCAAGTAGTAGATTAGGCCCCTTACTAAGAAGGCCTGGCTCCCTCAGAATCCCTTGGCCGTAGCTTTTCCTTCGGTGTCTGTGGGTCCCATACTTTCTGCGTTCCACATGTGTCCTTAAGTGATAATCCTTGGCAGGAGGTGAACTTGGCTGGCATCTCCCTGGTCCATGGATTTAGTACCTGTCTTTGTACAGGCAGGATTAGGAAATATAGAAACAGTCCTCTTTGTTTCTGTAAGAGAAGGCTATCATATTCTTTGGTTCATGTTAAAGCTGTCCTTGAGAAGGTAACGCCCAAGGTATACAAAGAGTTTTCTTCCAATTAGCCCCCTTTTGATCCGCGATATGGTTACAAATTATCTAACGCCACTATTTTAGAATATTGATAATTCAGTTTCAATAGCTCAAAGTACTTATCTAACAATTGACTAAGTTCTAGATATAATTGGCTGAACCAAATTTCATACTTAATTTTTAAGTTCATTTTTGTTATGCAAGGGCTTGAGTTTTGGATATCACGCGGCTGCTTTTTTTTCACTTACACAAATGAATATGCAGATACCTTCCTATTTGCTGCTTCCGTTAGCTCTCGCATTACTCTCACAAAGATATTGTCCCCAGTTTACAGAAGAAACTGAGTCTCTGACATCACGTGACTGGTCAGGGATTGCATGAAGGTTAAAACCTGATCTTCAGCCTCTAAATTCAGTGCTCTGCTCAGTACAGCAGCAAGACTTCCTGAATTTACTTGATCAAGGAAAGATCTACTCTTTTTTTTTTAATTGCCATGCCACACAGCTTGTGGATCTTAGTTACCTGCCCTGGAACTAAGCCCAGGCCACATCAATGAAAGGAAAGCATGGAGTCCCAACCACTGGACTACCAGGGAATTCCCAAAGAACATTCTTTATACAGTGTAATGATGGAACACTACTGGTAGCTCATTGACGTTTAAAGGTTTTGTATATTGTAGCATTGAATAATACCATAAGTTACTGAAATTTTAGGACAGTGCGTAACACAGGTGATGATTATGTAGTAAGTAGCACTCATGACTACAGTAGTCAGCTGAGAGTAATGCCACCTGACCACCAATGTGGAGAGTGACTTCCCAGAGGTCTCAGAATTAATAACACATTTGTTTGTTTGTTTACTTTCAGAAACATTAGGGTTCCTTATATTGCAGAGAGCAATAGAAGATCCAAATTACTGACCAGTCATCCCTTTTCCCATTGATGTAAAATTAAACACGAGTTGTGATTTCAGACAAAGGTCCATCTAGTCAAGGCTATGGTTTTTCCAGTGGTCATGTATGGATGTGAGAGTTGGACTATAAAGAAAGCTGAGCACCAAGGAATTGATGCTTTTGAACTGTGGCGTTGGAGAAGACTCTTGCAAGTCCCTTGGACTGCAAGGATATCCAACCAGTCCATCCTAAAGGAGATCAGTCCTGGGTGTTCATTGGAAGGTCTGATGTTGAAGCCGAAACTCCAATACTTTGGCCACCTGATGCGAAGAGCTGACTCATTTGAAAAAACCCTGATGCTGGGAAAGATTGAGGGCAGGAGGAGAAGGGGACGACAGAAGATGAAATGGTTGGATGGCATCACTGACTCAATGGACATGGGTTTGGGTGGACTCCAGGAGTTGGTGATAGACAGGGAGGCCTGGCGTGCTGCAATTCATGGGGTCACAGAGAGTCGGACACAACTGAGTGACTGAACTGAACTGAACTCATTTCAGAATAACTACTGACATGAAAGATGATCAGAAATCCTCTCAGTCCTCCCATGTCAAGATGTCCATAATGTGTCCAAACCTCATTTCTTAAAGGCAAGGTATACAATAGTAGTTTTAGAATAAATTATAGGAAAAAATAAAATGTGCATAGTATACTGATTAACATCTCTTGGAAGAATGGTAGACCATGGTACAGAGTTTGGGGAATGTGATGTGTTCTTCCCTACTTTCCCTTTCTTAATAATTCCACACACTCCTGTTTGCCTTCTGCTCATCTCATGTCCTCACCTCCACAGGGAGGTGAGAAAACATTGTTTATATAAATCCTTTAAGTCCTGTGGTAGAAGCATATTATACAACCAGAACAATAGTGATAGCAGCATTATTCTTCTAGGCTAGGATATCACATAGGATCCCAAGAAATTTGTGTCAGTCATCAAGTTGATTGAACCAGCAGTTCCTGAAGATGTTAAAAGATAACTTTGTTGATCTTGATTAAGGTAGTAATGAAAGGTAATTTTGTAGAACCATCATCTACAAAGTAAGAGATTTAAGTTAGCCAACTACGATGTGAGCAGAGATGTTCCTGCCTCTGAGGTTGGAAGGGAAGGGGATTAGATGCAGTTTTGATTTCTTCCATGTCCTTCCATCAAGGAACAGGTTCATGTCAAAATTCCCTTTAGGAATTATCATAGCATCATCTCTCCTCCTGCCAAGGTCTTTTTATCAGAGTTTCTCCTAAGAATTCCCTGGTTTCATGCCTTACTGACCCCTGAAGCCCCTTCTATATTTCAACCTCTAGTGATGACTTTTATCTCATTATTTTCTTGTTGCTTTTTACTTTGTAGACCTGGACAGAGGACCATGGATGACCTAGAAATTATCTATGAAGAGCTCCTTCACATTAAAGCCTTATCCCATCTTTCTACCACAGTAAGTTGTCTCTTAGCTGAGCATGGGTGGGGGCACTTTGAACTAAATGCACGGTTAGGACTGGAGGAGAGGATTATAGTCTGAGGGAGGAACAGGATGCCTAAATTCTACCTCATAAATCACCCCTTCTCGCTCTCCTGAGATACTAAGGAAGCTATACCTACATACAATCACCAAAGAAGGATCAAGTATTACCATGTTATTAGGAGTTGCCCTAAATATTAGAGCAGCCAAATGTGAGTGGAATTGGAGCATATACTTCAAACTTCCCAAGCCTTGGAACCTGCCGTAATTCAACACAGAACCAGGCCTTAAGATAGGTGTTCAGTCCCTTCCATGCAATAAAGAGCAATATGGGGCAGCAGCGAGAGAAATCAAGATGAGCTGGCCTGGCCCCGGGGGCCCAGCTCCACCCAGGTTTGCTGCCAATTTGAGAAAAGAAGCAGAAGTGCCAAAGTGCATTGGTTCAGATATTTTAGGGCGTAAGAGCAACACTTGCTGGTGGAAAGTGGCCCAATGCCTGTATCTGACTTCGAATATTTACATGATTAGGGCATTATAGAAAAGCAGTGGGCAGAAATGCCTCCTGCCATAGGGGGAACACAGAAACGTGAGTTCCAGGCAACGTAGGTCTCCTATATGCTAAGAATTAAGAATAATGAGGATGATGATAATCAAAACAAGTTGTTTCAGCATCTACAGATTATATGCCATGTTCGCAAATGGCATGCCAGGCTCCTCAGCAGTGTCTGCCTGCCTCGTTGGTCTTTCATTCCCAGCTCATGAGGTGATACCATGCAGTGTCTACAGTCCCCGCTCTGGGCTGTAAAGCCCGGGTCTCTGCTGAGAGCAGTGAGGCATTCACCACAACCCCAAGTGGAGTGCTGCAGACTTTCCCCCTTTCACCCAGACAGGGCTGCCTTCACATGCCCCTCTTGCCTGCATTCCTCGGGTCGGGAAGCTCGCTCACCTACACGGGCACTCCAGGGGTCTGGTCCAGCGCACCCTCCCACCTCACTCTCTCCATGGTGGGATACGTCCAGTGCCCAGGGGCCTCCCCCAGGGAGCTCCCACATCTGTAGGGGAAGCAGCCGAGGCCCCGCAAGCTCATGCTGGAGAGGGGAGTGCGGGAGACCCCCGTGCCCTACCCGCTGTCTTGGCCTCCACCCTGCGTGATTCTTCTGCAGCCTTGGAAGAATCATGGGTAGTAGAGGGGAGGCTTCTATCAAACTCCAGGTCCCCAGGCACTGCGGAAGTTCTCAGGTTATTTGGTTCTTAGGGAGACAGAGCCATGATTTGGGACCAATTTGGAATTTAAAAGAAACAGCTATCAAAATCTCCCCCAGGGACTTCCCTCTTGGTATCTAAGACTCCTTGCTCCCAACACAGGGGGCATGCGTTCGACTCCTGGTCAGGCAACTAAATCTCATAGGCCACAACCGAAGATGCCATGTGCCACAACCAAGACCCGCGGAGCCAAATAAATGAATAAATTTTTAAAAAAATCTCTTCCCACATTTAAGCTTAATCATTCAACTTCAAGACACTGAGTTTTCCAACATGTGTGCACTTAGGCATGAGGTGTGATGCAAGGAAGAACCTCCGGGAGCAAGAGTTACATGAAACTGTGGATACTCTCACCCTCTCACCAAGACGAAAAATAGGCAGAGAAGTGGCCTAGCTCTCATGCACGTGCAACCATGCTGTTTGTAAACAGTCTCTGAGATGCTGATCTTGTGTGAATGAGCATATAAAATAGCTTTTGTAAAAGTGTCAAGAATCTAGGGGCACAAGACATGAAAGCAGCCAAACTGTTCATTGACAGACGTATGACTAAAGATGTGGTATACACATGCAATGGACGGCTGCTCGGCCGTAAAAAAGAACAAAGTCTTGCCATTTGCAGCAACATGGATGAGCCTAGAGATTATCGTGCCAAGTGAAGTCAGAGAAAGACAAATGGATCATATATTACTTTATATGTGAAACCTAAAAAATGTGATACAGAGGAACTTACTTATAAAACAGACACACAGATATAGAAAATAAACTTATGGCTACAAATGGGGAAGGGAAGGAGGGATATACGTGGAATTTGAGATTAACAGATACAGTCGTGTCCGACTCTTTGCGACCCCATAGACTGTAGCCTATCAGGCTCCTCCATCCATGGGATTTTCCAGGCAAGAGTGCTGGAGTGGATTGCCATTTCCTTCTCCTGGGGATCTTCCCGACCCAGGAATCGAACCTGGGTCTCCCGCATTGCAGGCAGATGCTTTACCGTCTGAGCCACCAGGGAAGCCCAACAGATACAACTACTACATATAAAATAGATAAATAACAAGGTCCTACTGTATAGCGTGGGGAATTATATTCAGTATTTTATCAGTTCAGTTCAGTCGCGCAGTCGTGTCCGACTCTTTGCGACCCCATGAATCGCAGTACGCCAGGTCTCCCTGTCCATCACCAACTCCCGGAGTTCACTCAGACTCACGTCCATCGAGTCCATGATGCCATCCAGCCATCTCATCCTCGGTCATCCCCTTCTCCTCCTGCCCCCAATCCCTCCCAGCATCAGGGTCTTTTCCAATGAGTCAACTCTTCGCATAAGGTGCCCAAAGTACTGGAGCTTCAGTTTTAGCATCATTCCTTCCAAAGAAATCCCAGGGTTGATCTCCTTCAGAATGGACTGGTTGGATCTCCTTGCAGTCCAAGGGACTCTCAAGAGTCTTCTCCAACACCACAGTTCAAAAGCATCAATTCTTCTGCGCTCAGCCTTCTTCACAGTCCAACTCTCACATCCATACATGACCACAGGAAAAACCATAGCCTTGACTAGACGGACCTTAGTCGGCAAAGTAATGTCTCTGCTTTTGAATATACTATCTAGGTTGGTCATAACTTTTCTTCCAAGGAGTAAGCGCCTTTTAATTTCATGGCTGCAGTCACCATCTGCAGTGATTTTGGAGCCCAAAAAAACAAAGTCTGACACTGTTTCTACTGTTTCCCCATCTATTTCCCATGAAGTGATGGGGCCAGATGCCATGATCTTCGTTTTCTGAATGTTGAGCTTCAAGCCAACTTTTCCACTCTCCTCTTTCACTTTCAACAAGAGGCTTTTTAGCTCCTCCTCACTTTCTGCCATAAGGGTGGTGTCATCTGCATATCTGAGATTATTGATATTTCTCCCAGCAATCTTGATTCCAGCTTGTGTTTCTTCCAGTCCAGCATTTCTCATGATGTACTCTGCATATAAGTTAAATAAGCAGGGTGACAATATACAGCCTTGACGTACTCCTTTTCCTATTTGGAACCAGTCTGTTGTTCCATGTCCAGTTCTAACTGTTGCTTCCTGACCTGCATACAGATTTCTCAAGAGGCAGGTCAGGTGGTCTGGTATTCCCATCTCTTTCAGAATTTTCCACAGTTTACTGTGATCCACACAGTCAAAGGCTTTGGCATAGTCAATAAAGCAGAAATAGATGTTTTTCTGGAACTCTCTTGCTTTTTCCATGATCCAGCGGATGTTTATTTTATAATAAAATAAAATGGAAAATCAGAAAAAGAATAGATATGTGTATAACTGAATCACTTTACTGAAATATTGTAAATCAACTATACTTCAGTTAAAAAAAACAAAATCTAGTGGCCCATGTGGTGGACGTGGCTCTAGGTGGGAGGAGCAGGTAGGATGAGTGGGAGGCGGCTGGGTGGAAGTTAGTGCTGTTTGGAAAGAGAGCAGGTCCCTTCCCCACACCCCGAAATCTGGCTCTTTCCTGCACTCTTTCTCTTTTTCTTCTAGGTGAAACGGGAGTTGGCAGCAGTTCTCATTTTTGAGTCTCATGCCAAAGGAGGGACTGTGTGTAAGTGAAGGCTGTAATGTTGCGCGGTGCCTGGCGTGCCCCCTCCCCTGGAGCCTGACTGTAAATGCTCCCCTTTCTTAGGCCTGAGACAGACTTGCCAGGATGTCACGTGGCGCATTTGTTTTTCCGGACTCATGATTATTCCCAGCATGGCTGTGGCTCTGCAGCCTGGTGGGTGTCAGGTACCAGCACGGGAGTGCTTACCAGCCAGCATCTCCACTTGCTCCCTCCCCTGCTGGCTCAAGTTCATGTTTAAAGAGGGTGTGATGAAGTCACACTGTCTTCAGGGGAGAGTGCAAGCAAAACCTTCACACAGTGACCTCACTTCAGTTTTGTGGCTTGGGAAGACCTAATCTGTCTCTTGAGAGGCTAGTAGAATAGCGTACTCTCCTGCTTGCTTCTCACGCTTCCACTATCAGCTCCAAGCCTGAGAGAATTTCTTTGCCCAGATATTTATGCAGTCCTACTATGTAGTGGAGAAGGAAATGGCAATCCACTCCAGTACTCTTGCCTGGAAAATTCCGTGGACTGAGGAGCCTGGTAGGCTACAGTCCATGGGGTCGCAAAGAGTCGGACACGACTGAGCAACTTCACTTCACTTCCACTATGTAGTATCTCTCCAGTAAGTACGTCGTAGTTTAGTTCTATGATCATATTTGGGAGCAAGAAAGTGAAAGTGAAAGTGTTAAGTAGTTCAGTTGTGTCTGACTCCTTGCGACATGGACTATAGCCTGCCAGGCTCCTCTGTCCATGCGATTCTCCAGGAAGAATACTGGAGTGGGTTGCCATTTCCTTCTCCAGGGGATCTTCCTGACCCAGGAATCGAACCCACATCTCCCACATTGCAGGTGGATTCTTTACTATGTGAGCCCACCGGGGAAGCCAGAAGGCCTCTTAAGAAACTGAAATTTCATATTAATAAATGTGAGCAGAATTATTTCGACTACATTTCCCACTCATCCTACAAAACCATTCTTGGAAAACATGGTGAGTGGGGTATTCAGGACACGAAATGCCTCCTCTAATTTCTCTTGGAGAATTGTAAGACATACCAGCATGCTCTGTTTCTCGGGAGTTCTACAATAAGGAAAACTTTCACACCGCTTAAACTGGTACTGCCTTAACCTAACGAAACATAGAAAGCATTTTTAATGGATACCTGTTAACTTTTCAAGAGACCATGTTTGGAAAATCTTGCTCTTTCTTCAGATTGAGTTGTGTTAGTCAAATAAACAGAGACCATGAATTGTAAAAGCAAAAAGAGTTAACATGGATGTTTCAAATATTTTACTTTTAGTCCTCAAAAGTGTACATGTAATATTGATAGTTACTTTAATAAGAATGTATTTTCTTTACTTTTTAAAGGTTCACATTAACATTTTAAAAAATGTTTATATACTGGTGACTTACAACTTCTTTTGTGCTTTTCCTTCAATCTTTCTGACAGTTTTCATTTTATTATGAAATATTTAAGTATTTCAGACAAATCACTAGAGAGTGTTACAACCCCCTTTTTAAAAAACACTTTTATCAAGTACTAACCTGACACTCTATTTTTTCATATTTTCATTTTTTATATTTTCTAAAAAATGAAATCTTTTCATTTTTTATATTTTCTAAAAAATGAAATCCTACATATGAAGAGTCTGTTTCCTTTTTTATCTCATTCTTCTCGTTTCCTCTCCGAGGTAACTCCTACCCTATATCATGTGGTTGTCATTCCAACCCATTTTAAAAAAAATATATGTAGATACGTATCCATCAACAATATGTAGTGCTGATTTGCATGTTTTCAGACTTCACATTGGGCTTCCTGGTGGCTCAGTGGTAAGAATCCGCCTGCTGATGGAGGAGATGTGGGTTTGACACCTGGGTCAGGAAGATCCCCTGGAGAAGGAAATGGCAGCCCACTCCAGTATTCTTGCCTGGGAAATTCCATGGACAGAGGAGCCTGGCGGGCTACCGTCCACGGGGTCGGAAAAGAATTGAACACGACTGAGTGACTAAATGACAACAAACTTCATGTTATTGGTCAGATTACTTTTAAAAACTATGTTCTATAGCTTAGTGAGTTTTGATGAGTTGTGGGGGGAAGTGGATTGCTTTAAGGAATGGATTGCTGGAGAATTAATAGTAAATATATATCTGTAGGACATAGCAAGGAGTGCAGTGTTCCTGTTTATTTCATGTTCTAAAGAAAAGGAAGTAATATTCCACCTGAATAAGTTAGTATTTGCTAGCTTTTTTTTCCCCATTCTGGAATTAAATGCATAATTCTGAGGCCTTTAAAATGATGATTTGATAAGCTGTAATTTATATTGATGTGCTTCTATTCTTGTCATAAGTCTTTTTTTTTTTTCTTTTTGTATCTAGTATTTAACCAAGGGGAAGAAGGCACCTCCTGGTATATTATTCTAAAGGATCAGTGAATGTAGTCATTTATGGCAAGGTATATATATTTTTTTCTTTTGAAACTTTATTATGCTGCATTTACTACTGGCTCTAAGTATTAACAGTGTAATGCTATAGTTAAACTTGCTACAACATTGTTACTCAACGTAGAAAAGACATTATGGCCTCTCTAATCATATACTATCTAAATTTTTATACTCAGAGTAACACTGAACTCTCTGGGACTCATGGACTATAAAGTACATATGTAAGTTAGGTCCTAGCACATATTGCTCAATGAAAGAAAAATGAGACACTGTAATGTAACTCTGTGATCCCCTCCCCCGTGCCATCTCTGGGTACAGCCTGTTGATACATATTCAGTGTTTGCACGGCAGGGGGCTTGTGGTGTGAGGTGGGTGGGTGTGTGCCCTGTTCCAGGGATCACCTCCATCCGCATGGTTTGTTCTCTCCAGGGTGTGGTCTGTACCCTGCATGAGGGCGATGACTTTGGCAAGCTAGCCCTAGTGAACGATGCCCCGAGAGCTGCTTCCATCGTCCTGAGAGAAGATAACTGCCATTTCTTAAGAGTAGACAAGGAGGATTTCAACCGGATCCTGAGGGTGAGTCTGAGTTGCAGTGTGGCTGAGGGGCTCCCTGTTTCCACTTTTGCCTGATAAGTGAACGGTTGATGGTAGTGTTATCCGAGCAGTGCAGTGACTAATGAATGCTCTGGGGCCAGAGAGCCTTGCTTACAGACCTGGTATGTTCAGTGTGCTGGTGTGGGTTCTGGGGTTCAGAGGTGATGTTCTAGTAAAGCTGTAAACATGCCACACTGTTCTGGACCAAATATCCCTGCACACACCTGAACCAGTTCATGAGCATTAAAACACAGAGATGCCTTGGCAAAATAGCGCAGTCTGAGACATTTCCCTTTGCTGTCCTAGGCTTCCCCTTCTGTGTCTGTCCTCTCCCCCTTCTCTGTATGTTTCTCTATCCTAAACCTCCTATCTCTTCCCAGATCTGAACCTTATATCCTCTCCCACCCTTGAATTTATTTAGTGACTACATTTTAGCAGCAATTAATGTCCACCATGGTTATTCCACCAAGCGTTTTCATTTCAAGTACGTTACATCCAATTGATTCACCCTCAAGGAGTTTCAGACTTTGACAAGCAGGAGAAGAAGAGTTGGAGTGGTAGATGGAAGCTTGTGACGGTATTAGTGAGAGTGGGTGACATTTAGAATAGATGGCCCCTGGGTTCTCGCTATCATCCAGCTCCTGGTCCCTTGGGAGGGCCAATCCAGCTTAAGTGGTGGAGGCCTGACTGTGGGTTGCTGGGCATCTGACAGCGTGCCAGCGGTCCTGGCCTTTCAGGTGGCCTGTGGTCTCTCCCCCTCACCCAGAGAGACTGTTCCCTCCAGGATCACTATCCCTGCCAGCCCACAGAGCAGACTTCCTTCTCTGCTCCACCCAGCTTGAGCATCCTTCTGTATCCTCCGCTAAAATCCTCAATGCACCTTCTATGCTTTCTGGTACCTTTACTGTTATTTAATGATGATTTACAATCTCATTCCCATTCCTTATGTGTGGACACCATTCCCTACCCTTTCGTGGCAAGATTCCTGACAACAAAATTTGTCTTAGGAATATATTCTCTTAATGCGAACAAAATTAAGTTAAAAATTAAATAATATAGGAAAAAAAGCCCACCATGTGGAATTTGGCTTGGTTGTTATCCTGTCTCTTCAAATAGGAGCCAAAGGATGAGGAAAAGCCCACTAAATGTTTTTAATAAATTATTTTAAATGACTTTGAAATTTGAACTTTACACTTTTGAAAGTTTACACACATGGAATTTACACTCAGCCACAAAATTCTTTGAAAGAATCAGATTAGAACCATTATCATGGATGTACTTTATAAAATTATTCAAAGTACCTGAAAAATATTTTTAACAAGCTTCAAACTGATATTTTTAAAAGTCTTTTGGCTTTTAAAAACATGCCACTCCTAAGAAAACTATATGCCCTCAGAAGATAATGAGAACGCAACAACTCTGTGGAGTGGGTGCTATTTGCCACATAGATTTATAGAGACTAAGTGGCTTGGCTCCTCTCTCTTCGCTGTACCGCCCTCTCCCAGAGGTTCCTCTGAGCATAGCCACTCCTCACTCCTCAGCTGATTTTCTGAATCGTGGGTAAAAGTAGCGTTTTAAAACCACGTGCCTCCAACCTCATCTGGTCCTCTCTGACCGTTCCAGCCCTTGACTTTGAAAATGACTTAATTTGTAGACGCAACAATTAGCATCACAAGCAGAAAATGAGTTTCTGAAGCATTTGAAATTTTTGTCATTGTCTGAGAAAACGGCAGCATCTGTATGTGGTGTAATTTGTATTTGCAGGACGTTGAGGCGAATACAGTCAGACTTAAAGAACATGACCAAGATGTCTTGGTGCTGGAGAAGGTCCCAGCAGGGAACAGAGCTTCTAATCAAGGAAACTCACAGCCTCAGCAAAAGTAGGTTTGCCTCCAACACTGCAATTGCCAGACTATGATTAACCTTTTCACATGGTATCATCATCTCTACAATAGCACGTTCTCCTTTTTTTGTGGAAGACGGCAGCCTGTGTGACTGTTTTTTTCTCTCTATTGACTAATCATCACACATCTTGTGGAGGATAATGTTTCTGGCACTGCGTCGAGCTTGGTGCTGCCTAGAGTTAATTCCGGAGAGAATATTCCCCTACTCTAGGAATGCTTCCTCTATACTATGTTCAACTGTAGTAGCTTTGGAGCAGAAGGCATCGGTAAGAACAATAGGAACAGGAATGCCAGGCAGCTTGAGGGATACACAGGCCCCTGGGTGTGGAGAACCTTTGGCATTTGAATTTCATATGTAGGGTTTCTCAAGAAGTGTTTTCATCTTGTTATCTGCATAAGCATCTTTGATGGAAACCCAGACTTCAGATATAAAACAGTCTATTGACTATGGCCTGGAACCATACATTAGACCTCATCCGTAGTTATTCCTGCAAATTTCAGAAGGGTATTTGCTTCCCATTTAACACCAGATCACCCATTTAACTCATCTTTTTCAGTATATGTGTCCTCAGTTCCATCTTTTGCTGCAGCTTCTTTTTTTTTTTTTTTTTTTTGCTACAGCTTCTTACATGAGATTTAATCAAATGTATCAACATTTGAATAGTAAGAGGAATTAGGAAATGTGGCTCTAAGAAATGGAAGAAAATTACAGAATCTTATTTTAAAAATAAAGATTAATTTTTAATCTTAGAGTAATAAAAACACCAATTCTGTAGCTAAAGACATGTGGCCTAAGACTGTGTTGGAAAAGAATGCATCCCAAGTATTTCTCTTTGTTTGCCAAGTAAATGGGCTGTTCCCATTAATCAGCCCACTCACCATAAATGATGAGTTTTTATTGTTTAGACTGAAAGCCTAAGGCTCAGACATTTCATCTGGATGAGTCAACATATCTGCAAAGAAGAGAGGAAGAAACAGAATGTTATTGAAGAGCCATAGTGTATCTTGCATATTTTATCTAATCCTTATTACAACCCCTTTTAATGAATGGTGGAAAATTTTAGGCTCAGAGAAGTAAGTTACTTGCCCAGGATTACAACACTGGTAATGGTAGAGCTTGCATTCAAGTCCAGCTTGACCAACTTCTGAGTCTGTGTTCCTTTAGCCTCACAAATTACTCTAACAAAATATACTATTAATATATAAATATATCTTTAACACTATCTAGTAAATGTTGCAAAGCAGTATATCTCAAAAGAGCTGACATAAAATAGACTATATTACAAACTTTTCACTTACAAACCTATAAAATGACCGTCCAGAATTCTTTATTTTTCTACTTTTCACTAGCTATGAATTCTTGAAAAATGTTCTCGCGCAAGTGTTTTTCAACAGTTGTCCTTCCAGCTGATAAAGGAGCATAAGAATGAAAACATTTTTTTTTATGTGAAGGCTGATACTACCCCCAGTGATTTTCTTTGTTGCTCTTAAATATAACTAGACCATTTTATGTGATCATCTACATTCTTTAATAATGCCTCAGATGTCTCAGGAAAATTTTGTTAGCTAAAAAGTAAGCCTTGAAAATTCCCTGTAACCTTAAAGATGTCCTCAGAAGGCCCCCTTCCCTCACCTCTTCATGGTGTGGTGGGGGCAGTGATCAAAAGGGTTTGCAAGTTACAGCAGCATTGTATTCAGGGTGCTCTCCAAATATAGATTTTACTTATTAACTCAAACTAAAAGGAAAAAGAGAGCCCACATATATTAATTTTATTTTAGGCCTGGATCTGATTTTTATAATAATTGGATTGGCCCAAAATTTCATTCAGATTTTAAACCCAAATGAACTTTTTGGTCAATTGAATACCTCCTTATTTGTGTCTGGTAGACCAATTTGTATACATTTTTTATATAATTCAAAGACATGTGCATATTCACAGTACACCGTTTTGGAAATATCAGGCATACAAAACAGTGTACCATGCCAATCCAGAAGAGTAAAAAGCCTCTCTTTCAAGGGGTCATTTTCAGGTTGAATTTTCCCAAGCCAAGAGTTGAAAAGTGGGGGCTGTGTAAGTGAATTTTGACTGATGTTCTGGACAACTTGGAAAACATGGGAACAACCATGTCTATGGGTGGACCTAAAGTTTAGGGTCCGTTAGGACCTCTGTATCCTCAGAAATTAACCTTTTTCAGCTCAAAGAGGGTCACCATGTTGGTGCTGATAACATTATTTTTCTGATTCACTTTTACCCTGAGAAATCCGGAGCAGGTTATGCGTACAGTTGGGCCTCTGTATCTTTGGTTTCCACATCCACAGATTCAACCAACCACAGATGGAAAATATTGGGGGAAAAAATTTCCTAAAAGTTCCCAAAAGCAAGACTTGAATTTGTCATATACTGGCAACTGTTTAAATAGCACTTATATTGTATCTATTACTATTTACATAGTATTTACATTGTATTAGGTCTAAAAGCAATATAGAGATGATTTAAAGTACACGAGAATATGTATAGATTATATGCAAATACTACCCCATTTTATATAGGGAACTTGAGCATTTTGGTATCTGTGGAGGTCCTGGAACCCCTCCCTGCATTTTCAACTTTGAAAGCCACCTGACTCTCCTCAAACCACTCAACTCTGAGTGTGATATTAAAATGTCAATAGCGAGACAGTACTTCTCATGACAGATAAACTATGAAGCCCTCGAACATTACCATTTTGGATATCTTCCACTGTGTGGTTATGTGGTTTGTTTATGTGGTGTAAGAGGGAATTTGAAATGACTACTCCTGTTTCAGCTAACGTGTTACAGTTTCCTTAGACTATCAACCACCTAGACATTCAGCTCCATCCTGTTTGCAGAAAGATGGTCTCTGTTAGGCACCCTCCTCCACTTCTTTTTTTTATTTTAGGTGCAGGCAGAAGTGTCCTCATTTCCAAACTTGGTGTCAGAAGATTTTCTGTCACAGGTTTAAAACCTCACAGTTTGGATAGCCTAACCAGTCAGGATTCTCTTTAACTTGTACTAGAGTAACTTCTTCATGCAGTAAACTGAAAACAGCTGTACCATCTGGTCTTCAAGTCCTCCATTTAAACAAAAGTCAAGCAATAGGCATCTGGCAGCATCCAGCCTGAAACAAAGCAGAAACGTCTTTCAGCTAAGCCCAGACCTGCCAGATCACAAGCCAGAAGCTCCCTGCCCGCTTCCCAACTTCAGAGTCCCCTGCTCTGAGAGAATGTCAGCCCCTTCTGTGGAGCTGCAGAGAGGGAAAGGATAAGGTCAGGCAGCTGTACCACCAGAGAGAGACTTTGGCAGAAACAGGCGGATGCCCCAATGTCTCTGATTGGCAGCTGGGCAGACAGTAGAGACACCATTTTCTCTCACTAGTGAGATGATAGCATGAAGGACTTCCACCCAGGTAAACTTTTATTCTTTTTGACCAGACAACATACCCTAGCTAAGGGATGTCCTAACCAAGAATACCAGGATGGGAAGCCAACATTCTATCAGAGTTAACCTTTTGGCAAGGAACCAATTTCAAACTGATCTGTGAGTCACATGGCCAGCTACAGAGCTGGAAGCTTAGTAGCCACAGCTGCCCAAACCATGTGGAATAGAAAGTAACTGGTTTATGTAATGTAGCCCTTGAAGTATTGAAAGTCATTTATAGATATGCCCTCTCCTTCCCTTAAATGAAAGTGAAAGTGTTAGTTGCTCAATCATGTCCCACTCTTTGCAACCCCACGGACTATAGCCTGCCAGGCTCCTCTGTCCATGTGCTTCTCTAGGCCAGAATACTGGAGTGGATAGCCATTCTCTTTCCCAGGGGATCTTCCTGACCCAGGGATTGAACTCGGGTCTCCTGCATTGCAGGCAGATTCTTTACAGTCTGAGCCGAATAGTCATTGCCTGTAAGAGGAAAAAACCCTCTTCTACCTGTCTACTTTGAGAAAAGGGTCAGCTGTTTGAAGTAGACTTTTTTATTCCCAGCTCCTCCCCTAGGCTGCAAAGCCAGATTCTTTTCAAAGACTGAACTCTTCAGCTTCCTTTTGGTCCTGAGTGCAGGCACACATACGTGTGGGCACGCACAACACGCATGCATGCACATGCCCAATAAGTGTAAGTAACAGTTGCCTCCCAGCTAGACTGAGTTTGCTACCTCATTCAAAACCAGGGTGGTTTCACTCACTGCATGTTCATATACACAGGGCCGTATGTTGGATTGCCTCTTCCTCCCTTCCTCAGGCAAGAGGATAAGACCCTGAGATTTCATACATTAGAGGTATTCTTGAGATCTCAACACCCTTCTTCCAGGGTCTCAAACAGGCAGGGAAGGAATATGGGTGAGGAGAAGAAAATGGAGTTCTCCTGGAACTGAATCCTACCACTGCTTTCTAAATATAAGAGAATTTTATTTTCATTGTTGTTTTCCTTTCTTGTCATTTTTCTCTAAGTGTAAGCGCCGAGCAGAGAAGCAAAGTCTGAACTTTGGGACAGGACCACCCAGATCACCCTAGAGTATTTTGCCTATGACCGTCTTGAATATGACTTTGAAATAGCCCACACTCCATTTAAAAAAATACATCCTCCCTTGTTGATTAAAGGATTTCATGGCTGGATCTCCTGTATAATGCCTAACACCCCCAACCCTGCCAAATAATTTATCTTTGACATTGAAACTATATGGACGTTCTACTGCTGATTTATTTCCTGTTCAGATGTTACGGGAGGGTGTTTGCTTGTTGGTGTTTTAGGGGGTTGTTTTCTCTTATTTTTAGCTGCATTTCCAAAGTACATTCCAGTGTACAGTTGGGAGATATTGCAGCATTCCAGAAATAGGCAGGGGAACCCAGTACCGGGCTGAAATTGGCAACAAGTAACCCATATATGGATAAGCTAGTTTATTGTCACTTCCCCTTGCCCTGAGCTGCCCTGGGATTTAATGTTCCCTTTCATTCCCCGTGGAGCACGGCTGAAGTTCCCAGCCTGCTGGAGCCACTCTCCAAGAAGTTTAGTCTCATGTATGGAAAAAAGAAGAATGTTCAGTAACTACTTCAGTTGTGATTTTTCTGTTGCCTTCCTGTGTGATTTTGATGAGGTACATGATTTTTTTTTTTTTTAAACCATATGGGTCATGAGTTGAGTCGGTATGGTTCTCTGGGATCTCAAAAAATCTTTAGATATGTAAAAAATTATATCGATGATTTGCCCACTTTTGAAAAATTAACGATGGTTTTATTTCTCGCCCAGGTATACTGTGATGTCAGGAACACCTGAAAAAATTTTAGAGCATTTTCTAGAAACGATACGCCTTGAGCCAGCTTTAAATGAAGCAACAGGTAAACACCTAGAAGAGTTACGTCCATTAAATCTGGGCAGAGCACTGTAAAAAAAAAAAAAACCAAAAACAAATTCTGAATTCATTCTCAGTACTGTATCAACAGCAGTTTTAGAAGTGGGTCATGTGTGAGATCATTAGAAGAGCATCCTGCAAACTCTATTTTGCCTGCTTATCCTGGCTGTGCTTTGTAGATGGCCCAGTCTCATTCAAACATGTTAGGAGTAGCCTTCCAATGGCATTTCTTGAGTTATCGTTTAAATCCCATCTTCCATAGATAACTGTTTGGTTATAATTTAAATTGTCTACTCCGTAAAGGATTAGAAGCTGCCTTCATAAAAGTCACAACCTTGCTCCAATTGGGAGTAAAGTGGTTTTTTTCTGAGATTCTTGGACTTTCACAGAGTGGAACTGTACACATATTAGTTTCCTAGGACTGCTGTGACAAAGTAACACTATCTGGGGTGGCTTGAATGCCTCTCAGTCCAAGAGGCTGGAAGTCTAAGAAAGATCCAGGTGCCGGCAGTATTGGTTCCTTCCAAGGGCTTTGGGGGAAGAGTCTGCGATCTCTCGCCTGACTTCTGGTGGAGGGGTGGTTGATGGCGCTCTTTGGCATCCCTGGGCTTGTAGAGGCATCACTCATCTTCATCTTCACATGGTATTTTCCCTGTGTCACTTCACATCATCTTCTCTCCATGCGTTTGTCTCTCTGTCCAAATTTCGTCTTTTTATAAGGACACCAATCACCTTGGATTAGGTTCCATATTCATTGTCTTAACCAGTTACAAATAAGGCCACATTCTGAGGTCCTGGGGATTTGGACTTCAGCATATCTTATGGGGAGGGAAAAAAATCAACTAATAATACCACTGTTCAGTGAACTAGCCATGTTAACTATTACACAGAGATTTGATGGTGAATGAGATAAATCTCACCAGTGAACTGCTACTATTAGAGCTTTATATCCTTCTCTACTTTGGTTACCATCTTATGTGTGACTTTGGAACAGCCCACATTCAGCTCTTTAAAAACAAATAATTTGCTGCTGTCCTGTCTCTAAAAATAATAGGCTAATATTTTCAGTGCATTGAGCTCCATAGAAGATTTCTCACTAAAAGAAGTTCAAATGTTTGTCCAAAAATCTTAGTGGTGATTCAGAATCTGTTTCTGTCATCTCTATTCAAGGTAAAGTTAGCATTATTGTTGTTGTTATTATTATTCCTTCTAAAAGTGTTTACCGCGGACTACCTTCTTATTTTATCTTCTCATTCTAGTTTCTTATTTTGTGTAAATAGACTATCTGAGGTTTTTAATGTAGTGAATTAATTGGGGGTAGTAGATAGAAAAGTCAGGATCTGTTTCCAGAGCACTTATCTTCAGTTCAATATTTGTTGAGGATCTTCTTGGGCTGGTGCTAAGCTGGATGCTAGGGATAAAGCAATGTGAATAAGAAACCACCCTCCTGTCCTCAGAAAGTGTATAACCTCCTGGAGGACAAAAAGGAATATGCAAACAACTTGATCAAAAGTCTGAGAGGACCAGGCAGAGTGTCACAGAGGAAATAGCTTTGAAATGTCCCTGAAGGAAGGCTGGTAATCAGTGACTACAGACTGGAGATGGAAGCCTTCATCCTAAGGGGCAACATGAGTGCTGACCCAGAAACAGCCAAGAAGGCCCAGATGCTCTGGCTCTGCTAGACTGTCATGTGCGCCAAAGTGTCAGAGGGAAGATAGGGCCTAGGAATTAGGGTCCAGGTCTTCAAGGATGGCAGATGGGAAGCTAAGCATGAGATGGTTGAAGATGTCTGAGCAAAGAGAATGTGGTAAGATCTCTTCTTGAAAAAGGAAATCCTGAAGGGATCAGTTACAAGGGGATAGCTTGCTTCCAAGAAGCAAACATAACCTCAAATAAATAATATTTCTAGGACCTGAGGTCAGGAAAAATACAGCAGATTTTCCCCCTCTGATTAACTGTTGCCCAGAATGTGTGATTGCATAATACAAAAAACCAGCATCTTCTCTAAAGTGATTTTGACCAAAAAGGAACATCCTAGTGCATTAGAGATGATGGTATCTAAGAAAAGATCTGTAAGACTTTTACTACCTGTGAAGAACAAACATATTCTTCCTTTTAAAGTCACTTCTGAAAGAGGAGGGGACTAGATGATTGCTTCTTAAAAACTTGAAGCCCAGAAATCAGTGCATGGCGTGGCTGTCACATAGACTGTGACTCCTGACCATTCCATTTTTGATCTTAGAACCAAGTTCTCATCATATTTTATTTCCTGAACTTTATTTCCTGTAGTTTTTTTTCTCATTTTGTTTTTAAGTATAATGGTATTGTGTGGCATGACAAGATATTAACTAAAGCTAGGTGGTAATCAGATTGCAATATATACATGTATCAAATCAATACATTGTGTACTTTAAACTTACATTATGTATGACAATTATCAGTTATTTTTTTAATGAGTGTAATGATTAAACCTTTAGTCACTGGTTCCAATTTTGATAATATTTGTTAATTTAAAACACAGACATTGGAAATTCAGCATATATAGTTAAAATTTTTGCATTTCTCATCATTTGCTATTTGAAAAATTATGTGAGTTTCACAGATCTCAGCCATGGTGGTTCATTTTTTAATTGAAAACCCCCATAGCATCTTGGATTCCAAAACTTTAACATGTGTACTCTTAAGGCTTTTAGATCTGCCTTTATGTGCTTTCCCCTTAAGGTTGCTTGGATAATACCATCTTTGCAGTGAAGAACCAGCATCAGATTCAAAATGAAGCATATTTGGGGGGACTTGCCTTATTTCTTTTGCCATCTCCCTGCTTACCTATCTACAAAACAGCTTCAAGTATAAGACATATACCACTTTAATCGACTAGAGAACTTTTGTTTTGCTTCAGTTATTGCTCACAGTTTTTTTCTTTTCTTTTCTTTTTTTATTTTTGGCTGCTTTTGTTTCCCTCACCAGTTCTCTGCTCTTACCATGCCATAATTCTATCACCCTTTCACCTTTTATTGCTCCTTCTAGAAATAGAAGGTAGAAAAGAAATAAAGAAAATAGACATTGACAAAAGACAGATGGTGTAAAATAGACAAAGAAATGACCGTATCTTAATTCTGCATACATGGTACTGCCCATGTGTGGTTTTTTAATTATATATATATATTTTTTTTTCATTTATTGTAGCTAAGGTGACCAGCGCCATTATTACAAGTCTGTCTCTTTATAAACTTACTGTACTTTTTGTTCACTGTCCTAAGGAAATTGAGTTTTGATCTCAAGCTCTGTTCATCTTTTTATTTTCATATGCCATGCTTCTTCATATAGTAAAACCACAATACCCCAAGCCAACATATAACCATGGCCAAGAACAAATGAACAGATACTCTTGCTTTCCTCAACATTTCTACAAGAATGTAATTTCTTTTTCTGCTTTGTTTTCCTCCCCTGCAGATTCTGTTTTAAATGACTTTGTTATGATGCACTGTGTTTTTATGCCAAATACCCAGCTTTGCCCAGCTCTGGTGGCCCAATATCCTTTTGTTGTGAAAAGTCTGTTCCCTTGACGACACCCCCCATGTATATAAGGCCACTATTTCATCCCATGCTCTCAAGGTAAGTCATGACTGAGGCAGAATTATGCTTTCTGCCCTTGTCAAGCTCTGAAATATCAGCAGTTTCCCTGCCTAACCACCCCCCTACACACACAGATTTCTGATCTCTCCTTGGCATGGTTTTCATGTGCCGTGTTTAAGGATTTTCTCCTTATTACCTGTGTAGAGAAACATGAGCCAATTTACCTAAGGAAGGTGATGCTGATGAGAAATATACACACCTGGGAGGTAGACTACAGAAGGTGATGGCAAAGAATATGATTAGGGAGTATTATTAGGGATCGCGTCCTAGGCTTGGAGACAGACTTTGCGCCTCTGTCAGAATGCCTGGCAGGATGGACTGTGATCTGTTCGTGTCCCTCTAAGCTGTAGTTTAATCAGACCAAGGACCCGCTGAGATATATACAAGGTATCATTGTGGGGCCACTTTCCTTTCACGTTAATCCTATCAACCCTATCCTCTAGATACTGATATTTATCCCTGTGTGGCTGTTTTTATTATTATCCCATTGACTTATGTCAAGGATACAAAACTTGAAATTCTAATGGCGGTTCCTCTAGGTAACTTGCTCCTGAGCTTATTTGGGGGGCATCGTTTCAGTGGTCTCTTGAGTTGACCAGCTGGTGCACAGTGTCTGGCAGAGGGAACATTCAGAAGACAGAAGCTGAATAAAAGAAGTGAGTATCATTAATGAGTGGAACCCTCAACTTTGGGGGAATGTGAAAGTGTATTTTCCAATTCTGCTTTATTTTTAAAGCAGCAAAAATGAGGCCCCCAAACACTTTGGCCTTTTTGAGCAGCTAAATATATGGAAGGAGAATAACTTTCTTTTTTTCTAAGCAATCCAATCAATGTTGGCATGTTTTCCTTTTTCAGAATTATAATTGCCCTACCTGATTCTCATTTCCTTGTTCATAATTCTCCTTGAAGTCAACAGAAGGTGTGAGAATAGGAGATTGGAGTTGAATATGCTATTCAGAGGATGCTGCAAGAGTGAGATTTGGGTGTTTATTTGCCTGGAAACTATCTTTCCAAGTAATGACAGTTTAATGAGACTTAAATATATTATATATTCTTTCTGGCTCACATTCAGTTTTTCTCAAGTAAAATTAACACATTCCGGATCTTTCTGTGTTCTTTTAGCTCCATACATGGTAATCATTATTAGACCTTTGAGATTTTTGGAAGGAAAAATTAAAACCACCATTGAATGTAGACTTTTTTTCTCCCCAACAGTTAGCATGTTGATAAGCTTAAGGCAAACAAAACCAAACAGTAGGATGAGAGAAGGTAATGGGCCGAGTTATATCATCTTGACAGCTCAGAGCCCCAAATACTATGCTGATAGTCTTTTTGCAGATTTTTATTTCTTCATTTGTTAGTTTGTTCTCCTTCAGAATCGATTGAGAACATTCGCAGCATTGACCTCTGTGTTCAAAGTAGAAGATCCTAGAAGGAAAGTCTGTGCCATGCCTAGGTGTAGAGGTGGGGGGTAACGATATGGAGGGGAGGCGAAGGCAGGAAAAGTGGACAGTAGGGTCAAGAGAGGCCTGTGATGTCCAATCCTAACTTTCCTCGGAGATGGAGGGAGTCAGGATGGTTGGGTACCATCCACACTACCTAGCAGCCTCAGACCACCCCCTTCACACCCTGCCCCATGAGAACTCAGATTCTCTTAACTGTTCTATTTTAAAACAACTCTTTACGTGCCAGGCACCACTGACCCATATTATATCTCTTTATCTTTATAGGGGTTTATTGGGTTAGTGTCAGTTTTATTTAAAAGTGAGATTCTGAGCTTCAAAAACAAACATGTCCAAGGCAAGTGGCAGAACTAGGATTTATCCAGGTGTTAGGATTCCAAGCCTGAGGTGTGGCACTTTTTTCCTTCACAGCTTACTCTTTCAAAAGCTTATCCTTTAGAGTTTCTAAACATTTCTTGGAAATTTATTGCATGATACATGTTTATTTGTGCTTCAGTTGGCTAAAATAAAAGTGGGCCTAATTTGTTGAAACCAAATAAAGTGTCTGATAGAATTTTTTTTAAATAGTGATGGATATGTTCTGTATCTGTGCAGCCCAGTAGCCACTAGCCTTGAAATTGGGTTCTATGACTGAGGAACTGTATTGTTAACTTTATTTAATTTTGATTAATTTAAATGTAAATAGCCACATGTAACTAGTGGCTGCCATATAGGACAGCTTAAGTCCAGTCCTTAGATACTGGGAGGCCAGGAAGACCAGGAAGGCATCCTGCTGCAGGCAGGCAAATGGAAAGGGCTGTATCTTTGAAGGTCATGTGTGTGTAAGTGTGTTTAAACCATGTTAAGGACTCAATTTCTAGTGTGTTTGGCTCCAGAGAGATACTATATAGCTTCCTTACATAAGCTTCTTTTTCAATCATAAGTAACATAAACAAACTGTAACTGACTTAAGCAGTAAGGGAATTCATCAAAAGGATGGGGTAACTCAGAGAATGGAAGGGATCCTGAGAGTACAGACCTTGGAAAGGAACCTTGGGGGCAGCAATGAGGGAACAGCTGCTAGACTAAAGTGAAAGTGAAAGTTGCTCAGTCGAGTCCGACTCTTTGCAACCCCAAGGACAGATGAATCTCATGGGCTAAAGTCCGTGGAATTCTCCAGGCAAGAATACTGAAGTGGGTAGCTGTTCTCTCCTCTGGGGGATCTTCCCAACCCAGGGATTGAACCCAGGTCTCACACATTGCAGGCAGAGGCTTTACCAGCTGAGCTACCAGGGAAGCCCAAGAATACTGAAATGGGTAGCCTATCCCTTCTCTACGGGATCTTCCCCACCCACGAAACAGGGTCTCCTGCAGTGCAGGCGGATTCTTTACCAGCTGAGCTTCCTGGGCCCTTGCCTCATTCCCACACCCCTGGGAGTAGCTTGGGTAACTGGTGACATCTTGGTCAAAGAAAGGCAAAGCACTTCACTGAATAGTTTTTCAGAGACTGCCTACAAAGGAAAATAGAGAAAGTGGAGAAATAGAAGATGAACAGTCAGGAAAAAAAAAAAAACCCACTTATAAAGTGTTCAGCACCATGTCCTCGTGTGACAGGGAGCTAGAATGTAAAACTGAACAAGTGGGCTAATACCCATGTTGTTATGGGATTTAGGGATAGTAAAATACTTAACTGTGTTCCATTAAAGCACTTAAATTAAGTGTGTTGATTTGGCTGTGTGTGTTTAAAGTACTTATTAATATGTGTGACTTTTCATAGCAGCCCTATGAAGAAGTCAGTATTTTCACTGCTCTTTTTCCAAATCAATAAACTAGAATAATGAAAAATTATGATTTGCTCAGAGAAAGGTAATTACTAGTACAGAAAAGACTTGAGCTCTGAGCCACTGGCGTCTCTTCTGTCCTTAATCCACATGGTGCGTCTCCTCCAATTTTGCTTTTAGCATAGGAGACGATGGTAGAACTCTGTTTAACATTAATATTTCAGGCCTTTTATGTGCTAATGAGAGAGACTCTATTCATTAGATATGCTTGGGACATGATTTGGCCTGATGAATACAAGTGCTTTATAATGAGTTTCTTAAATTATATTTGTTCAATTTCTGTACTTTTCATCTCTAGTTTCTTTAATCTTTTTAAAATCTGCACTTAAAATACAGTTCAATTTTCTGGTCGTCTTTAAAAAGAAAAGTAACCCCCCGCCCCTTAGAACCTTACCAGGTATTACTGTGGTTAACATTTTGGTATGTAGCCTTTCAGTCTTTTTTCTATACATTTAGATATTTGCTTTGAAATACAAGGATGGGTCATACGCTAAATAATTACGTATGTTTTGTTACTAAACAAACAGAGCATTTTTCTGCCATTAATTTTTTCATATCATTTCTCTAAATATAGATGGCTTGGTCATCGTTAAAAATAGAACTGTGAAAAATTCAATTTACAGAAAAAGAGAACAAAGTTCACCTGGTGTCTCACCGTTGAATTATGAAAAATCTTTCAGAAAGTATATACATGTATAATTTTATGTATGTGAGATCATGCTGTACGTGCTTTTTAAAAATATGTGTTCTTTCATCTACCAGAATATGCTGTAGATCTTTTGAAGTCAATATATGCAAATAAGACTCCATCATTTTGTTCAGATAATTCCACAACTATTTACTGAACACTAAGTTTTAGCTAAAACTGCCTTATACAGAGTAAATGCAATAGGTTTCCTTATTGAAAAGGCAGGGTATCCATATCTTATTTCTTTGTGAATATGATCTGGAGATGTTCTCTTTATAAGCTGACTTGGATTCTCTATGAGGAACACTAACCAAAATTTTTAAGCCAAGATTTACAAAAGGGCATCAGATTCTTAAAGCCATGTTTTTAGGAATATTCTTAGCATTTCTAAGGAAGATTGTCAGCTTAAATTATGTTGAAGCCAAATTTTATCATTTTAGTCCCTTACTTGGTTTCTGAAAAAATGTTTGATCTATGTGTCACTATGACAGCAATTTACTCCTGCAGGTATGCAATTTGAGAATTTATTTCAAATAAGAAGCTTTAGTTTGATGATGCTATGAACATAGTATCCTCTTTCAAAGAAAATGACTTTGAAAGTTTATCAGATGTTCTACAAAATATTTTATATGTATCTTTCTCAGCCTCATATTAACCCTGGGAGATGTGTACTCTTTTTGCATTAAGGAAGTGAGACTGAGCAGATAAATAATATCCAAGTTACCTACTAGTAAGGGCTGTAGATCATGACAAACTGTGCAAAACTCTCAGAGAGATGAGAATACAAGACCATCTTACCTGTCTCCTGAGAAACCTGTATGTGGGTCAAGAAGCAACAGATAGAACCCTGTATGGAACAACCAATGCTTCATGGTCAGGAAAGGGGTACAGCAGGGCTCTCTGCTGTCACTCTTTTGGTTTAAAGTGTATGCTGAGCACATCATGAGAAATGCCGGGCTGGATGAGGTATAAGCCAGAATCAAGATTAGCAGGAGAAACATCAACAACCTCAGATATGTGGATGACACCACTCTAATGACAGAAAGTGTAGAGGAACTAAAGAGCCTCTTGATGAGGGTGAAGGAGGCGAGTGAAAGAGCTGGCTTAAGACTGAAAAAAAAAAAAAAAACCTAAGATCATGGCATCTGGCCCTATTACTGCATGGCAAAGAAGGCGTAAGGTGGAAGCAGTGGTAGATTTCCTCTTCTCAGGCTCCAAAATCACTGCAAATGGTGACTGCAACCATGAAATCAGAAGACAATTGCTTCTTGGCAGGAAAGCGATGACAAGTCTAAACAGTGTGTTGAAAGGCAGAGACATTACTCTGCCAACAAAGGTCCATATAGTCAAGGCTGTGGTCTTCCCCATGGTTGCATACGATTGTGAGAGCTGGACCATAAAGAAGGCAGAACACCAAAGAATTTATGCCTTTGAACTGTGGTGCTGGAGAAGACTCCTGAAAGTCCCTTAAGACAGCAAGGAGATCAAACCAGTCAGTCTTAAGGGAAATCAACCTTGAATACTCACTGGAAGGACTGATGCTGAAGTTGAAGCTCCAGTATTTTGGTCATCTGATGTTAACAGCTGACTCAATGGAAAAGTCCCTGATGCTGGGAAAGATCGAAGGCAGAAGGAAAAGAGGGCGTCAGAGGATGAGAGGGCTGGATGGCATCACCGATGGAATGAATATGAACCCGGGCAAACTCCAGGAGATGGTGAGGGACAGGGAGGCCTGGCACGCTGCAGTCCATGGGGCCACAAAGAGTAGGATACGGCTGGGCGACTGAACAACCACAAAAACAAGAGTTGGGACAGTATTTGAACCTAAGCAATGTGTTGCGTTAGACCAAGTCCTAACTGCTCTGCTATTAGTACAAGCCCCTGCCAAAACTAAAAATAGCCAAGAACTAAAGACTTCTAAAAACAGAATTCTGAAAGTCAGTGAGAAAAAAAAATTCTGAGCAAGAAAATAAGAAGTAGGAAGAGCTTCTGTGAGCTCCACGTTAACAGGTACACACAAACAGAGGAGCAGCTGTGTTAATCAGAGAGATCAACCCAGGAATGCCAGGTCTTGTGAAGAATTCCAAAACCACCCATTTCCAGATTCTGAGTTATTTCCAGAGGTAGAGCGGTAATAATATTGATGATCGCTAACCTTTAACTGAGCAGCTGGTGTGTCTGAGATATGTTCTACATGGGTCACCAGTATTGCCTCATCTCCTCCTCAACAGCTGTCCTAGGAAGTTTACTGATGGAGAGACTGGTCTCGTAGAAAAGTAGGGAAGCTGCAAGATGAACCCAGGTGGTCTAACTCCAGAACTTGAGTTCCCAAGCACACGTCGCATCAAGGAAGGAACAGACTTAGTGCTCAGGATAGGGAAGGGGAGGCGCTTCAAAAGGCAAGCTGGGTAGTAAAGGGGTCCATAATACAGTGGGAAGAACAAGAGCTCTGAAGTCAGGAGACCCGTGTTTAAAACCTACGTCCTATAAGCTATATTATTTGCAATTATCTTTAACCTCTCTGAACCCTTCCTGTATAATAGGGGTAATTATACCTACCCTGCCCTCCTCACCAGGTTGTGAAGATCAAATAAGGCTGTGTGTGTGAAAGCACATTATAAACCTTAAAGCCCCTTATAAATATTGCCCCTCTATAAACTGATGATTGTACACCACGAGACGAATATAGCATAAGGTCAAGAATATAGCAATGCTTTGTTGAGTCAGTGGGCAGATGACCCCCAAAGTTTGTTTTCAGCTTCAAGCAGAGATCTTGCATGCAAAGCAGGGTTTTAAAAAACAACAACATTGAAGAGTATCAGTTTGAATGTTGATAAGTGTTTTATAAATAGCTGCATAATTAGCATGTACTTACTGCAAAAAGTATACATAATATTTTATTCCCTGTGTAGGCTGTAATGAATCTGCTGCCTCTACATCCTAGGAGGTTTTCACTTACTTTCCCCATGATAATTTTAATACGTGGAACCATTATTAGCTGAATTAAGAATAAGTAAATGAGCAGTAAAAAAAAAAAATACAGAAAAATTACAGGTGCCTGTGGTGAGTAAGATAATAACTAGGTAAAAATATATGAAATAATTATAGTGTTTGAACAGCAGAGCCGGCATGAGGAAAATGACTCAATGGAATATTAAACCTGCTGTTGGCGGGGCAGAAAGGCTCTGTGGCCTTCACCTCTTCTGAGTCCCAGCCCAGATACCTTGTTGAAAGCAGATCCAGTTCGTCCTCATCCATGATTTTGTGATGTCAAAGGAGTTGGTTTGATTCCATGAAGATTTAGTCATTCTAAAAGCCTGTGGGCCTGTAGACTAAGTACCCAATAAGTGAAATATTCTATTTAAAAAATATGCCAGAAGTTGGTATTTGTTGTAGACAACCTGGTGACATTGAATATGAAGTTATTTAGAATATATCTATGATTTGTATTTAATATCACAACAAAATGGAATTAAAGGTAATTTGGATAGTTTTAAAGAGCTTCCCTTTAAAGAGCTTCCCTTGTGGCTCAGTTGGTAAAGAATCCGCCTGCAGTGCAGGATACCTGGGTTCAATTCCTGGGTTGGGAAGATCCCTTGGAGAAGAGAAAGGCTACCCGCTCCAGTATTCTGGCCTGGAGAATTCCATGAACTGTATAGTCGATGGGGTCACAAAGAGTCGGACACGACTGAGTGACTTTCACTTGGGCTTCCCTCCTAGCTCAGTTGGTAAAGAATCTGTCTCCAATGCAAGAGACCTTGATTCAATTCCTGGATCAGGAAGATCCGCCGGAGAAGGGTTATAGGCTACCTAGCCCTTGTGGCTCAGCTGGTAAAGAATCCACCTGCAATGTGGGAGACCTGGGATCAGTCCCTGGGTTGGGAAGATCCCCTGGAGAAGGGAAAGGCTACCCATTTCATACTCTGGCCTGAGAATTGCGTGGACTGTATAGTCCATGGGGTCACAAAGAATCAGATACAACTGAGCAACTTTCGCTTTAAAGAGCTGTGGATTGGGGTGGGCGGGGGGCGAGAAGTATAAAGAAAATGCTATTATATGTAGTACTCCAAACAGTGTCATTGAAAGTTTAAGGTAAACATTTGAGACGTTTTATGTTTCACGTGCCCAGTCCTTTATTAGGGAATGCAGAGATTCACAATGAGTTTAAGACATGGCTCCTGCTCTGAAGGATTCTGTTTTTTGTTATTTGTTTTCATTTTTTTCTTTTTGAAGTATAGTTAATTTAAACATTGTTTTAGTTTCAAGTGTAGAGCAAAGTGATATATATATATATATATGTAGTATATCCCTGGTAGTACTACCCTTGGTGGTTCAGCTGGTAATGAATCTGCCTGCAGTGCGAGACTGCTACTCAATTCCTGGGTCAGGAAGATCCCCTGGAGAAGGGATAGGCTACCCACTCCATTATTCTTGGGCTTCCCTGGTGGCTGAGATGGTAAAGAATGCGGCTTCAATGCGGCATGGCAGAACTCCATGGGCAGAGGAGCCTGATGGCCTACAGTCCATAGGATCACAGAGTCAGACACGACTGAAGCAACTTAGCACAGCATGTTTTATATACATATATTCTTTTTCAGATACTTTTCCATTATAGGTTATTAATAGATGTTGAATATACTTCCTTGTGCTACACAGTAGGTCTTATTTTATATATATATCAAGCTGGTTTTAGAAAAGGCAGAGGAACCAGAGATCAAATTGCCAACATCTGCTGGATCATCGAAAAAGCAAGAGAGTTCCAGAAAAACATCTATTTCTGCTTTATTGACTATGCCAAAGCCTTTGACTGTGTGGATCCCAATAAACTGTGGAAGATTCTGAGAGAGATGGAAATACTAGACCACCTGAACTGCCTCTTGAGAAATCTGTATGCAGGTCAGGAAGCAACAGTTAGAACTGGACATGGAACAACAGATGAAGATCATGGCATCTGGCCCCATCACTTCATGGGAAATAGATGGGGAAACAGTAGAAACAGTGTCAGACTTTGTTTTTTTGGGCTCCAAAATCACTGCAGATGGTGACTGCAGCCATGAAATTAAAAGGCGCTTACTCCTTGGAAGAAAAGTTATGACCAACCTAGATAGTATATTCAAAAGCAGAGACATTACTTTGCCGACTAAGGTCCATCTAGTCAAGGCTATGGTTTTTCCTGTGGTCATGTATGGATGTGAGAGTTGGACTGTGAAGAAGGCTGAGCGCCGAAGAATTGATGCTTTTGAACTGTGGTGTTGGAGAAGACTCTTGAGAGTTCCTTGGACTGCAAGGAGATCCAACCAGTCCATTCTGAAGGAGATCAGCCCTGGGATTTCTTTGGAAGGAATGATGCTCAAGCTGAAGCTCCAGTACTTTTTGGCCACCTCATGCGAAGAGTTGACTCACTGGAAAAGACTGTGATCTTGGAGGGATTGGGGGCAGGAGGAGAAGGGGATGACCGAGAATGAGATGGCTGGATGGCATCACTGACTCAATGGACGTGAGTCTGAGTGAACTCCAGGAGTTGGTGATGGACAGGGAGGCCTGGCGTGCTGCGATTCATGGGGTCACAAAGAGTCGAACACGACTGAGCGACTGAACTGATATATATATATATATATATATATACACACACACACACACACACACATATATGTTGGGCTTCCCTGGTGGCTCAGAGGGTAAAGAATCTGTCTGCAATGTGGGAGACCCGGGTTTGATCCCTGGGTCAGGAAGGTCCCCTGGAGAAGGAATGGCAACCCACTCCAGTATTCTTGCCTGGAGAACTCCATGGACAAAGGAGCCTGGTGAACTACAGTCCATGGGGTCACAAAGAGTCGGACATGACTCAGCAACCAAAAAACACACACACACACATATTAACCCCAAACTCTTAATTTATCTCTCCCCATTCCTCTATCCCCTTTGGTAACCATAAGATTGTTTGCTATGTCTGTGGGTCTATTTCAATTTTGTATGTATGTCATTTTTTTTTTATATTCCACATGAAGTGATATATTTGTCTTTCTCTGTCTGAGTTACTTCACTTAATATAATAATCTGTAGGTCCATCCATGTTGCTGAAGGATTCTGATTTAATGCTCTTGGATGTGAAAGGTCTTATGACCATAATGAGAAACATCAAGTTAGGATCTGAATCATCAGTAATTTTAATGTTTTTCTAGAGCAACAGGCATTGGACAAGAGAAGTGGTTAAAACCATAGCAGAGAGGGTCTGTTCAGACCCTAGGGGTCCTGCCTTCCTGGTTCTCAGATCGTGAAGGCTGCAACCATTAAATCTTCATCTTCTATATGTGCTCTGTCTTCTCTGAGGGCTTCGGGGGATAGGTTCTATATCTCAGATGGATTTTTCCATTATCCAACAAAATGCTAAGTCACCTAATTCTGCTGCATAGTGTATGTTTGGATAAAGAAAAAATAACATTAGACATGCAATAACATAGAGAAGTCAACAGAGTACTGGGAAGGGAGGTAAGAGAACTGAGTTCTCGTCCTAAGAATCCCATTGATAAGTTTCAGAACAACCACTTCACCTCACTCTACATGTTTCTTTGCCTCTAAAATGGTGGAGTTGAAGGAGACAAACATCAGAGGACTTTTACAGCAACTCCGGTTCTATGATTCTGTGAATCGTCTGAAATCACCTTAGTATATGAGCGATGCATTTGACCACTTTGACTATTCCAGCCTTCTCTTAATTGTGTTGAAAGTAACAATTCAGGGAATAATTCCAGAATCTCTTACAGACTTTAACCTAGCACGTTATGAGGCACGAGAATCAGATTCCAGAACCATATTATCTTTCTGTGACTCTCTTCCCCATGAATTCGAGTAGCCATGTTGCTTCTTACCAGAACCCAGCTGTCATGCTATTATGCCATGACCTTATTCTTATTCTATACATGTATTTCTTGATAATAAATCATTAGGTTATCATGTATTTTATATTCTTTACTAATCTACTCTTGAAACAGACATTAGCTAAGTATGTATTTTCAATAGTGTCCTTATGTGTTAAAAATGTGTGTGGTATGCATTAATAATCCTTTTAAACTGTTATTTGTGCCAGAGAAGACTCAGATTTTTATTCCATATTGGACTTTCTTCATCAAATGGTTAACACATTATTACTCCAGCTTTAGCCACAAAAAGTAATGGTTTTTGCAGCCTTTCTGATGTATGTGAATTTATGAACATACTATATTTGAAATGTTACTCTTGTTAGGGTGCATTTTTGACATCATATTGAGACAAGGGGCCTGGTGAGATGTTCTTTATTCTTTGATTACTATCTGAAGGGAATATAGTTTTTTCTCTCTCCACTTGTTTTTTGTAGGAGTTAAATAAAATCTAAAAATCACATAAATGTTCTAAACACCTGGATAGATTGTCATGGGGATAAACAGAAGCCCCAGTACCTCCCCTGTAACCATCTAATCAATTACATGTAAAGTCCTGTCTGTGTCCCCTGAGAATCTGGTTCAGCAGACTGTTGATGAATAGAATGGTATGTTGTCTGTGGAGGGGCTGAATCCTTGAGCACATACCAGGATTCAGCTATAAAAGTGCTATTAACTCCCATTCCGTCTTAGTAAATAAATACCTGAAAGAGGAAAGGTAAGACTTTGTGAAACAAATCAGTGCTTCCTTTTGTTTATTTCCAGAGGCAAACATATGTAACTTTCACAAGAGAAAAAGGGAAAGCCTTTTCCTGATCCCACTGGATTCATTCAATTCTAGCTCCAGGAGGCTATGGAGTATATGTGAAGAGCGGCAGGCAGTCAGCCCTTGGTTTGAGGATTGGACCGACTGAGTCATCTCTAGAAAGCTAGGAACTTCAACAAAAAATTAAGGAAGGGAGAGAGAGGGAAAAGAGAGGAGAAATCTCTCCTATTAGGATTTTTGCTTCCCAGATGCAATTACTCCTAATAATATCATAAACCCACGCACTAGCGTGTAGTCACCATTGCCACTGTTTGGGCCGTGGGGGTGGCGATAATGGAAAGAGCCCTGTCTGAGTTTGTAAGCTCTCCATTTACTCACTGAACAACCTTGGGCAGAAGTCCTCTCTGACCCTCAGTCTCCTCCTCTGTAAATATTTACCCTTCAGGTTTGTGGAGAGCATTACGTGATCCTGTAAGCACACTGAACATATTTCTTATAAACTGTAATGCTTGACACACATTTGAAGTGTTAAACAGGTTAATCCTTCCAGTTGTGTTCTTCTATCTTTTCCTGTAGACAAAAGACAGATTTCCCCAGCAAGAGAAGACAAGAAGAATCTTTGCCTGACCCACCGAGACAATGACAATTTAGGCATTCTACACTAAATCCCTCTAGGTTAGCCACAGGTGTGCAGCTGATGTTTCTGGATCCAGTACACAAGTGTTTGTGTTGCTTCCTTGATCCAAGTCAAGGTAACCTAGAAAGTTAGAATTATATCATCTTGCTATCATTTTGATATTTCAAACATTTCAGCCTCATACAAGTAGAAAAGAGTCTCTCTCTCTCTTACTGACTTGTAGATGAACGAATACATGGTTTTCAATCAGCCAAGAATTACCCATTTGGTACCCACCACGTGCCTGACTATACTGCAAGGTACTCTAAAAAGTCTTAAAATGTAATGACCAGCATTACAATTCTTTGGAAAGAAAAACAGTTATGTGTGCCTACAAGCAAGGGATCAAAGGGTTAATCGGAAAAGAAATAATTTTCACATAAACTGATCTTTCTTCCCTGTTTTATTGTAAGCTCAAAGAGAATTGTAGCAATACAGGTTGAGCAATTTTCTTTGTGAATCCCGTGCTCAATTTATGAAAGCCATTTTGCAACCCATTTACATGCAGTAAACCTTTGCTTTAAGATTCTGTCATTTGCCTTGATCATTATTTATAGTCCCTTTAGAAAAGGCCCTTGACTGGTTTAGCTCCCAAGTATAGCACTGCCATGGGACAGTTTTCTACAGTGTCTTTTAAGTCATGGTTGTAAGCTAGGACATGCTCAGTCTTGTAGCCAGGTATGAGGCATGGCAATATTGTGTAATGGGGACTAACTAGTTGGACTTAGGAGTCTTGGATTTAAAACTCACAATGTAATCTTGGTCGTTCACACTCCTTTACTGTCAGTTTGCTAACTTGTAGAAAAAGAACAATATCTTTCGTCACAAGACAATAAAGTAGGGCTTAACTGGGGTACTCTGTGTGCAAATGTCAGTTAAAGAGAGGAAACTGTTTTATGAATGAATTGTCTATAATATGAACTACTATAAATCACTGAAAAGGGAATGGTATGTCTAATCTAAAATCTTTCTTGATCACATATTCTGTTCTCCCTACTATAATCCACAGAAGAATATAAACTGAGAACAAGGACCTTCACCAGACACGCAGAGTAGATACTCTATCAAGTATCTCTTGTATTAATGGGTAAAATTTCCATGTACACATCAGTGTGCTAGGCATGGTTCAGAATATAAGAACATGTACCCCAATGTTCATTGCAGCACTGTTTATAATAGCCTGGACATGGAAATAACCTAGATGTCCATCAGCAGATGAATGGATAAGAAAGCTGTGGTACATATACACAATGGAGTATTACTCAGCCATTAAAAAGAATACATTTGAATCAGTTCCAATGAGATGGATGAAACTGGAGCCGATTATACAGATTGAAGTAAGCCAGAAAGAAAAACACCAATACAGTATACTAACACATATATATGGAATTTAGAAAGATGGTAATGATAACCCTGTATGTGAGACAGCAAAAGAGACACAGATGTATAGAATGGACTTTTGGACTCTGAGGGAGAGGGTGGGATGATTTGGGAGAATGGCACTGAAACATGTATACTATCATGTAAGAAACGAATCACCAGTCTATGTTCGATACAGGATACAGGATCCTTGGGGCTGGTGCACGGGGATGATCCAGAGAGATGATATGGGGTGGGAGGTGGGAGGGGTTCAGGATTGGGAACTCATGTATACCTGTGGCGGATTCATGTCAATGTATGGCAAAACCAATACAGTATGGTAAAGTGAAATAAAGTGAAAGTGAAGTCGCTCAGCATGTCCGACTCTTTGCGACCCCGTGGACTGTAGCCCACCAAGCTCCTCTGTCCATGGGATTCTTCAGGCAAGAGTACTGGAGTGGGTTGCCATTTCCTTCTCCAGGGGATCTTCCTGACCCAGGGGTTGAACCCAGGTCTCCCGCATTGCAGGCAGATGCTTTAACCTCTGAGCCAGTTTGCCTGCTGAAATAAAGTAAAAATTTTAAAAATAATAATAATAATAAAGTAAAAAAAAAAAAAAGAATGTATTAACCTAGCCTGAAAGAGTTTATAGTTAGGCTGACTAGCCATTAATGCGTGAAAAGCCAATGTGAATTAAATTATGGTTCTAAACAAGAAAAGAAAGGGTGCATAAAAAGTGTGTCTGAGTCCCTCACCGGAAGATGGATATAGCAGGAAGGTTTCCTCATCTTAACCCTCAGTGAGTTTATCCATCTTCAGCCTCACTTAACTTCCTGTATACTTTTTATATCAGTCACAGTTCCAGAAGGACCAGATACCCACTTGTAAGGGTTTAACTGAAGTGCATATAATGAGGGATTATAGAGATGTGTCCAGAATGGTGGGAGCCAAAGAGAGTTGGTTAGGCCCAACAGCAGGAAGCGTTACCACCCACAGAGGTGAAGGCAGTGCAAAGGGCAGGCACGGAATATGATGAGAGCCAAAGCTAGGCGCGACAAGAATCCTTATCAACACACAAGTCCAAGTAGAGCCACGCAAGTCTAATTCTTTGGGCTACTATCAGGGCAAAGTCTGCTGGGTTTGTATGCATTTGGTCCAGAACTTTCAGGCAGGTGGGGCTTTCCCTGAGGGCCTAAGGAAGAAATTCCATCAGTCCAAAAGGCCTTCCTGGAGCTGGGATCTCTCATTCTACCTTTGCTTGTAGCACAGTGAAATGGCTAAATATTCTTCCTTGACTCCTTGGTACTTACCATGCACAGCCTTCACAAGGTACAGAACAAGAGAAAATGGATTATGCCCTCAACAACAAGAGGCGAGTCATCCGCCTGGTTTTGCAGGGGCTGCCATGTATGGAGACATCCTACAGGAGGATGACGTGGCAATGGCTTTCCTGGAGGTATGTGGGGATCACCCCTTCCAGGAGTGTGTCTTTGTCCTACAGTACAGGGGCCAGCCACAGGCATGGCAGCCTCCCTAGAGAGAGGGTAAGCGCAAATTCTAGACTTTGTTAACATGTTCACTCATCAGAAAGGTACTATCAGAAAAGTATAAAGAAAAGCATCATCCATTATCCTGCCAGTCTAACTCAGTAACTGGTAGTAGCATTCTGATGTATTTTCATTGAGTTGCATTCTTTGTTACATTTTCTGTAGTTTTAATCAACATAGTACCCATCATTTCACAGGATGCCTTTTCTACTTTATGTAAGGATTTTTCTATGTCAATAGAGTTTTTAATAAAATTTTCTAATGGCCTTTGAGTAGCTATGCCACAGATATATTTATTTCTTCCCATTTTGTTGAATATATCATTTCCATTGTTACCTTCCTAGAAGAGCAGTGTAATGAACATTTTTGTACAAATAGGTCTATTTTTGGTTCTATTCCTAGAAGTAGGATTACTAGATCAAATGGTGATGTTTTTGAGTATAGTGGGGCAGATAACTTTATTAAAGAATTCTTAGGCCCATGAAGTGGTTCTGAAGGGCCATGGTTTACTTTGTAAACAGTGATTTAAGCTGAACTTCCTTTTCCTTTCCATGACTCCAGCCCACGTTAGAACAGTGACCTGAGCATTTAATCCTTAATGATTCACTCTGTCCTCAGAAACTGAGATGAGGACCTTACTTCTGTGCAGGCAAAAGGCAACATGATTTCTGTTTCAAACTTTACCAGTCTGTTTGTTTAAGCATGAATTATCCAAAGGAAACATCCCCACTCACTCCTTTTTAGTCATATCATTTGGCAGGCAGAGAAATGAGGCTGGGAGGAGAGGTGGATGATGAGAGTCCCTCAAGACAATGGAATGAAAGATTTTGAAGATGTAGAGGAATAACAGTCACTTGGGTCATTGGGTTATGCTTCTACCCATTGCTTCGAGTAAAGGACCATTTTGCAGATGAGTCAGAATGATGGTGATGCTGCTGCCGCCACAGCTCTCAGCTTCTGCTGGGGAGCCCACTGCCCCTGCACAAAGAAGAGCACGGATACTGCTGCTCAGTGGGTGGAACCATCCCAGGACATCAGTGAAGAGTCCCGAGTTAGTGACATAAACTCCACAAAACTTCAGTGCAGTGCTGAAAACCATGGCTGTACTTTTACCACCAACAGTTAACCACGACTAGTAGTAAATATTAAATAAACAAATACTAAAATAATATTCAAAATAAATATTAAAATTCCCCTGAAAAAAATATTGAGGTGAAAGAAGTGCTCTTAAAGACTATAAAATAACCCATTCCAGAACACTGCGTTGCTTTGCCTTCTGTATAAATATCATATAAACACTTCATTTGCGATTTAAATTTTTTAAATTTGTTTATTGTGGTAGAACACAGCAATCATAAAACTTGCTATTTTAATCATTCTTAAGTGTACAATTCAGTGGCATTAATTATACTCACAATGGAACGCATGCATCACTGCCAGTTTCCAAAATTCTTTTCTCACTCGCCATGTTGAATGTAGACATGCTGTGGCATTTTCTTATTTGTCCTTAGTCCATGAAACCATGGTCTGGAGATGCTAGTGAGGCAGATCACATAGGAACATGTCTTTGTTGCTCTTTGCAGAATTACGTACCTTTTGCAGTTCTTGTTAAAAGCCTGTGACCTTTGCCAATTACAGGAGTTTTATGTGTCTGTATCAGATGATGCCCGGATGCTTGCCGCCCTCAAGGAGCAACTGCCTGAGCTGGAAAAGATTGTCAAGCAAATGTAAGGAAGGGTTTGGCTTTGGGGTGAGCTTTCACCAAGTAAGTGTCTGCTGACTCTCAATCACATCATCATCCAAAAAGTCCTTTGTCCCCACAAAGGGTAAAAGCTGATTTGAGTGGTGTGGGCCTCAGGCGAGGGAGTGCAGTCAGGCCAGATGAACAAAAGGGGGAGATTCTGCTCAGCTGCCTTCTGCACCAGACAGCCGCCCAGAGGAAGCCTGGGGAGCCAGAGATCCTCCCTGGACATCTGACTTAATAAACCTGGGTCCCTTTGGTTCAAGGCAGAGAATCCAACACCACAGTGGTCAGTGGCATTTAAGCCAAGTTTGAAGAGAATGAATTACCTGGGAAATTCATGTTATGCTGCCAAAGCTGTTAATGGTGAATACTTGTGTCCTCTAAGTGGAAACACGGGTTTGCACATGCTGTCCTTTGAGCCACTAATTAAATTCTGGCTACTAGACAGACTTTGAGAGTGAGCAATCCCGGCTTTTAGCCTCCCTTAGACCAGGGATTTGCCTGGGACAAAAGCTGATCTCTTAACTGTCCCCTCTGTGCTTTGGCCTCTTGGTATTAAAATAAGGAGGCTCATATTGCCTCCTGAAGGGATGCTGTGATTTCATTTCTAACACAAGATTAAAGTTATACACAAATGAAGCAATTTAATAGTACCAACAGTATTAAATAATGTGCTTTCTCTGTTTCTCGTAGTTCAGAAGATGCAAAGGCTCCACAAAAGAAGGTCAGTGGCAATGGATCAGGATTCTCTAATTGTGCCCTGTAGACTGACAGTTCTCCAGAAATATAACATTGCAATCTGTGACAGTGATGTCTTTGTAAATACAAAATATGTTTTCTTTATTTCTTGACTCTGCTTCTCAAGCATGTGTCCTCTGAGTTGCAGACATTCACCGGTCATCCTCCCCTTATGGCAGCTACTATTGTTATTATTTTTACAGCACAAAGTTCTTTTGCAACAGTTCAACACAGGCGATGAGAGAGCCCAGAAGCGCCAGCCTATCCGTGGCTCTGATGAAGGTGAGATTTCTTTTCCAGCGCATGTAGCTTATTTAAAGTCAGAATGAAATCTTCCCTCTGGGCATCACCCCTTGGGCCCACAGAATAGCTTTTCTTGGCTCTCTGTGCACTCCAGATGGTCTGCTTGGAGGTGCCCTTTGGCATTCCAATTATTTTGTCCTTGAACTTGGTAGTTGGAGCCGAAGTGCTTGTTCACACTTCTCTGATTCTGCCTCTACCCACTGCCACCTTTCCTTGAAGGAGAGAAAGATTATCTCAGGGGCCAGTTGTCAAGGTGGCTGGAAGGTGGTTGGTGTTTTGCAGATGCCTCTCAGAGGTAGCAGAGAAGGCAATGGCACCCCACTCCAGTACTCTTGCCTGGAAAATCCCATGGACAGAGGAGCCTGGTGGGCTGCAGTCCATGGGGTCACTAGGAGTTGGACACGACTTCACTTTCACTTTCACTTTTCACTTTCATGCATTGGAGAAGGAAATGGCAACCCACTCCAGTGTTCTTGCCTGGAGAATCCCAGGGACAGAGGAGCCTGGTAGGAGGCCGTCTATGGGGTCGCACAGAGTCAGACACTACTGAGGCGATTTAGCAGCTCAGAGGTAGAGCACCAGGGTCAGCTGCTCACCTGCCGAGCAGGGCTCCCGCCCAGGAAGAGTGCCCCGGGCCCTGAGCACTACCTTGTTAGCGCCCAGCAGGGAGGCCCAGATGCCAGCTGCTATTGTTTGCTTGGTTAAGATTTCTTCGAAGAGTCACAGCCAAAATAAAATGATCGTGATGAAATCTTCATCTTCAGCCACAGACGAATGTTGTAATTTAGAGGTGCCCCAAACTCAAGAATTTCAGGAGGTGGAATTACTTCCAGGACTTGTGTGTTCAGAGCTGCACAAGTGGATACCACGTGCAGATCCACTGAACTGAACACCACCCAAGCCATGTGCCCTGGCCTCAGAGTACACACACCAGTGGACAAGTGAGCAGGAATCTTAGCAAATGTTCATGACCCCAGGCAGAAGCACTCCTGTTTGCAAGAGTGTTAATGCTGACTCGCCACCACTGGACTAGGCAGTGGGAATCTGGTGATCTGCCTACCACACAACACTCCTGTATTGTGAAAAAGAAACAGTCACAGACAAGGGCAGACCCTGAAAACTTGCCTAAACATGCCTCTCATTCTTTTCGCATACCTGTGTGTGGGTTTTTCACCACTATCTGTTGTGGGTTTTGTAACTCGAATTGGCAGTCATGGACTGTTCTTAGACCATCGCTAAGGTAAGTTTTAGAAAAGGACAAGTGTAGGCACCATGAGCACAAATAAATACAAGTCATAAGAATGGCAAGGCGATGCAAATTTTGGAGGATGCATCCAAACATTTTGCATAGCTTATGGTTTAAGAACTCCCGAGACCAATTTATCTTATTGTTGCTGTCTTCCCAATAGTCCTGTTTAAAGTCTATTGCATGGACCACACCTACACAACCATCCGGGTACCAGTGGCCGCCTCGGTGAAGGAAGTCCTCAGCGCAGTTGCCGACAAACTGGGCTCCGGGGAAGGCCTGATCATCGTCAAGATGAGTTCCGGGGGAGGTAACAGCCTTCTGTAGAGGGGAATATGCCATCAAACAGAACCCTGGCAGGCAGTTAGTGGGGCCCTTTCAAGCTGATCCAAAGGGACAAGTGAGTGCTGTGTGTGCTCCCACAAATAACAGAAATGAAGGTGGTTAGAAGTGGGCTGGGCTAGTGTCTTAATATCCCCTATCCAGTAGGTGCCCACTCTGAAGCAGAAAGAGATGAAGAGGCAGCTGGAATGAGGTCTCTGGTGTGGATGTCAGCCTGGAGTTTTCCTATAAACCCTAAACAGAAAAGCTTAATGTTGTAATAACCTATTATAAGAAAGAATTGGAAAAATATATATGTGTGTGTCTGTATGAATACATATATATATGTATAACTGAATTACTTTGCTATATACCTGAAATAACACAACGTGCTTAGCTGTTCATTCATGTCTGACTCTTTGCAACCCCATGGGCTGTAGCCCACCAGGCTCCTCTGCCCGTGGGATTTCCCAGGCAAGAATACTGGAGTGGGTTTCCATTCCCTTCTCCAGGGGATCTTCCCGATACAGGGATGGAACCCTGGTCTCCTGCATTGCAGGCAGATTCTTTACTATCTGAGCTACAAAGGAAGCCCCCAAATAACACAAACTATAAATCAAATATACTTCACTTAAGACCAAAAAAAAAAGGATTTTAAGGCCTTGGAGCTCTGAGGCATGTGGGCCCTAAGAGGACACCTGGCTTTTCCGGCTAAAGGCTATAGGCTTTCATGAGTCTGAAGTTAGAGGTGCTCACAGGCTGGTTCTTTTTGGCTGATGATGTCTCCCTCCTTTCCCAGTAGAAAGGGCAGGAACTCAGCTCATCGACAAAGCGAGGAGTGTTTTCCCCCACAGGATTACTTGACTTTCATCCATCACGTATTTACTGGCCCCTCAGTGAGGCTGTGACAGGAGGGGAGGTGTACGCAGAGCCTGTGCCTCCAAGTGGCTCAGAGGCTGGCGAGGAGGGAGACAGTAAATAAATAGTCACCGTCCAGGTGACAACAAGGGTCACCTTCTTGGGAGGGTCTGCACGCGTTGCAGCGAGAGGCTGTGGGAGGGAGCCATGAGGCTTGCTTGAGCAATGCTTTGATACTCACTGGAGGAGCTTCAAGATCCGAGGGAGGCCATTTCTGCCACATTTAAAGACAAATTATTCCACTGAGGTGGAATTTTAAAATATATCTTGGCTTCCCAAAATATCCCCCTCCATTTCTGTTCCTGGTGCACATGACCCAGGACGTCTGTCTGTCCACCACGAGCCCTCTGGCACGCTCTCGCACAGTTCTCCCGGTGCCTCCTTCACCAGGTTCTCCTGTTGTGGTCTCATGGAGGCCCCCCTGCTTCCTGTCTGATTCCCCCTTATCCATCTTCCCAGCCTCCCTCCCTGCTCTATTGTCTCCTCCTCACCGCTTACTCTCTGATGCATTGTCACTGTCTGCATCCCTCACTCTGATGTAAGCTTTTAGGGGACTTTTATTTTTCTTGGTTAAAATTCCCTTCTGTATCCTTAGTGTCCAGAGCAGTGTCCAGCATATAGTAAATGCTAAATAAATATCTTTTGTATGAACTATTTTAAATATAAGAGACTTCATCTAATAATTCAGTTGTCCTCCAAATTAGGGAATAAGGAAAAAAAGTGATAAATTTTACATCAAAAGTCATGTGGGATCTCAGAAAACCCCCTAAGTTTTCTAAAAGTGATACTGTCATCTCCAAAGGGCTGGGCGTTAATTACCATCTAGAAGCGTAACTTGCTTTTTAGACAAGTAGCAGGTGCGGTTTTTGTATGCAGAACTGGGTAAATTGACCCTCGGGTATTTCGATCCCTGTTTTGGGGTCATTTCTGATGGCATCCTGAGTGTTGTGTGCCTGCGTGATTGCTGTGTCTTTTTTATTCAGTGGATCCCTTCAGTACAGTATTTTGTGCAGTCATTCTGCATGTTCCAGTAATTCACCAAGCTGGCAATTTGTTGGTGTGATTAGGGCAGTACAGCAAATCTCAGATGCATTTAATAGGCAATCTCATGCTTTTTATGTTCACAGAAAAGGTGGTGCTCAAACCTAATGATGTTTCAGTATTTACAACGCTCACCATTAATGGACGTCTGTTTGCTTGCCCGCGAGAGCAATTCGATTCACTGGTAGGTGTGGATGGCCGCCTTGGAGCAGTGTCTGCAATCAGAAAAACTTGTCTGGAGCTTAATTTTGCAGTCACATTGAATTCAGTTGCTAAAAAAAATTCTTGAATGCTACTTGTCTTTTTCTTTTCTCCGGTCTATTAGGTAAGCCTCAGGTGTTCATTTGAGACGCTCTGAGCTTTAGATTTTCCTTTGTGGAAATTCACCAAGTTGCACTATGATTGGGGCATAATTTAGCTTTCAGAACTCTTTGTAGTAATTCACCTCCTTGAAATGTCCCCGATTTAAATATTGATATTAAAAAACAGGAACATGTAGAGACCAGGATAGAAATAATTTTTTTAAGGCAAGACATTGCGATTTATCCTGCTCCTTAGGGGAATGTAGAAATGCATTATGACGGAGCCACTCTACGGTCCAGGGAAAATGCCGTTCCCTGAAAGGGCTCTCTCCATCTTGTGCGGGAAATATCAGAGGCCAGCTGTCTTCCCTAAGTCTCCAAAACACTGTTCCAGCCCCACACAGCTCTCTGAGCAAAGGCTTCATCAACTGTGTTAACAAGTGTGGCCCTCTCTCCTTGATGCTCTGGTGGGGTTCATTTCTGTTTCTCCTTCAACAGTTAGGCATGGAAACGAGTAGCTGCTGGAGTCTCTTCGAGAGCCTGTGGGGCCAGCTCAGGGGACTAGCCTTTTCCGTCTGTTAGACACACAGGGCTTCTTTACTGAGAAAAGTGCGATGCAGGCACTATGGTGTGTTGCATTTTGTTTTTGTTGTTTAGTTCCCAAGGCATGTCTTGACTCTCTTGTGACCCTAGGGACCTGCCAGGATCCTCTGTCCATGGGATTTCCCAGGCAAGGATATTGGAGTGGGTTGCCATTTCCTTCTCTGGGGGGTCTTCCCACCCCAGGGATCGAACCTGTGATTCCTGCATGGGCAGATGGATTCTTTACCACTGAGCCACCAAGGAAGCTGGATTGCATTTTAGGGGGGAGAATTTAACTACACGAGTGATGCACGAATATGTTCAGTTTAATCAGATCAGATGTTGTAGGTAAATCAAGATTCACCTCCTTGGACTTTCTAGAGCTTGCTTAGCCTCATTGTGATTCTGACCTTCTGACCTGGGGAGAGCTAGTCTGTGCAGCCGCACAAGTTAAGCAGATTTTGTGACTTCTTGAATTCACCTGGAGAGGAACTTTGCAAAGGGGGCATGAGTTCTCCTGGCCTCCCTCACCCACCAGCACTGTCTGATCTGAGTCTGTTCACAGTCCTTTTCATGGATTTTTCATTATCTACATCCACTGCTTTCTGAAAATAAATACTTCCCAGTATTGAGAAACTGGGGAGGGAAATGGCATGAATGAATCATACTACCCCCTCCGGACAGCAAAAACCAGCAAAAGCCAGTTTAGTTGCAGACCTGCTGAAGGTGCTGTGTGATGCGTTTGCCACTCAGGGCTTGGGCCTCTCCTGCCAGTTGGTTCTTGGCCGCAGTGTCTGATGACATGGTGTACAGATGCAGAATGTGGACCATTCCAGCTCTCTGTGGGGAAGATACTAACTTTTTAAGCCTCTATTTATTTGCACACAATCCTGCAGCCTTACAAGTTCTCAGTCCTTCCTAGTCTTCCATTTTAAGTCACGCGTAATTGCAAGGAGCTTACTTTGCAGCAAGTATCTGGATGTGAACATGCTTAACTTCTTCCCTGTTGGTGCTCTGCCACTCACTGGCCTGCCAGTTATGCCGTCATTTCTAAGGAGTAGTCACAAAACTATAGGCATGAAGCTCTTTTTCCAGCTTTCTAAAGATTTGAGGACAGTCCATCCAGGAAGAGTCATACACGGAATGACTTTGCAGTACAGAATGTGGGCCAGACCTTTGATCCATCAACATGTACTTAATATGAAGTGCCAGCATCTGCGTGACACTGGACTAGCGTCCCAGAGCCTCTGTCCTTAAATAATCATGGTCAAATTGGGAGATGAAACTAACACAACCAGCCTGGAACAGAATGAACTGCAGTGCCGAATACTGTCTAGAATTAGTAGTGCCAGCAGTCTGCCCTAGTCGCTTAAGGGCTCAGATTCTAGAGCTTTACTTTCTTGACATTTTAAGCATAAATGTTAGTACAGAGCAACTTACAATAAACCCCCATTGTACTGTAATTTGCTTCTGCTTTTATCCATTCACTAGCTCCTTAGGTTTTTCTTTGGGGCCTAAGCTATATCATTCCAGGTGTGGTGGATGATTCTGGCTCTAACATGGTCTTGAAAATAGATCCATCGCAGTCCTTGCACCTCAGGGAGCTCATAGTGTAGTGTGGGACACCAGAGTGTGATGGCATCCAGTGAGACAAATGCCATTGTGGAGCTGGGTACAGCGTGTGGGAGCCTGAGGAAAGAGGACACTGGGGTGGCAGCTTGCTTTAGCCATCTGTCACTGACAATCAGCACTTGCTTTTAATGTCTTAGTTTCCTCATCAGGACAATGAGGGCATAAGAGTGCTATTCTCCTAATCACCCCATCCAAGCTTAACAGAGAAATCAGCTCTCAAAAGAGCAAAGTCACATCTATAGGAGTTCTTTGCCTCTGTGTGGGCACTTTTCAGATCTGTCTGTGTAATGCAGACCCTACATAGGTTCTTCTGTGCTTCATCTGTAGGAAATTTCCATAGGGATATCTAGGAGAAAATGGTCCAGGAATCTGCTTCCTATGGGGCCAGCATGTAATTCCCCCTTCAGATGGAGGAGCCCTCTGTACTGCTCAGATTGCCTCCCTGGTGGCTCACGGAAGGAAGCAGTCAGCCTGCCCTTTGCTTGGTGAGCCCTGTTCACTCATAAAAAGTAGAGATTCAACAGGGACTTCACCACCACCACCACCTAGTACCTAGGCTTGTTTCTCTCAAAAGGGATTCAGGATGATATACTAGCATCCATGACTTAAAGTATCCTATGGCACCTTCCCTGTTGTTCAGTCGCTCAGTTGTGTCCGAATCTTTGCAACCCCATGGACTGCAGCACACCAGGCTTCCCTATCCTTCACCATCTCCCAGAGTTTGCTCAAATTCATGTCCATTGAGTTGGTCCTGCCATCCAACCATCTCATTCTCTGTCGCCCTCTTCTCCTCCTGCCTTCAATCTTTCCCAGCATTACGGTCTTTTCCAATTAAGTCAGTTCTTCGAATCAGGTGGCCAAAGTATTGGAGCTTCAGCATCAGTCCTTCCAATGAATATTCAGGATTGATTTCCTTTAGGATTGACCGGTTTGATCTTGCAGTCCAAGAGACTCTCAAGAATCTTCTCCAGCACCACAGTTTGAAGGCATCAATTCTTTGGCGCTCAGCCATCTTCCTTGTAGTTGGGCTAATTTGTCCCCTCTGTGAAAGCCGTAAGACCTCAAGGGAAAGAGATGAGGACTCAGACTGAGGAAAGAGCAAACCCAAGGAATAGAGGACAGGTCCTCAGCAAAGCAAACAGGCAAGAGGGAAGGCAGGATGTGGACAGTCAGCCAGAGTCCCCCTGCTGAGCGTGGAAGAGCTTCCTGACATTCCTACCTGAGACCTACCCGGCTTGAAACCTACTGCTTGTTTCCATAAACTACTTGCCCATTAGCTTCAGGTCAGTCCCCTAAGCTTTAAACCTTTGGAATAATGATTTTCCTTCCATGTTCTCTTGCCTTGCTCTTCCTGCCCTAGAGTGAATCAGCAACAACAGTGTTTGGCTCTTACATCCAGGTGCTGTGCTCCTCACTCTTCCTGTGCCTTTGCGTCAGTGCAGCACAGCTGGGAAGGCGGGGTCCCCTCTGTGCTGGGCGCTTGCTCACATGCCACACTTACATTATTCCCATCCTGTTCTCTTAACAAGCCTAGGTACTAGGTGGTGGTGGTGGTGAAGTCACTAAGTCACGTCTGACTCTTAACGGCCCCATGGACTGCAGCACACCAGGCCTCCCTGCCCTTCTCTATCATCTTGAGCTTGCTCAGATCCATGTCCATTGAGTCAGTGATACATTCAACCATCTCATCTTCCGTTGTCCCCTTTCTCCTCCTGCCCTCAATCTTTCCCAGATCAGGGTCTTTTCCAATGAGTTAGCTCTTAGCATTAGGTGGCCACAGTATTGACACTTTAGCTTCAGCATTAATCCTTACAATGAATATTCAGGGTTGATTTCCTTGCTACCTAGGGGACTCTCAGGAGTCTTCTCCAGCACCACAGTTTAAAAGCTCCAGCACCAATTCTTTGGTGCTCAACCTTCTTTCTGGTCCGGCTTTCACATCCATACATGACTACTGGAAAAACCATAGCTTTAACTAAATGGACCTTTGTCAGAAAAGTGATGTCTCTGCTTTTGTCTAGGTTTGTCATAGCTTTTCTTCCAAGTAGAAAGCGTCTTTTAGTTTTATGACTGCAGTCACCGACCATCCACAGTGACTTTGGAGCCCAAGAAAATAAAACCTGTCACTGTTTCTACTCTTTCCCCATCTGTTTGCCATGAAGTGATGGGACTGGATGTCGTGATCTAGTTTTTTGAATGTTGAGTTTTAAGCCAGCTTTTTCACACTCCTCTTTAACCCTCATCAAGAGACTCTTTAGTTTCTCTCACTTTCTGCCATTAGAGTGCTATGTAGGTACTAGGTAGTGGGTCCCCAACTCATAAGAGCTAAAAACAGTCAACAGATTAGAGGGTCATCCAAGTCTATGTAACTAGAGTGGGGTTTACATTCAGGGTCTGCTGCATTCTGAAACGGGCACTAACCTGCTCTATTACAAAACCCTAATTCCCAGGGAGCACTCCAAGGCTTGCTAACATGGTCCATTCTGCTCCCCTGAACTCTCTGGTCCTGCCAAGCAAGTCACATCCCCAGCTTCATGCCTCTCCTGCCATCCTCCAACCTGCGACCCACCATCCTGGATACTCGGGGAAAACTTTGCCCTTCTGAACCTGCCCAGTTTCATCTTTTAAAGCCCAGCTTCTTTTTCCAAGAACCTCTTAAGGCTACATATTCATTCCAAATGCCCACTACCTCTCAAAAGCCCATTCATGTTTCCTCACCTGTTTTTCCATATATCTGGGAGTCAGGTGTTTGTTGATGCTTCTGCCTGTCCCTTTATTACATACATGCAAACAAGTGCCAACAACTGATTCTTTATTGACATGCAATGCTGTACTCACAGGTCAGAGCTGATTCCTCTGTTAAACTGCAAATTTTCAAATGCCCAGAAAGCAGCAGGCATTTAGAGAATGTCAAGGTTACGGGTGATGACAATGATGAACGATGATAGAGTGTGAACAATATTAGTACTTCCAACCTAAATACTGGATATCCAAATATGTTTTATATCATGCTGGGGAAACTATCTTTTAATTCATGTGACTTTTATAACTTTAAACTGTTATTGTAGATCAATGGGTCTGAATATAAGTAAAGCTTTTAGTATATGCAAATCATTCATTTTATTAAGGAAAAGCACCCTAATTCATTTCTTATAAAGTAAAAATGAAGTACATAAACTGGATAGAAAATTTTGACCAAGGGTCTTCCAGAAAGTAGCAGAATTTAGTTTTCTGATGCCTAGGTCCACACACCATGACCATGTGACTATCATTGCTAGCTCTACATCCTCAGAAAGTGGAGGAACTGAACATCACACATAATCCCATGTAACCACAGAGCCTTCTTTCATCTAGTAGTCCCAGGCGGTGTATAATGAGAGGTGGACACGCAGCAGCTTTACCACTATCACCAGCCCCTGCCAGAGTAAGTAGCTAAACACCCAAACCACAATGCTAGTTCCTGCTTTGGAATAGCCTCAATGGGAAACAGAACTTCCTACATGTTTGCCAGGGAAAAGGAATTGTTTCCAGGGAGCTCCCAGGCCCATGCAGAAGAGAACCTCCACAGGTCAGTTGTCACTGAATCTTATTTGCCATGGTCCATGTTTTTCAGTCAGTGGAATTGATTAGAGTGATAATGGTTACTATAAAAATGCATGGACACAAGTGAGCATTAAGAGCAGAGGCTTTTTTTCTCCTCTGGGTAAACTCAAAGTTTCAAGGTATTCCTTAAAGCATCTTCAGAAGCCTCTCCCCTCCAAGTCCTAACAGCATTCAGCTTGTCTGTTTTGAGATTCTGATATATTTTCTTATTATTATTCATAGACTCCCTTGCCAGAACAGGAGGGCCCAACTGTTGGAACAATGGGAACTTTCGAACTGATGAGCTCCAAAGATTTGGCCTACCAGATGACAATTTATGATTGGGAGCTCTTCAACTGTGTGCATGAGGTAAGGTGCTCCATTGAGAGCATGGCAGTTCTGGATGCTGCCTGCAAATGTGAAAAGGAGCTGTAATGTGAAAGCCATGTGAGAGGGTTTTTTTTTTTTTTTGGCAAAATATTGAGTATATTAATAAAGCTTGTTATGAAGCCTTTGAGAGTAAAGAAAAATCTTTACAATTTGCAATAAGCTCTGTCTTCCTGAGTATATTAAGCCAATAGCACCTAGTTTATAGTTACAGTATTCAGCAAGCCTCATTGAGCCCTTGAGGTCTTCAAGTTGAAGTTCACATTGAATCCAGTCAGTGATTGTATTCATGTTTGCTGACCAGTGTCAATTTGCCATGTCAAATGGAGCAAGCTGGTGTTTGATTTAAAAGCAAAGATGTGACACTGTTTTCCTTTCTTCTAGCTGGAGCTAATCTATCACACATTTGGAAGGCATCATTTTAAAAAGACCACAGCAAACTTGGATTTGTTCCTGAGGAGGTTTAATGAAATTCAGTTTTGGGTTGTCACTGAGATTTGCCTTTGTTCTCAGCCTAGCAAGCGTGTTCAGCTCTTAAAAAAATTTATTAAGATTGCAGCCCAGTAAGTATTCACTCGGGGAGAAAAAACATTTGAGCTGTGGTTTCGTTTGGTCCCCTTAGATTACACCTTAAAAAGCAAAGTGAGATATTAAATCTGTTTATGCACCAGGTGACTCAGATGGTAAAGAATGTGTCTGCAATGCAGGAGAGCCAGGTTCGATCCCTGGGTCAGGAAGATCCCCTGGAGAAGGAAATGGCAACCCACTCCAGTATTCTCACCTAGAGAATTCCATGGACAGAGGAGTCTGGTGGGCTACAGTCCATGGGGTCACAAAGAGTCTGGGGACAGGACTGAGCAACTAACACACCAACCACAGGGGCTTAAGAATTACTGAACTCTTGTGAGAGCTGTGCTTTGTCTAGTTTTTGTAATATTGACACCAATATATAAATGAACATCCTACAGGACTGATGCTCAAGTTAAAATCACGACCTCTTTTTGCTCTGAACTACTGAGACCGTGTGGCTCCTTCAGTTTCAGGGCTCTGTCAGCAAAGTTCTGTGGCAAAAGTTCTGTTTTAAAGGCTGGGCGAGTCGAGGTCTAACTTGACACGTTCTTGCCAGTAGAGGGCAGTGGGAACATGCATGTAAAACCGTGCTTCCAACTCAGCCGGGATAAAATCCGTAAAATGCATAAAGACGAGCTAACCTAGCCCATGAAAATCATCTCCATAAACATCAGAAAAAGCAAGCGTCTTATAAATATTCTATTTAACAGCACTTCGTGGGAAACAATTTATTTACTGCAGGGGCCAGTTAGATTTCTCCCTGACATGAATTTAATCTTCTCCTGCTATTTAATATGCCTGACAACCTCCTGTTTACTTCCATGGTTTTGGTATCACCACAGTGCTAAAAATAAAATGCTAAATGCAGCTTGTGGCTGGGAGACGTCTTTCCTTTCTAAAAGCAGGGAGCTCTAGCCTAGGAAGGTGGGGAGCACAAGTGACCCCAGCTGGGCAGTTTGCTTGAGCCAAAAAGTTTAGATCCCATACAGAGTCTAATTTCCAGAGCTAAACAAAGAAGCAACCGCTGCTTGACATTTCGCACATGCCAGCTTGCCAAATGCCTTGAATTATTTTGCCAAAAATTTGGGAGTTCTGCAGGATATCCAAAGCCCTTGGATTCAAATGCTGGTATCTCTTAATTTGGAAAAAAAAAATGCCTTTTGAAAGAAAGATTTGGTAAAATGTTGCTTATGAATTTCTGGTTCGGAGTACAGCCACTTTCCCAGGAGCCTTGAATCGGCTGATCGCGGGGGCCAGATGGCTCTATCTGGAAGGAGATGACTGTGGAAGCTGACAGTATGTGCTTCCCTGTTCTCTAGGGCACCTCCTCTCCTCACCTTAGCCTGGCAGGGCCGCGTGCACCGAGGGAGGAGAGAGGAAGTCTGCACACAGACATGGAGATGGAAAACCTGTAGGGGCCTGCTGCTGCTGTTTTACAGAGCAGCATAGGAGAGCCTTTCAGGAACTAGGGAATTTTTTTTTTTTTTTTAGTGTTTTTGTCCTCATCTCTCTCTTCCTTCTGATTATTGGTGAATTTAGCCTTCAGGATAAATTGGCTTATATTATTTAAACGTTATTTAAGCTGCACTATCCCACACAGTCGAACTCTTCACACAATCCAGCTGAGAAGACTTAGATTCAGAAACCAGGATCCTCACGCATGAGATGTAAATCTCATGGCAGGAAGTATGTTTTGTGTGGTATTTTTGGAGAATTTCCATATATTCTGTTCAAGCTCTTTGACCTGCCCAGAACTTTGAGAAGCTGGGGGTCCAAATGTTATCTTTGCTTCCAAGTGAGGGAGACTGAGGCAGGAGCAATTTCATGACTTACCTAGGGTAATTAAGTGACCAGAACAGTGAGCACAAAAGCAGTCCTGCATGTCCTTTCATGCGCACACAGATAGGACAAAGGCAAGCCGTGTCCATGACCCTCCTCGCCACCCTCAGCCTGGGGTCTCTGAAGTTGCTCTCAGCCCCTGACCACCCCTGCACACATAAAGCCCCACCGCTTCCCCAGCACTGCGAGAGACATGCCATAGCTTCTCTAAATCTGTTTTCCCATTTCCACACAGACCATTTATGAAGCACTCTGCAAGGAGAACACAGGGAGCAAATGCAGCAATTTAATTAGCCTCTTGCAAAAATGCTAATCCAAACAAGATTTAATTATGATGTAGTCAACTTAGATAACCATATTGATTTGTGGTAAAGGATTTGTGCTCATTGCAAAATGAATTCTTCTTTCCCTTGTCAAGGAGTGGGTATGAAGAAGTTCAAGATTCCTTTTTGTTTTCTTCTTAAGTTAAACCAAGTACTGAGACTAAATGTTGCATTTTGATAAGAACCTTTGGTCTTGTTCCAAAATATTCTTATTCCCAAATATATATTCATAAAAGCTAATAATGACATAAATACAGATTCAAAATGATCGGCTTCATCAACATTGAAAAATTACAGAAAAAATAAGGTTATTTTTTGGTCAGTTGTTTAGGTTATTAGCTGTGTGTGTGTGTGTTCAGTCATGTCCAACTCTTTGCAATCCCAGGCTTTCAGGCTCCTCAGTTCATGGAATTTTCCAGGCAAGAATACTGGAGTGGGTTGCCATTTCCTTTTCCAGGGTATAGTCCTGACCAGGGATTGAACCCAGGTCTCCTGCACTGGAGGGATCATGATTTGTAAATTGATATTTTTCAACAAATTAGAAGCATTACATGGCAGCTGGAAGCCCTGGCAGCTGCAGCAGCAGCATTTCCTTATTTCCCTCTCTTGCTACCAGAGCCCGAGATGTCCAGCATTGACCTGGAATTCTCCAAGGACATTTTGCTGTCTCTTCCAGCCCGTGAGATGTTTTCCTCCAGGTCCACAGGGCTTTTAGCAAGCTTTGGGATTATAATAGCAATGCCTAGTGTAGGTGTCTTGAAATTCCTTCTCAAAACCTGAACCTAGATGGCCAAAATCATTACCTTTCTAATATTACAGCAAAAAAAAAAAAAAATAGAACACGGTCACCCAAGTGGAACTTAAAGCATTAAATCTATCAGTGCCTGTTCTCGTAAAGGAGTTCTGACGACTATTAATGACCATCAGAAAATAGAACTCTAATTTGTTTATCATCTCTCTCAAAAGTGGCATTTTACTACAACATGTGCCTCTTGTGTTTCAGCTGTAAGGAGTACAAAAATCTGAATTCCTTTTTTGCCATCGTCATGGGACTAAGTAATGTAGCTGTGAGCCGCCTGGCACTGACGTGGGAGGTAAGCATCAGCAGAGACCCAGCTGTGACTTTTGCCTTAAGAACAAAAACACAAGCTCACTAGTGAGCTCTTTTTAACAGAAGTATCACTCACACTTATGTAACAGTGGAAAAGGTGGGACACTTTGAGGGAGGTGACCTGTCTCCTTTTGCCTCAGAGAGTGAATTTTAAAAGGCATTGTCTGATGCACTGGGGAGGAAAAGAGGGGCTTCTGAGCTTCTTGCTGTATACAATATAAATAATAACAAGTCTAGTTCCTAGGTATACGCGGAATCAACAGCATTGCTTGCTTAACTTCAGAGGCCTTGCTCACAGATCCTGTTCTTCTCTGGTGTCTGCCTCTTGCTTTTGAAATAAGCTGTATCTGTAATTAAGTGAGGACAGAAAGTCCATTTTTATCCAAGTAGTCATCTTGCTCCTGGGAGAATTAGCCAGAAGGCCAACTGTTTGGCCCAGCTGAGGACCACGTATCTCCTAACTACCTGGCAGACCTCTGTGGGTAGAAGGAACAACAGTTGGCTAGAATTCAGTTTGGTGCAAAAGTTAAGCAGGTGTGTGGTGAATTTCTATGGCAAATACAATGAATGTTTTGTTGACAGTTGTTATTCATGCTAGAGAACAGCTTCGTTTTTCATTAGCTAATTACTGAAAATATGCCTGACTCCTTACATGTGGTATATAGTCAAAGAAATACTAATCTCTAATAGAACATAGACACAAAAATAGGCTCTTACTAAAAATAGAAAAAGTATGTGTAAGTGGGACACAAAAAGAGGGCAAGGAGTAGATGAGAGAGACTTAACTCGCAAGGATGCTTTAAAAAAGTACCGAAGTCAGCTGTTTGCATCTCTAAATGTTTTCCTTGAAACATTTTCCTCCCCACTTCCCTCTTGAGTCTGTTTTTTTCCCTCTGTCCCGCCTCTGCATTTCCACTGTTTATAGAACAGGTCCTTACAGGTCCTTCTGTCTTGGGTTTCTCTGAAAATTCCAGGCAGATGCAGCACACAGCAGCTCATCCCCCGAATATAGGAATGAGGGAATTGGTGAGGCCCGTGTGCCACACATCCCGGGCATCTTCCAGCTACTGAAAGTTAATGCTGCCGAGAAATCTGAGCCATGAATCCAGGGTGCAAGCCTCTCCTTCCAGTAGCCCACAGCTCTTAGAATCTTTGGAAATCTAGGGTAACCTCTCAGAGAGTCTGCTTTCCTTTACCTGTTTCTAGCATTTAATCTTGCAGAATCCAAATGATTTGGCTGGGAAAATCAAAGAAGGTATGAAGGCTCATGGGGGTCAGGGAAGGCCAGGTCGAGGTACACATAATAGGAGCTAGACCTTAAGTCTGTAGCGTGGAGGAACACTCTCAGAGTTCCCTTTCCTGTGGTCTAAAGAGAAAAACAGGAGGCCGCTTGGGGTGGCGAGGAACGGGGTGCAGGCAGCCAAGAAAGGGAGTTTCATCATCTAGTCCTTCATTCCACAAGGAGAGGCAGAAACACATCAGTCTGTGAGCTTGTGTTCCCATCCTTGCATGCTGCTGCAAAGAGGAGAGCCCCCCTCGCATCGTGTATAAGCCTTTATCTGTTAAGGTGACATGGAATTGGGTCATTCTGCAGGGAGAGCTTTCATCTCAAGCATCTCTGATTTGGGTTCATCTTCCTGGCCTTGCCGACCCCCTCCCACGTGCTTCCCACACCCCAGCAGTGAGCAGCAGCAGCAGCCTGAGGGTCAGCGCCTGCCCTCCAGGAGCTAGAGAGCAGGTATGAGGCAGTCAGTGAAACAAACCAGAAAATGGAGCGAAAGCACGTGGCACAAGGGATGCTTCCACATAGATGGGAAGACTCATCGGAGATAAAGCCAGTGGGAGTGAGGACCCCGAGCTGAGGTTCCTGGCCCCAGTGGTAATGACTTTGGGCAGGATCATTCTTTGTTATATGCATGAGGGTAGAGGGGCCTGTCCTGAGGCTAAGCTGCACACACAGCCTCAACCTACTATATAACCAGTAGCACCTCTCACTCCACCCACCCCAGTTTTGACATCAGGAAAGGTCTGCAGACATTACCAAATGAGGCTAAGTGAAAATTGACTCCACTTGAGAACCCCTGCTCTGGAAGCATGGGGTGTGGATTTTGTTGCTGCTGTTCAGGCACTAAGTTGTGTCCAACTCTGTGATCCTGTGGACTGTAGCCCACCAGGCTTCTCTGTCCATGGAATTCTCCAGGCAAGAATACAGAAGGGATCTTCCCAACCCAGGGATTGAACCTATGTCTCCTGCACTGGCAGGCACACTCTTTACTGCTGAGTCACCAGGGAAGCCCGTAGTGTGTGCATAGATGATAGTATGGAGAGACACGAGTTTTATTCCCATGTGCACTCCTGCCTTTGACCCAAAAGCCAGCTAAGTAAAGAAAGAACTAGAGTGACAGACATAACCCCAAATTCCGTCAGCTCCTCATTTTATAAGCTGTCTGTGTTCACGGAAAGTTAGCACTGAGCATGGTGATTTGAACGCTCCATGGGGCATGAGACTCTTGTATCCCTTGATGTCCACGCCAGCCTTCATCCCTTTGAACTTCCCCACTCAACAAGGATATCAGGTTTCCCTGAAACCCAGCTTGAAAAGAGGCGCTAGGACAATGAGTTTAGAGATATGAGGATACTAGTTCCTAGAAACAAAATAAGATGTTCTACAGTGTTTAAGGGCTTTCCCAATGACTCATCAGCAAAGAATCTGCCTGCCCAGCAGGAGAAGTGGGTTTGGTCCCTGGATCAGGAAGATCCCTTGGAGAAGGAAATGGTAACCCACTCTAGTATTCTTGCCTGGGAAATCCCATGGACAAGGAGCCTGGCAGGCTACCATGGGGTTGCAGAGAGTCAGACATGACTCAGCAACTAAACAAGAACAGTGTTTAAATGGGAATAGATCTAACCCATTCACAGAAGAGAGGAAAAAAAGAGAGGAGCTTTGAGGGGATTGCAGAGGCCTGACAGGGGAGTCAGTTGTTGCCAGTGGACACGTCACTGTGTGAAGCAGAACTGAGCGGGGCATTCGAGGCTGCAGACTGGGTCAGCACTTTCGTGGTCTCGGAACGGGGAACATCGCACTGCTCTTTGTGTGGCCCTGTCAGAAAAGTTCAGCTTTACTATGGGCTCAGGACCTCTCAAAGTGAAAACCAACGGATTGAAAAATGATTCCTCACTGACCTACTGGTATAAATGTATGGGTACAGTCAGTGCTTTCGAATCTCTGTCAAGATAAAACCATGAGAAATTACTAAATTGATAGAACTATCAATTTTTGTATTAGAGCAGGGCAGAGAAATCCTGTGGGAGGAATGCTTGTGTAGGAAAGCGTAGCGCATAGAAGAAAAACAAGAGAAAAGGAGGCAGGAGACATGAATTACAGAGGCTCTGACCATCACCCGCTGTGTGACTTTGGCGTGTCGTTTAATCTGATGGTTAATTTCTCCTGTCTATAAAACACAGGTTTAATCTAGCCAAATAAATATGGATTGAGCATTTACTATGTGCCTGACATAGTGCTGCTACTCTTTTAGGCCCTGAGAATACAGCTGTAAAAAAAAAAAACTGATAAAAATCCCTGTTCTCTTGTAGGTTACATGGTAAAGGAAGAGGAGGGTTGAACTAGGTAGTTCCTAAAACTTTTAATTGAATAATCTCTGGTCTAAATTCTTCTCTGGGGGAATTTGAGAGTTTAAAACAGTGGAGGGCTGGGGGTTAATGCCAAACCACTTGTAGTCTGCGAATACAGCCCTCTTTATGAATAATCCATTTCAGAAAACATTATAGAAAGCAATAAGACCAAAAGCATCCATAGTTAATTTAGGTTCAACTAGGTTAAGACTTTTAAAAGATGAGATCCCTAAGATTATCCTCAAATGACAAGACAGATTACAGTCTAGTCTGTCTTAGAGATGTTTGATTAAGAGCCAAAAGAAGTACATTTCCCCTAGAAATGGTAACACACGATACATCTGTAGATATTGAATCTGACATATGAGTGTGGCATTTTCATTTCATTAACAGAAACTGCCAAGCAAGTTCAAGAAGTTCTATGCAGAGTTTGAAAGTTTAATGGTAAGTGACAGTGGCTCCTTTATTCCATTCACTGTCTGCATTAATCCAATTTCTGATTAGCTGAAGTTCTCATTTCAGAAATTTTATCTGTCCTTGTATGACTTTAAGAAGTTTATGACCCCATTTTAGTGCTGCTAAAACAAGCATGTCTGACTAATGAATGACACTCTCAGGTACTAACTTAAAGAGGACTTATGTCCCACATAAGGTCAATTTGTGTAACTAAGAAAAGCAGTGTACTGGGATCCTTTCCATCCAGCACAGGTTGGCTAGGGTCTGGAAGCTGCATTTTCCTTGGCTTGCCAAATTATTTTTCCCCATTGGTAGGGAGGTGTTCACAGAAAAGGAGTGAGTGGGACTTGGCAGGAGTTTCAGTTCAGGAGACATGAGAGTTTCAGAGAAGGCAAGTCGAGACTGGCAGCGCAAGGCAGCTAGGAGGGTGAGCTGGACTCCCCGGAAGGAGGCCGTGCTCCCAGGAGAAGGGGACTCTTGTGGTTGGGGTTGTTTAACATTTTGTGTTGGCTCTCCAAGGGGATCTCTTCCCTTGATCCCTGGAGGCCTATCTTCCTTTCAACGAAGAAAGGAAACAAAAAATCATTTATTTTCCTGTCATACAGGAAGTTGTTTTAAAACAAAAATCCATTTGTTTAACCACCTTTCTTTTGTAGCTACACTTGATTCAGAACTACCTGATTGCGAGATGACAAAGCTGGGTTGGGTTAGGAGGTAGAAGGGGGTGGTGTACATTTCACTAGTCCTTAACCAGCGTCTCTGTTTCTCTAAAGGATCCTTCAAGAAACCACAGGGCCTACAGGCTGACAGTAGCCAAACTGGACCCTCCTCTCATCCCCTTCATGCCTTTGCTCATTAAAGGTAATTCCAAGGAAATGCTTAGGACAAGCCAGTGATGAGTGTATGGGGAAGAAAAGGAACAGGTGCCTAATCAGACTGACCTCCTTGGGAAGAATGATCTGAGCTTCCCACCTTCCTCAGCATCTCCCCTCTGCCCTGACTTCTGAAAGGGTTGGCAAGATTATTGCAGGAGCAGGGAATCTGTGTGTGGTTTGGAAGACTTGAGTGAAATAGAGGGTTAGTTTGGAAATTTTAACTAAGCTCAGGTAAAATGCTTTTAGAAAGTTAAACACCTAACATAAAAGGAACTATTATCAGCTTTTTTCAGCTGCAGTGTTATGCAAATCCTTCCGCATAATCTAATGGTGCTATTGTGGTTTCTTTGTATGACATATTTCTGTTAGTGATTAGAATGTGACTTTTATTTCTTTGCAGATATGACATTTACTCATGAGGGGAACAAGACGTTCATTGACAATCTAGTAAACTTTGAAAAAATGGTACGTGTGCAGTATTGTTAACCTTAACCACGATGTTTTTTTAAAATAAAAATTTGCATTTGTACTAATAAAAGAAATAATTTCCATATACGCTGCCACCTTGAAAAGCTAGTTACACATAAAGGAGTTTTGAAATACTCGGTTCAAATTGGCTACCTCGTTTAGTCTGTCAGTCACCTTTGTGAAATTGAATAGTGTTTGTGCTGCGGCCTCAGCGGCAGCTAGCTTTTCTGCTGTGTGCCTCGTCCTTTGCTGCCTGTTGCTAAATGCACGAATGTTCCAGAGTGACTTCCATGTTGTTTTGTTGTTTGTGGAGCTAGGCCGCCCCAGGATGCCTTTGAAATGTTGATATGCCGGGGCTGACTTTAGTACACGTAGTTAGAAGGCAACTCTACAGATCTTTGTTGTAGAAAGTCACCTGAATATGTGTTGCTTAGTCCAGTAAAGTTCACCCAAGTTCAGGGCGGGAACTTGAAAATCTTCCTTAACCAAAAACACAATTTTTTTTAATAAGGAACAGTTGTGTGGAAGTGGTGCATATTCACTGTTTTCCAGCCCCCTCGAAAAAGCATTCGTTACTTTGCAGTTAATTTTCTCATCTTCTGTGAAGCAATAAGGGAGGTCTTGCCAAAGCCTTTCTTTAGCGACATAGTGCATGTTCATGGAATGCTCCACTGTCTTCTAAATCCTTTGGCCGCAGCCCGCATGGATGGGGAGGTGCGATTTTATCTCTGTGTGGATTAGCACGTGCCTGGGGTACACTTTGCAGCGGTGAACGTGGCACCACAGGAAAAGCCCAGGGCTGAGAGTTCAGGAGACGTGAGAGTCAGCTTCATCACTCTGTAGCTGTCCCTTAAGTTCTCCACGGGTCCGTTTCCCCAGCAGAAATGAGGATGGTGCCCCCTGACCCCCCGGCTATCCCTGGGGAATCATTGGTGGGGCCAGGGTAATTAACTATTCCTGGAAGTCATAGAGTGTTACAAGCATTCTTACCAGAAAAACTGTTCTAATTGTTTCCTGAAATCCAGCTAATATGTGTGACTCTGGGAGAATTCAAAACATCCCACAGCCATCCTGTAAAGATCATACTATTCAGCTTTGGGAATGAGCTGATTGCAAAGCTCAGCCTGGTAAAGAACAGCAGCAAGTGCTGGGCACCAGGTCCTGCATCTTAAGCTTCTTAGGAAATGGCACCGGAGTCCACACTCCTCAAAGACACTCTGTGGGGTGGTTTAGTCACCAAGTCATGTCTGAGTCTTGTGATCCCATGGACTGTAGCCCACCAGCTCTTGTTCATGGGATTCTCCAGGAAAGAATACTGGAGTGGGTTGCCATTTCCTTCTCCAGGGGAATCTTTCCAACCCAGGGATGGAACTCAGGTCTCCTGCATTGCAGACAGATTCTTACCAACTGAATTTGCCCTCTGGTACAGATTCTTTAAAGTCTGTGCTAGAGGGCAAATATTTCTTAGCAGTCTCCCCCTCCACCCATACCAAGGGTAGGGTATGAACATCTCTATTGCTGTGTCAGTTTAATAATTCTATGATCAAAGTAAAAACATTATTTGTTCACTTATTAGTATGGAGAATTAAACACAGTTCCCTAATTTCTCAAGAGAAAACTTGTCTTCCAGAAATTAAAGATATAGCAAATAGGTAAAGAACCTTCCAGATCACTTAGGCAGAAATACAGAACAAAGGGTGGTTAAGCCAACCATTTGACTATAAAATATACATGTGTACAGAGGCGTAGAAGTCAGTCTCCTAAAGAGTTGATTGAGCTTTAGAACTTTTGATCATTAAAGTTAACTGAACAGAACAAACAAGAAAAGCAAAAATACCTGTCAAGGAGGATGAAATTTGTTTCATCTGGATCCTTAGATCTTGGTGTCGCATCTGTAACCTGGGAAGGAAAAGTCAAGACTGTATTTAATGGACGTTAAGGGAGTTCCCCTTCCCCATCTCCGTACTTCATGCTCACAGCAGTGTGTTCTTACATGCCTGGCAGTGAGGAGAGAGGTTCTTCACAGCCTGCTCTGACAGAGTCCACTTTTGCTTGAAAGCAACTGAAGAGCTAAGATAGCAGTTCAGCTGTAGTAATAGAAGCCTGAATTAATGATGGCTTATGCAAGATAAGTCTATTCTTTTCTCACTTAAATGTCTAGGTCTGGAAGTTCTGCTCCAGGAAGCAGTCACAATTCCAGCCTTCTCCTCTTGTGCCATTTCACCATCCATATGGTCCAAGATGGTGGACCAGCACCACCCCCATTCCAGCTAGAGGGAGGGGGAAAGGAAAAAGGTGAAGACCTGCTCTTCCCTGTAGGGATGTGAGCCAGAATTGCACTTAACCACGTGGCTCACCTTTTATCAGACAGAAGAAACATAGTCACATGAAAAGAAAGAATGTGTAGCCCTTATTTTGGGTATCCAATGCCCTATTCAAAATTCAGTTCAGTTCAGTTCAGTCGCTCAGTCGTGTTGCATGAATCGCAGCACGCCAGGCCTCCCTGTCCATCACCATCTCCCGGAGTTCACTCAAACTCAGGTCCATTGGTCGGTGATGCCATCCAGCCATCTCATCCCCTGGCATCCCCTTCTCCTCCTGCCCCCAATCCCTCCCAGATCACAGTCTTTTCCAATGAGTCAACTCTTCGCATGAGGTGGCCAAAGTACTGGAGCTTCAGCTTTAGCATCATTCCTTCCAAAGAACACCCAGGGCTGAGCTCCTTCAGAATGGACTGGTTGGATTTCCTTGCAGTCCAAGGGACTCTCAACAGTCTTCTCCAACACTCAAAATTAAGGGGTTGTAATTACTATGAAAGAAAAGGAGAGAAAGAATACTGCAAGAGCACTATTATAACAGTTCTCTGCTCCAGCAGTGATATATTTTCTTTCATTTGATAAATCACACTGTGAGAAAGCTGCATTTTATAACTGCCCTTCCGTGAGTTAGGTGTTACTGAAAAATGAACTGGAATTTCAAAAAAGAATTTGATTATGTTTTTTAAACCTGGCTTTGACCAGCCTGGCACTTGGTGCCCACTTTTCTAACCTTTTCTCCCCACAAGCTAGCCCACCCTGCTCCCATACCACCACCACGGCCACTTAACAGCTCCCACTAGTGATTGCTGTTAGTGCTGTATTCCTGGGGAACGACGTGTCTGTTTCCCTTTCCAGGCTGATATCATCACAGCTTCCCCCTCATTCTTCAGCAAGGCCACTGTGGTGAGCAAAGCTGGCAGCCTTCATGGGGCTGCTAGGCCGTCTCCCTTGAGGGAGTCCCTGCCAGGGGCAGAAGTCACCTGGGTAGTTGGGGACACAGATGCTTTTTTTGTGGCAGCATTGCACAGTCACAGTGAGCTGCCATGCCAATCCTAAGTATTTTTATTTTGAACCTCTTCACCCTTGGGGTATGAAATGAGGATTAGAGAATTTGTTGCATATTGGTTTTCAGCATTTATGAGTATGAACAAAAGAGAATTCATACTCTGATCCTATGCAAAAAAAAAAAAAAGACATTCTTTCATTTGGGGGAAACATAAAGGAGTATTCAAAAAAATGTTTGAATAAAGCCCTTTGTAGCTTTCTATGGCATACATGAATATTTATAACATTTAGGAGGTAGACTAGCAATGGATCAGAGGATAATATGCTGGCCGGCTGCCACTACCCCAGGCTGCATGAAGCATGCTGATAGCCACAGTTGCTGCTGCATTAGGAGGTTGCTTCTATTTCAGACATACCCATATTTAGGTGAATTTATTTATTAATATTATTTTAAGATAGTCATTTTATTTGGAATGAGAAGCCTGAGGCAAACCTCTATTCTTCTGGAAACATTAACAGAAGCTAATTCATAAAGGAAGAAAAATATTTTGAATCATTATATTTGGGTATCACTAATCATGCCGTTATATTATTAGCAACAATTTGTTTTCTGTCATCAATAACATTATTACAAGACTCATGGTGAGAGCACTGGACTTGTATCAAGCTATGGAAAAAAGAATCTCCAAGTAAAACTCTAAGTATTCAAATCTACCCATTTCCCAGACCTTTTCAACACAATAGAAATCTTTCAAAGGACTTTGAAAGTTTACTTCTTTATACAGAATACATGATCTGGGCTAAATGTAGATTTTCCGAAGGGTATGTTTCAAAGCAATTAAATATGTGTAGAGTGTCTAAGCAAAAAATTTTGCTAGGAAATATAAAGAAATGCAAAAAGTAGTCCTTGGCTTTTAGATTATATGCAGTTGAAAATAATAACACACAAAAATCAATAAAAGATGTAAAACTAGCTCAAAACAGTAACAAAAGAGATGTCAGAATGGAGAAAAGACAGTTTCTTCAGCAGTTGTATTGGAAAGTCTGGGCATCCACATAGAAGTCAATGAACTTAGAACAATCCCTCACACTATACACAAAAACAAATTCAGAATGGCTTAAAGACTTACATATAAGATATGACACCATAAAATTCCTAGAAGAGAACAGAGAGAAAGCATTCTCTGACATAAATTGTAGCAATGTTTTCTTAGGTCAGCCTCCCAAGGCAATAGAAAAAGCTAAAATAAACAATTAAGACATAATCAAACATAAGCTTTTGCATAGCAAAAGAAGCTATAAACAAAATGAAACCTAAGGAATAGAAAATACTTGCAAATGATGAGACTAACAAGGACTTAATTTCCAAAATACACAAACCGCTCAAACAACTGAAAAACAACCAACCAACCTGATCAAAAAACGGACTAAAAACCTAAATAGACATTTCTCCAAAGAAGACGTACAGATGGCCAACAGACACATGAAAAGATGTTTAGCATCACTAATTATTTGAGAAATGCCAATCAAAGCTACAATGAGGGACCACCTCATACCAACCAGAATGGTCATCATCCAAAAGTCTACAAATAACAAATGCTAGAGAGGGTATGGAGGAAAGGGAACCCTCACACACTGTTGATGGGAATGTAAATCGGTACAGTCACTATGGAAAAGTATAGAGGTTCCTTAAAAAAACTAAAAATAGAACTACCATATCGTCTAGCAATCCCACTTCTGGGCATATATCCAGAAAAGATGAAAGATCTCATTAGAAAAGATAACACCCCAGTGTTCATAGCAGCACTATTTACAATAGCCAAGACATGGAGACAACCTGAATGTCCATTGACAGATGAATGGATAAAGCAGATACAACACGTATGTGTGTGTGTGTGTTAAGAACAGAATACTACTCAGGCATAAAAAAGAATGCCATTTGCAGCAACATAGATGGACCCAGAGATCATACTACACGAAGTCGGTCAGATAAAGACAAATATCTTACGATATCACTTACAGGTGGAATCTAAAAAAGTGATACAAATGACTTACTTACAAAGCAGAAACAGACTCAAAGACATAGCACACAAGCATGGCTACCAATGGGGAACCAGGGTTGAGGGGATTAACCAGGAGTTTGGGATTAAGTAAGTAAGTAAGTAAAGTCACTCAGTCGTGTCCGACTCTTTGTGACCCCATGGACTGCAGCCCACCAGGCTCCTCAGTCCATGAGATTCTCCAAGCAAGAACACTGGAGTGGGGTGCCACTTCCTTCTCCTTGGGATTAAGAGATGCACACTAATACATATAAAATAGGTAAACAACAAAGACTTACCGTACAGCACGGGGAACTGTATTCAGTATCTTGGTAACAGACTGCAATGGAAAAGAAAAAATAGAGTTTCATACATGTGTACGCATAACTGAATCATTCTGTGATACACCTGAAACTAAGATTGTAAATCAACTAGACTTCTATTTTTAAAAAGGTGTGAAAAAGCAAAATGCAAAGAGAGGTAACGTCTTATATCAGAGAAAAATAAAACCGTGTTAAATACAATGTAATATAATCAAATCCAGACTTGTTACTCTGAGCACCCATTCAGCCCCATCTCACACTTCATCTTCTCTGTACTCAGTCCAAGTTAGTGAGACCAACCTGCTTTCCTTCCTTTCTGCCTCGGGGCTTCTGCACTAGCTGTTACCTTTGCCTGAAACTGTCTTCCTCCCTGAAACTGTCTTCCTCCAGCCTTCACCAGCCCGACTCTGTCACATCATTCAGGTCTCAGTTCATGCGTCCCTCCCTCCAAGCAGTCCTCCCTGACCACTCTTCAAATGTTCTACACTCCACACCTTGCTAGACAGCTGATTCTCAGCAGATAACCTTGCTCCAACAATTGGTTTCACATTTTGAAATGATCTTTTATTGTCTCTTCATTGCTTATCTTCACTAGAATGTGAATGTCCTAGACCAGGTATCTGTTCAGTTCACTGATATTTCTCGAGCACCAAGAAAGGTGTCTGGCATGTCATAAGTATGAAAGAAATATTTGCTGCATAAAAGAATAACCTAGTCCGGTGTTGGACTTAGTGAGATAGGACAATACACTAAAGCATTTATAAAGGAATTTATGCAGTGATTTAACCCAAATGCATTTTTCTGTTTTATTAGAAAACCTGATTAAGCAGAATGTCCCAAGCATCTTATATTACCCGTACATTACCTCAGTGAACACTGTTCTGTCCACCCTCCTCCCTGTGGGGTTCTATCAGTCCTTTAGTGCCCTTCCCTGCACACAGAGATGCACAATACTCTGCAAGTGCCCGCAGAGACCCCTGTGCTGCCACGCCCATGGCCATCGTATCTACACTGTACCGTGAGCATCATGCTGCTTACACGCTGTATCTGTATGCCACTCACCTCTTAGATAGTAAAGATCTGTAGGATGAGACAGGAGCCAGGATTCTTCCTCAGGGATACATATAGTGAAGGCTGGCTCAGCTCCTGGGCCATTTTATCTTTTATCTCTGGTCCTCACCATGCATTTATTTCCACTTGGTTGCTGTCATGGGCACAATCTTAGCAGGTGACAGGCAGATATACTTCTACATATATATGCGGAAAAAAATTATTGTCCCAATATATGAGGATCTGAGTGAAATAATCAGAATGGTGTGAATGTGGTTTTACACATGGTAAGCTAGGAGTAATTGACTGAGGTCCTGTATCTGACAGGACAGGGGCAGAGTCAAACCAGAAGGGGCAGAAAGAAGAGAGAGCAGTCTGGCAGACCTTTAAGAACAAGGAGGGCAAAGGTCTCAAGGAGCAATAGAAGGAAAGACATAAACTGTTGAGGGCAGGAGCGGCTAATCAAGAAAGCAGGGAGGGAGCTTGGCCTGAGCAGAGGAAGGCTGTTCTGGCAACTGCTCTGAAGGGGAGGAGGTCGGGAGAGGAACAGTGCCAGGGGCTACCGCCTGGAGGGCCTGCTGGCCTGAACCTGAGAAGCAGCCACAGGAGTCTGCTCCCCTCCAGGGACAGGAGAGTGGAGGGAGAGCTCAGACCCGGCACAGGAGTCAGTACAGAGCTGGCAAAGAGCGAGATGGCCGGGGAGACCTGGTGGGCTGTCGGCCATCTGGATAGGAGAGACGGGGTAAGGTGGCCAGCCCACCCTGAGGGGAGGGTGCCACAGAAGGGACACAGGGAAGCCCAGACCCCAGGGACCCATCTGAGAAGAGCCCTCTCTGACACCTCCTTGGATTCAAGGGGAAGGAATTACTTGCCTCCGAGCTTGAGGGAGATTTGCACTGGGGACCACAGCCTCAGGGCCTCTCACGTGGGCCGGGCTTGACTGCCCACAGCTGGCCACTCCCTTGCTAGATGGCATCTTTGTGCTGGCCACTCTGCAACTCAGACCCTAGGAAGGACATCTGCCTCTGGGTCGCTCTGTTTACAGCTTGATACAGAAATAATGCTGATGTTATTATATTTTATATATACTATATAATTTATATAAATAATATATTTAATATAATCAATAAATACCTGACCCAGGGTTATGCACTGTCTACATCTTTATCCAGACCGGACTCTCACATTGGTCAACTGTCCCACTGACCTGCCCAATAGGACAGGCCCAAAGCCTGGGAGGTGCCTTTAAAAGGGTTGGTCTTGTTACGACACATTCACCAGGTTATATGTGAGTTCTTTGGACTACTCTTGCAAATTAAAATTTAAAACTTAAAATTTGAAATTACCTCAAAATAAACACTCAGAAGAAGAAGAAAAAAGAAAAACCTGAGGGTGGTTACAGAAACCTTGGCTTGCTACCTCATTTTTCCTTCCTGAGCTTCTCCGTGTGAATTCACATCCTGAGGGAGATTCATCAGCTTTCAGTTGGGTCCTTCTCTCATCCCTGTAGGTGAGGAATTGTATAAACATAATTCTTGCAAATAAGCTCTGAAGACCCATACTTAGAATTAGTCTCAAGGCAAGTGGTGGTCCTGGGAAATTTGGGAGTGTGGATTCCCAAGGGGAAGCCTGGCATTCTTGGTTTGCATCCGCCAGCGTAGGCTGATGAGTGAACCCTAAGGTGGGGCCTTCCCGGGGCGGGGGTGGGGGCTGTATCAGAGTCAGGGCGGGTGTAGAGAAGGACTTGCTCTGCCCACCTGCTCTGATCCAGGTGCCTTCTAAAGGGGCATGTTCTCCTCACTTTGTCCCTGAATTACAAATCACTGTTTTAACAAGCCAGTTGCTAATAGGAATGTGTCATAAGCCCGAGTTTGCTGGAATAGGAAAAACAAAAATAGATGAGAAGCTCTGCTTTGGAGTGATCAGGTATTTTCTCACCGGCTGGCATTGTAGGAAAGTTGCCTGGCCTGCTCCAGGCAGGCCAACCTGCTCCAGCAGGGCCCCAAAGCCTAGGGTATAATTTTTGGCTTCATCCCTGCTGTGGCAGTTGGATAATAAAGCCTATATCTTTTAACCTTAGTTTTTGCCAACTTTCACTGAGAATAGCAATGAATAAACAGTCACCTGCTGTCAAAAATGACACACAGCCTTAAGTCTGCAGAAGAATAGAAAGACTAACTGGATGGCTTTTGGTGGTGATAAATACAAATTCTCTACCTTGGTCCATGAAACCACCTGCACATCTACAGAGAAGGAAGGTCAGTGAAGAGGGCGGAGAGGTTTAATTAATTCACTAGAAGTTCTAATATCAGCAATGTGGCTTTTTTTTTTAATTGTGGACTTCAATCTAGAGAACTGTCTAGAAGAGACCTGAAACTTATGAGAAATTGTTGAGGAAAACGGGGATATTTAGGCTGAACCAGAATAGATGTGGGGGTGAAGAGATGTCCATGATAGCTACCTTCAAGTATTTGAAGAACTGTCCTAAAAGAACTAAACATGTTTGTTGTTGCCTAAGAGCTCAGAGATAGGATGTTAGGATAAATGGGGTGAAAAAAAAAAGGGGCAAACACTTGGATTCAAAATGATAAAGAAATGTCTAGTAGCCATAAATGAAAAATGCAAGGGGTTGTCCTTGGAGGTAATGAGTTCCTTATTGCTGGATGCATTCAAACAGTGAGGAGCCAGTATCTGTAGGCAAGCTTTGATGGCATTATGCCCCTGGAATAGTTAAACAAGGGAACTTCTGAACTCTCCTGCAAACCCAGGAAAGCACCTGTAGCATATTAAACATTGCATTGCATGGGTCAGTGGGTACAAACAAGGGTAGGGTTAAAAATATCAAGTTAACTCTTCTTTGGCCTTGAGAAAGCATTCTGTAACTGCACTGACCAGCAGTGCTAATGGAGTCCGGGCACGGCTACTGCTAAGTTACATATTCTAACATTATTGTGCAGCCATCTCAAAGAGAAAGAATGGGCCTCGTTGCAAAGCCAGATTTGGATTGCAAAGTTAAACTGAAGTTATCTTTGAGTACAATTAAAAGGGATACGTCAAAATTAAAACCATTGTTAAAATTAATCAAAGATTTAGAAAGGTAGAATGAACTCCGGAGCTGGAAATTACTGATTTAAACAATTGTTCTCACATTTTAAACTACATAATGAGCTAAAAATTATGAAGCCTCAGAGTATAGCTGTAAAGAGTAGTCTTAAAACCAAAGTCAGAATGAAATGTTTTAGCTTTCAAAACTAAAAAGCAGAACAATTACTCTCTACAAAATGGTATAGGAAGAGGTTTCTGACCCCTGCTAATTGTTTTATTATTCTTCAGAGGGGCATACTGGCAGCATTTCTCAGGGTTCTCAGTAATTACATTCCATTCAATATCTGAAGAATTACAATAATTCTACATGGAATATACTTGTGCCCTTCGGATGCAAAGCCTTTAGAAAAGTGAAAAAACAACTTAAAGTAAATTAGCAGGAAAATTATCATAGTTACTGTTTATTTCAGGGCTCCATATATCAGAGGCTAATTATACATTGTATGTTATGTTTTCTTGGAGGTATTTGTAATATATTTCTCATGCTTATCAATGGATGTGCTAGTTTTCAGGATCCTTTATGAAAGTGAAGTTCAAACTTTTCCAATTGCTTCTTTGTGTGTGAGAAATTACCCACTGCAGACACATGTCCTTTCATGCTTGCCAGAGTCCTCAAAGCAGTAATATTCAGTGAGGCATTATGACGCTCACCTATGTGTACTTGTAAAGCTTCAACTCTTCTATGAGAAAAATTTACTCCCAAATAAGTTATTTTTTTAACACTGTGTCAGTTTTCTCGGAGTCATCTTCTAATTTTGGCAAGCCGAGGGTCAATGAGAGAAGAAAGCAAGGACTGGAGTTAAATAGCCACTCAGAGATTAGAAAGTCTCTTTTCCTGGCCAGAACCTTATCGATTTTCCGCTCGTGTTAGAATTAATCCACCGTCTCTGAGGGACAACCTTGAAAGCAAGTATCCCTGAGTTGCTACATAGAGACTGAGGGTCCCAGTGACCCTGAGAATGGCCGAGGCAAGAAACAGTGGCTCAGAAACAGCGCTTTAGCCCCATGTTTTTCCTCATGTTTCTGTCCATTTATTTCTTCCTTTCTTTGTTTTTAACTCAGTTGAGTGCAGTTCAATAGGTTTCCTTATAAGTGTTTATGGTAGCCAAAATTTAGGAATTAAGATTACCTAATGACAAAATTAACAAAGGTCAAATAAATTATGATCCATCCACATGACTGAATACCTGGTTATTTTTAAAAAAGTGCAGATGGCATGGAAAAGTCATAATGCCATGTGAAACCAAATCAAAACAAAAATATATATGACTTCTATTTTTTTTTTAAATGCTTATATATATTTATTTTTAAAATATTAGAAGAGAATGTACCAAAATATAGCTGAAGTTACTCTATGAAGCAATATTCTGTGTGATTTTTTTTACTTAGTTTTCAACATTTTCTAGATTTTGTGATTTTTCTAAAATGTGTGTGTGTTACTATTATAATCAGAAACGATGAAGGAGGGCAGAAGGAGGGAATCACATAATTAAGGTTGATGTTAAAACACGCACTTTTGCTGGAAAAAGGCTAATAATGCTTAGTGTATAGAAAACTGTGGAGATAGAATATCTATGACTATTCTGTCAATATCATCAAATATCTCATTACTGTTTACAGTGAGGAACTTGACAAGCTAAACCCTCTGCAAACCTAGAATAGCTAAAATTCTCTCGCAAATTCACAGTGACCTCAAGAGAGGATGGTAAGAACTGGTGCTGAAGAGTAAGGTGTAGTCTAAGGAGCAACAGCCGGCGTTTTACATCCTAAGGAATAAGCAATTAGACTAGAGTTATGCCAGTAGTATTCCTCACCTGACAAATACCTTGTATGTGTATGTGGGTGGTAGGGGGTGCCTCTGTCAAGTAATTAGGTTATATATCAACCAGTTGCCGCCAGATGATCAACAGATTGGAGCCTGCTATTTTTCATGGTCCCAGGTATCACTAAAGTAAATAATGGTGTGGGGTGTTTTATTTTTTTTGGATTCTACACTAAGCTTACCTGCATTTCAATTTTTCTTTCTTTCTTTCTTTCTTTTTTTTAGCGAATGATTGCAAATACTGCCAGAACAGTGAGATACTGCAGGAGCCAACCCTTCAGTAAGTTAAATGCTGCTGCAATATGGATCTTGGTGATTAAGTCCTTTTTAATGGGCTACAGAGACATTCTGGAAGCCGGGACAATGATGGTGTCAGAGACGCTTTGAATCGTGAATCCCATCGAACAAGGGCCTTGTGTTTAAAGATTTTCTAGCTGTAAAACTAGAATATAACCATAAGAATATTATTTTATGAATGAACTCAGAAAGTTCATTTGTTCTTTTCAGAATGGATAGAGACAACTAAGGCACGAATGCCAACTAATCCTGCCTCTAACCAGCTCTCTTTATGACTCACCGCTTCATGTTAAGAAACTCACATCAACTCATGATGACTCATGCCATCATTTATAAACTGGGAAGGATAATATTTATTGTCTCTTGGGGTGTTGAAAGTCTGCCTGAACGTGTATTAGCACACTTGTAAAAGGTCCCTTAGCAGGAATTCATATTATATTTCTAGGTGAATTAAGGTGCTTTTCTTAAATCTGCACATTTAGCACAACAGCTGGTATAATAAATGCTTTAATATGAAACTGTCACTAATAATAAATAGCAAGTTTAAACTGCTGGGAGTGAAGTGGCACATCGCACCAGATCCTCGTGCTGGGCCGGTGCTACTATTTCCTCAGGACTGGGACTTTGGGTGGAGCTTGGAGCTTTGGCTCCCTCCAGCTGGTCTGGGAGTGAGAAGGTGGCCCCTGTAAAGTTTTGTGCCAACTTCATTGTATGAGTCACTTGAAGCCATTGGGCTCATTAATTTAACATGATAACCTGACGTAGACATGACTACGAGGCTACCAATACCATCCCCTCTAATAAACCTAGTGCTCAGGGACTAAAGTTTCTCATTTTATTCATCAGAGCCATCTTTGCTCTTCTTAGCACAGGGCTGGCCCAAACGAAGGGTTTGCTAACACAGGATTCTAGAATTGCTGAACATTTATTTTGTAATGCCTAGGGGTTGGGGGGTCTAGGAAAAATAGTCTTAAGGAGCAAGATCCTTAAGAAAAAATTTTATTCAAATGATTATATCTCCTCTTTCTTCCAAAACGAGAACAGCTTGCACATCATCCCTTGTTCTTATGTGGATTCTGCCAAAATTAAAGTGTCTCATATCTCTTCATCTAGAAATGTACTATATGTATAAATACAAGCAAGTATGAAAATATATAGGTGGTGACTACAACAAGGGTTCATAACCTAGAATCCACCGCCCTTCAGGGGGGTCTAGGAAATTCCTGAAATTAAACACAAAATGCCTAAGAGGGTTCAAATCCTTGAGAAGGTTCTCCATGAGGTCCAAGAACCAAGATAAAATATACTTTGTTCTATAAGCTTCTTTGGAAGTATAATCTACATTCTCCTACATCTCCTAGAGACATGGCGGGGCCGGGGGGTGGGGGTGGGATATATATATATATCCACCGCGTTTGTTGAAGTTATCAGTAACTGCTAGTAAACAACAGCTGCTCAGCTCTGAAGTCAACAATCTATAGATAAAGTTATAGGAAAGGATTCATAAACATTGGGGGAATATGTACAATGTAATTATAGTATATTGTACATGTAGAGTACACTGCCAGTGACAAGCAAGGAAATTAAGCGTGTGGTATTATTTCTATGTGATAATTATACTGATGAGTTTCTTCTTAGCGCAAGTGGGGCCTTTGTATCTTCTCTCTGCTTTTCTGTGTTCAGACCTGCAACACTCCCCTTCGCCCCCCATGCAGATGGCATTCTAATTGTCTTTGGGAGTGGTGTGTGGATCTAAGGAGAACAGATGGACTGCAGAAGGCAGTATGCTATGGCAGAAAGAACGCTGGTCCAGAGTCAAGGCTGGCTCGGCCACGCCTAGCGTCCCACACTGGCATCCGTGGGTCACAGGCCACCCATGGACCATGGCTGAGGCGTTGGATCTAAATGGAGCTTTTTCCCCCTTTCATTCCAAAATAATGTAATCATTCAAAAATGGAAGAATTCCCAGGGAAGAAATCCAGATTTCTCATTTCTCTATACAGGAAGATCTGCCAACTCAGGATGCAGGAGCTGGACAGTCACTTCTGAAGGGAACTATCTTTCCCATTCACCAGAGGTCAAATGACCTTCCTCATGCACGTCTATTCCCTGTATAGACATCTGATGGGGCATTTTATTCTTCTTTCAGCCTGGTTTTAGGAAAGTCGGTTGACTTCCGATCGCTCTGGTGCTCAAATGCTTTGGGGAATGGATGAAACTAGAATGGTAATTGGGATTTCAGAACAAATAGCATCAGAGAATTGAAGGTCTAGTAGAAGTCATGACTTCAGCCTGAGTTGATTTTTCTTTCTGAGTATGGACAGTCATACAACCTATGGAGTAATGCTGTATGTTGTCTGCAAGTATTCAGGGCAGTCGGACTTAGCGTCTCACTGGCTTGCTTCAGGTCAGCTCAGGGTTAAGTGCTTTTGTTAGAAGCTAATGAGAACTCTGTCTTTTTGCCATTAGTCCTCCTCTGGGTCAAAGGGAGTAGAGATCAGTGATACACTCTGGGGGATGGCAAGGAGAAACAATTTTAATATATAACCAGGGTTGTTGGGTGATGCTTTCATTTTTATTTGGTGTTTTTTTTAAACAATATCTGATGCAAAGAAAATGATCGAAATACATGATTCCAAGGAAGAAAAAGGTAGGAGGGAGGAGATGGAATATCCAAGTGGAAACAGTTCAATGAATATAGTGTATTGAAAGGTCTTGATGGAAACCAGGAATCCATGATAAATGTAATAAGTTGGATAAAATAAAGCTGTATCTTATATGCATATATTATGCAATGCCAATCCTACTCTTTCCTCTTTTTATAGATCCTGATGCAGCTCAAGCTAATAAGAACCATCAGGATGTCCGGAGTTACGTACGGCAATTAAATGTGATTGACAACCAGAGAACTTTATCACAGATGTCACACAGACTAGAGCCTCGTCGGCCATAGACATTTCAAGTGCCCAGAACAACGTTTGCCTCCGTCCACAATCTTTCAAAAATGCCATTTATGCTACTACTGACCATACTGTCACTAGAGAATTCTATAAAACAAGCAAAAACCCATCCTGAGACATCTCAGGGCTGCATTCAGCTTACCAGCATCATGACAAGAGAAGAAATTCTTTGACTTGCATACAGCTTGCACACTCTAACTTAGAAATCCCCTGTTCATAGTCACCTTATTTTATTTCCAGTTGTGCCATCGTCTTTGCTGAAACATAAAATAAGAGCAACATGAAGAGTATGGTAGAAATATCATTGTCAAGAGAACTATCAAGCTCCTGATATTTTTTCTAGGAGTATTTACAGGATGAGATGTGCTACAAATGGTATTTATTTGGCTACATCAGTGGTGGTATAGTTTCATAATTTCTAACTCAACATCTTGACTTGAGCATGGGGTTTTGAGAAGGTGTTGAGGAATCCATGTAACTCCAAACTAGAGGCTGTATTCTTCCATCTTCATAGTCTTACCTCTGAAGGAACTGTACCTGACCACATTACTATAAAACATTCTGGCTATTTATGTAATTTTAGGGAAGACTGGTCTGTAATTTCTGAATGACTTATAGAATAATATTTATGTTTACAATGTAACTTTTTAAAACTTATAAATCAGGATTGCATAATAAGAATTCCACTGAGAAACTCCAAGGTTCTTAAAATTGCCAGCGTTAAGATTAAAAAAAAAATGACATTTCAGAAGAGCACAATATGCACAAAACATTTTTCAAAATTATTTTCCTGGGCATTAAAAAACCTTTACTATTGGCTAATTATTGTTACTGATTTAAAAAACCCACATATTTTCTGGACTTAAATGTTATTACAGATACCTTAATTTTTCAGCAATTGTTTTGCACTTTCAAATAGATTGTAAATAGTTCATTCAATCAATGGTATAGAGTTATTTATTTGCTACATAATAGATATTGTGCCAAATAATTACTTTTTATTTATTTTATTTAGTATGTAATTTTGGAGTACATTTTTTCCTGTTTCCACAATTAGGCTACATTTAATGTGCAGGAATTGTATGTATGTATATCTTCTGTAAATAACAACTAGTATCTTCAGTAAATATAATTGTGACAAGAAAAGATGTGTTGTTCTCAGTTCCTATAATATAGGAGATATAACCACTTGGTATGGTGGGATCATGTATTTTTTTTTTAATTGAAATAAAATTCACATACTCTAAAAGTCACCTTTTTAAAGTATACGATTCGTTGGTTTTTAGTATATTCATAAGGTTGTTCAACACCATCACTATATAATTCAAGAACATTTTCCTTATCCCTTAAGTAAACCCCATACCCTCTAGCAGCTGGTCCTCACTTTCCTCTCTCACCAGTCCCTGGAAACCACTACAGTCAGCCCTCTATATACAAATGAGTTCTGATCTGAGAGTGCATTTTATAAGTCTAATTTTTTGTAAGTCCAACAAAATTAGCCTAGCTACCCAACCAACAATCAACTACATAGGTTTATAATAGGTACTGTAAATACTTATAATAGGTACATAGGTACTGTAATAGGTTTATAATATTTTTCACACAAGTAATATGTAAAACAAGCACAAAAAATAAAGACATTTTTAATCGTACAGTACAGCACCTTGAAAAGTGCTGTAGTAGTGCAGTAAAACTGCATACGGGCTGGCATCAGATGAACAGGCAAGAAGAGTTACTGCCTGGAGGAGGGCAAGGGGGTGGGAGATGGTAGAGCTGAATGACAGCAGAAGGAGACTGAGGGCAAGCTGCAGTTTCACTCACGCCCGATGCTGATGAAACACTTGATGAAACACAAGTTCACATCTTTGAAAGTTCTCAACTTAAAGATTCATATATAGGGGACTTACTGAGTCTGCCTTGTCTATGAATTTACCTATTCTAGACATTTTGTATAAACAGAATCATATAATGCAGAGTCTTTTGTGTCTGGTTTCTTTCACTTAGTATGTTTCAGGGTTCGTCTATATTGCAGCAGGTATCAGTATGCCATTCCTTTTTATGGCTGTGTAATATTTCATGGTATGGATATGTCACATGGTGTTTGCTTACTTATCAATTAATGGACACTGGGTTGTTGCCACTTTTTAACTGTTAGGAATACTGCTGCTATGAGGAGGCACTGGATTTTAGAGCTATTATGGGTCCTACTACTACTGCTAAGTCGCTTCAGTCGTGTCCGACTCTGTGCGACCCCATGGATGGCAGCTCACCAGGCTCCGCCATCCCTGGGATTCTCCAGGCAAGAATACTGGAGTGGGTTGCCATTTACTTCTCCAATTATGGGTCCTACACCACTGTTTTAGTGATTTAAGCAATTGGTATACTACTTGATGAAAAAATTTCCAAAATAATTTAATTCCCCAACCCATGTCTGTTTTTAATGTCAGCATTTTCCAGAGTGTATTTCAGGCTATAATCTCATAAGTTCACAAACTGTTCCTTCCAAAACACACACAATTGCAGAATGAGACACAAAACCAAGATGACATCTTCAAAAAATTGGGGAACCAGGCTTGCAAAGAGTCGGACACGACTGAGCGACTGAACTGAACTGAATATACCCTCTTCTTAGAAATGATTCCCAGTATTCATTAACATATTCAAGGCTCTGAGAAGTCCTGCTGTAATCCCTTTTCACATTCACAAAGACCTCTTTGAAAATGCCACAGCAGCCAAATGCCTTTCTGTGTTCAAGGTCCCCAGGTATGGGGGTGATGTTTTATGCAACATTATGCCTTCTATCCAGAGTTGAGCTGAAAGCCTAGAATTTACCAGAGAATTTTAAAAGTCACCAAATAAATTTTATTGAAGTTATTATTATTCAGCATTTTACCATCTCATAGACCTTAGTATCAGCTGTGAAGTTTCCCTTATATAATGTGTAATGCTTTCCCACCATTATATAGTTTTCCTTTCCTAGATAATTTTAAAAGCTGACAAAATGAAGCTGATAGCCTATCCCTTGGGCATCTTTGCTCTTGTTTACTCTTCTTTACTCCTATCTTACTTAAATGCTGGTATCCTACATGACATCCTTCCTTTCTCCCAATTCCATGGTGACTGACCTCTTTTGACCTTATTTTAATTTGGATTCCACATTATTCAAAATTAATACATAGTCTCCCATTATATTCCCCTTGGTCTTCCAAATGAGAATAACTATTGCTATACTTAATAAAGATAAGGGATGTTTAATTATGCCTGGCTTCTTTGAAAATGCATTAAATGCCATTATTCAAGGTAGCGATGGTGAAGTAAAAGAATTCACCCAGCAAAAACAGAGCAGTAGCCAAGCAACCCTTCCTGAAGCAGGAGATGCAGTTAATACTTTAAAACCTGCAAACAAGCCAAGAGAAAATGAGATGCCTACAGGGTCACAAGAAGGATAATGAGGTTTGCTAGAAGATGTGAGAAAGAAGAAAGAATGTTTTTACCCAAAGCCTGTAGAAAATTATACATTTAAGTGTTTAACATACCTGCTTAGCACAGTGTACAGAAACTAAGCTTTTCCAGCAATTTTTGAATGCCATGCAGGTTAAATAGATTTCTCTTGAATTCAATGTCATTTCCTCTGAAATATATGAATGCAAATCAATGACTGCCAGTGTGGGGAAATTAAAAGAAGTGTCATTCTGATTTCACATCGGGCTTATAATTTTTTTTGGAAAAATCAGCACAGAAATGCAGTGTTGTAAAAATGAACCCCTACCTCAAATAGTTTTCCTTTACCTGTTAATCTAAAATGTACTGCCTTTCTTGCTGTGGAATCATCTTCGTTTCCTCCACTTGTCTTACACAGAGAAGAATGTGGTGTTAGGTGATCAGAGCATAGCATCAGGGACTTAAAGACTGGAGAAGAATCTTAACTTATTAATAGTTCGATATTGTTAGTTATCTTTCTATTCATTCATTCATTAGCCAGGAATGATGGAAGGGCTTATAAGTGAGTACCAGGCCCTCAGTGAAATCAGGATTCAACATAAGGAAAAACTAGAGGGTCTCTGTTCTCCTAGAGCTTATCATCTATTGACGAAAACCAAAGAGTAACCAAATAAACAATAAAACATAAAGACACTTCCAAGGAAGGATGTAGAGTTGCTGGAACATGTAGTAAGAGGACTTAACCTGATCTGAGGTCAGGAAATGTTTTCTGTGGAGGAACAGTTGATCTGAACTCTGAAGGATGAAAATGCTAACTCAGCAGAGAGAGAGGAGAGAATACGTTCTAAGGAGGAAACAACCTCAGCAGCATAAAGAACAGAAGGTGAAAACCTCACTGTGGAAGAGCAGAGACAGCAAGGGTGAGCAGGTACAAGGTGCGCTGGAGGCCTAAGACAGGCTCTGATTGGGCCAAGCCTTGCACCGCCTTTTAGAGGAGCTTTGTCTTTTATCCCAGAGCAGTAGGAAGCCTGAAGTGCTCAAGCCAGGGGGTTGCATTTCTAATAGCAGCTCTTACAGGCCAGGCCCATTGCTTTATGATACCTCACTGTGGATGACACACGTTATACCTAATTCCTTAATTACTTATTATACAGGCTTAAACGTAAGGCCGAGGAAATTGTGCATAATGGTAAATATTAGAGTAGTGGTGGGCCTAGATACCCACACAGAGTCAAATATGCTTCTTCCTCCTGACTTGGTCCATACTGGGCTACTTTTTAATTTTTTGTTGTGGTAAAATATAGATATTATAAAATTTACCTTCTAACCATTTTTGAGTATACAGTTCAGTGGCATGAAGTACATTCACACTGTGCAACCATTACCACTATCCATCTCCAAAACATCATCAATCTAAACTGAAAACCCCTATTATATAATAACTCCCCACTTCCCCCTACCCCCAGTCCCCAGAGGCTACAACAGTAAGTCCCATACACATGAATGAGTGTTGGTCCGACAGTGCGTTCGTAAGTCCAATTTGTTCATGTAAGTATAACAAAGTTAGCCTAGGCACCCAACTAACATGGCTCAGTCGGTAAAGCATCTGCCTGCCATGAGGGAGACCCGGGTTCGATTCCTGGGTCAGGAAGATCCCCTGGAGAAGGAAATGGCAACCCACTCCAGCACTCTTGCCTGGAAAATCCCACGGACAGAGGAGCCTGATAGGCTACAGTCTATGGGGTTGCAAAGAGTTGGACATGACTGAGCAACTTCACCTCTTCACCTCAGTACTGCACTGCAATAGGTTTATGGTACTTTTCACACAAATTACACCAAAAAAAGACAAAAAGCAAAGAGAATATTTTTATTCTTATAGTACAGTATGTTGAAAATCACAGTAGTATAGTTCAACAGTACAAACCTAGAAGCACATTAAAAAAGAGAGACCTTACTTGCCTGCAAAGGTCCACACAGTCAAAGCTATGGTTTTGCCAGTAGTCAGGTGCAGATGTGAGAGCTGGACAATAAACAAGGCTGAGCCCCAAAGAAATGATGCCTTTGAATTGTGGTGCTGGAGACTCTCGAGAGTCCCTTTTCCAGCAAGGAGATCAAACCAGTCAGTCCTATAGGAAATCAACTCTGAACATTCACTGGAAGGACGGATGCTGAAGCTAAAGCTCTAATACTTTCACCCCTGATGCAAAGAGCTGACTCATTGGAAAAGACTCTGATGCTGGGAAAGATTGAAGGCAGGGGAAAAAGGACAGATCATGAGATGGTTGGATGGCATCACCGACTCACTGGACGTGAGTTTGCACAAACTCCAAGGGACAGTGAAGGCAGGGAGGCCTGGTGTGCTGCAGTCCATGGACTTGCAGAGTGGGACACAACTGAGCGACTGAACAACAACAGTACAACTAGCATTCAGGACACGCTCATCCCTTTGAAAGCGTCAACGTGAAGGTTCATATGTAGCGGACTTACTGTACCCCGCTCCTGTGGATTTGGAAGTTACCTTATCTAAGTGGAACCATACAATAGCTGTCCTTTTGCAGATCCAAGGAGAGGACTGGGGTGGGCTGCACGGGGACAGGCCAAAGGGACTGGAGTGTGGTCCAGGCCACAACCAGGGATGTGCACAGGATGGAGCCCGGGTTTAATAAAATATAAGCCCCATTGTTAACCTGCATATCAAGGGGGGGTGGGGCCCCACTATATCAGCCCCTTAGCACACTCACAGCGGGCATGGTTCTGCCTCTGTGAGCTCCGGGAGCGTGCAAGCAACCATGAAACTAAAAGAGGCTCCCAGTAGGAGCACTCCAGTAATATCTACCTCACACTGCAGCTCAGAAATGCATCTGAGGGCTTCTATTTCAACTTGGAAGCAGACCTTGACCCTAACAGACAACCCCAAAGCAAAAAGGAAGCCCTGCTCAGTGTCCAGAGTAGTCTCTGTTCAACACAACACCAATTGCACCCCCTAACAAGGGGACAATGGCCAGCTCACACAGAGAAAAGAGGTGACAAGCATCCATACCAAAAACAGCCTTCGCAGTAAAATTACACTCGCACACATTACACTGGGATGCTCCCACATAAAATTGCCCTTTAAGGTCAAAGTAGATAACTGTTTCTCCTACGTCCAGAGAAACAAAGAAAGTTAAGTAAAATGAAAAAGCAGAGAATTTCCTTGAAAGAATAATGAAACAGATGCCCCCTGTCTACTAAACACTGAGTTCAAAATGGACGTAATATAAATACTGAAGGAAAGAAAGGGCTATCAGTAGAAACAGAGGGTTCCCTGGTGGTCTAGTGGTTATGATGTTTTACTGCTGTGGTCCAGGTTCAAACCCTAGTCAGAGACTGATATCCCACACGCCTTATGGGATGGCAAGGGAAAAAAGAAGAAAGAAATACAGATCACTGTAACAAGGAAGTAGAAACTATAAAGAGAAGCCAATGAAAATTTAAAAACTCATTTGCCAAGACAAAAACTGAGCTAAAGGCAATAAGTAGCAAACTAAATAATACAGAAGAATGAACAAGTGATCTGAAAGCTAGAACAATGGAAATTATCCAATCACAGCAGCAGACAGAAAGACAAGTGAGAAAAAAAAAAAATGAAAGCAATAAGCAAGACCTCTGGGATAATTAGAATGAGTCAACCTATGCATAATTTGAATCCAGAATAAGAAGAAACAGGGGATTAAAAAATATATTTGAAGCAATTATGGCTGAAAATTTCCCAAATCTAGAGAAGGAAAAAGATATCCAGGTACAGGATGCACAGAGAGTCCCAAACAAGATGAACCCAAACAGACCCACACCAAGAATAGTAAAATTAAAATGACTATTAGTTAAAGTTAAAGATAGAAAGGGTCTAAAGGCAGCAAGAGAAAAACAGAGTTAGTCACAAGGGAGCCCCCATAAGGGTATCAGCTGATTTCTCTACAGAAACATCACAGGCCAGGAGGCAATGGCAAGATATATTCAAATCCTAAAAGGGAAAAACTACCAAATGAGGATACTCTATCAGTAAGATTATCATATAGAATTGAGGAAGAAGGAATTTATTAGACAAGCAAAAAATTAAAGAATATAGTAAGACTAAGCCTATCCTTAAAAAAAACTACTGAAAGGTATTCTCTAAATAGAAAAGAAGCAATAATAAATAGGCAAGAGAAAATCACAATAGGAAAGTGAATCATTTAAATAAGCCAGTATGTAGATTTCTCAAGTTTTTTAAATTGTGAAACCAACTGTAGGCACAGTGAACAGCAAAAGGATAAACATGAAAATGTTAAACAGGACATCAAAAGGTAGAAACAAGACGGCAGAGTAGAAGGATGTGACCTCATTGCTTCAGATGAAAAGACCAAAATCAAGCTGACTGCTAAGCAACCATCAACCAGAAAACACCAGGGCCTATCAGAAATGACACCCTACATCCAAAGACAAAGAAGAAGCCACAACCAGGCAGCAGGAGGGACACAGTCACAGTAAAATTAAATCCCATATCCTACAGATGGGCAACCTACAAACTAGAAAATAGTTACATCAAAGAAGCTCTCCCACAGGAGTGAAAGTTCTGAGCCCCAGGTTAGACTCCTCACCCTGGAGGTCTGGCAGTGGGAAGAGGAGGCCCGCAGAAAATCTGGCTTTGAGGGTCAGTGGGGTTTGATGGCCGGAATTTCACAGGACTGGGGGAAACAGAAACTCCACTTTTGGGGGGGTAAACACAAGGTCTCTTGCACACCAGGACCCAGGGGAAAAAAGCAATGACTTCATAGGATTCAGGGCCAGGTTACTGCTGGTATTGGAGGGTCTCCTGTGGAGGTGGAGTGAGAGGAGGTAGCTGCAGCTCACTGCAGGAGCAAACACAGGGACAGTGGTAGTTCTGGAGCGTGTTCATTAGTGTGAGCTCTCCTGGAGGCCGCCAAGATCTGGCCCCACTCAATAGCCTGGAGGGTTCACTACTGAAACACCACAGGTCAAACAACCAACAGGGCAAGGGTACAGCTCCATCCATCAGTAGACAGGCTGCTTAAAGTCTTTCTGAGGACCCAGCTGCCCACTAAACATACCCTTTGACATGGCCCTCCCAGAGGAACAAGACCCAGCTCTACCCACCAGTGGGTAGGAAGCAGTACCTCCCACCAGGGAGCCTTTACAAGCCTCTTAGACAATTTCATCCACCAGGAAGCAGGCTTTAGAAGCAAGAAGAATTACAACCAACCCTGCAGCTTGCAGAAGAGAAACCTCAATCACAGCAAGTTAGACAAAATGAGCTAGCAGAGAAACATGACCTAGAAGAAGGAAGAAGATAAAATAAAACCCTAGAATAACAACTAAATGAACTGGAGATTAGGCAATCTACCCAAAAAAGAATTCAGAGTAATGACAGTAAGATAATCCAAGATCTGGGAAAAAGAAGTGAGGCACAGATTGAGATACAAGAAATGTGAAATAAAGACCAAGAAGAACTAAAGAATAAACAGAGATGAACAATACAATAATTGAAATGAAAAATACACTGAAGTAGTCAATAGCAGAATAACTGAGGCAGAAGAATGGATAAGTGAACTGGAAGACAGAATGGTGGAAATCACTTTCATGGAATAAAGAAAAAAGAATGAAAGGAAATGAAGACAGTCTAAGAGACCTCTGGGACAACACTAAATGCATCAATATTTGCATTATAGGGGTTCCAGAAGGAGAGAAGAGAGAAGGAAAGGACCTGGGAAAATATTTCAAAAGATAATAGCTGAAAACTTCCATAACATGGGACATGAAACAGTCACCCAAGTTCAGGAAGTGCAGAGAATCTCAGACAAGATAAACCCAAGGAGATACATGTCAAGACACAAAGTAACCAACTGACAAAAATTAAAAACAAAGACTAAATATTAAAACCAACAAGGAGAAAGCAACAAATAACATACTAGGGAATTCCTACAAGGTTACGAATTTCTACAGCTTTTGATTTCTAGTCAGAAATTGCAGGCTTGAAGGGAGTGACACCATGTATGTAAAGTGATGGAAGAGAATAACCTACACCAAGAATACTCTATCCAGCAAGGCTCTCATTCATTTTGATGAAGAAATCAAAAGCTTTACAGACAAAAGCTAGACTAACACTATCAGACCAGCTTTGCAACAAATGTTAAAGCAACTTCTCTGGGCAAAAAAGAAATGACCACAACTAGAAATGAGAAAATTATGAATGGAAAAGCTCACTGGTAAAGGCAAATGTACATTAAAGGTAAGAAAACATCTGCACACAAATTTTATATCAAAACCAGCAATTATGAGGAGAGGAGAGCAAAAATGCAGGATATTGGAAATGAATTTGAAATTAAAAGACCAGCAACTTAGAACAATCTTGTTTTTATAAGCTACTATATAAAAACGTCATAGAAACCACAAACAGAAAAATACAATAGATACACGCAAAAAAAGAAAAAGGAATCAAATGTAACACTAAAATTAAATCAGCAAGTCATGAACAAGGAGGAAGGGAAGGAAAAACCACCTCTAAAAACAAATCCAAAACAATTAACAAAAGGACAACTGGAACATCGCTGTTGCTGTTTAGTCACTAAGTCATGTCTGACTCTTTTCACCCCAAGGACTGTAGACCACCAGACTCCTCTATCCATGGGATTTCCCAGGCAAGAACACTGGAGTGGATTGCTATTTCCTTCTCTAGCGGAGCTTCCCAACCCAGGGATTGAACCTGAGTGTCCTGTATCGGTAGGCTGATTCTTTAACACTAAGCCCCCAGGGAAATCAATAATTACCATAAACATGAACAAATTAAATGGTCCAACCAAAAGACATAGACTGGCTGAATGGACACAACAACAAGAGCTGTATATACGTTGTCTCTGAGAGACCCGTTTCAGATCTAGGGATAAATATTAACTGAAAGTGAGGAAATGGAAAAAGGATTTCTGTGCAACTGAAGATCAAAAGAAAGCTGGAGCAGCAATACTTGTATCAGACAAAATAGACTTTAAAATAAAGACCATTATAAGAAACAAAGAAGGACACTATAGAAAGATCAGGGGATCAATCCAAGAAGAAGATATATCATTGTAAATATGTATGCACCCAACATAGAAGCCCCTAAATTATAAGGAAAAACCATAGACAACCATAAATGGAGAAATCAACAGTAACACAGTAATAGTAGGAGACTTTAATACCCCACTTTTGTCAATGGACGAATCATCCAGATGTAAAGTGATTAAGGAAACATGGGCCTTAAGTGACACATTAGACCAGACAGACTTAATTGATATTCATAGAACACTCCGTCAAAAATCAGCAGAACACACATTATTCAAGTGCACATGGGACATTCTCAGAACTGATCACATGCTGGGTGACAAAACAAGCCTCGGTAAATTTAAGAAAACTGAGTCAATCATCTTTTTTGACCACAATGCTATAAGATTAGAAATCAACTACAAGGTAAAAACTGTAAGAAAAAAAAAAAAAACCCAGAACATGGAATCTAAACAATAATGCTACGAAACAACCAATGGGTCACTAAAGAAACCAAAGAGGAAATCAAAAATCACCAACAGACAAACGAAAATGAAAGCACAGCAATCCAAAACCTATAGGAACTAGCAGAAGAAGTTCTAAGTGGGAAGTTATAGCAATAACATCTTACCTCAGGAAACAAGAAAAAGCTCAAATAAGCAACCTAAGCTTATAAGAACAAACAAAACACAGTTAATAGAATAAATCATAAAAAGAGAAGAAATAAATGAAATAGAGACTTGAACAATAGGAAAAAATCAATGAAACTAAAAGTTGTTTTTCTGAAAAGACAGAAAATTTGACAAACCTTTTGTCAGACTCAACCTTTTGTCAGACTCAAAAAAAAAGAGAGAGGGCTCAAATCAATAAAATCAGAAATAAGAAAGGAGAAGTTACACTGGATACAAAAGAAATACAAAGGATCATAAGAGACTACTAAAAGCATCTATATGCCAATAAAATGGACATCCTAGAAGAAATGGAAAAATTCTTAGAAAGGTACAATCTCCCAGAAAGAAATAGAAATATAAACATAAACAGACCAATCACACGTACTGAAATTGAAACTGAGGTTTAAAAACTCACAACAAACAAAAGTCCAGGACCAGAAAGCTTCACAGGCAAATTCTATCAAACATCTAGAGAAAAGTTAAAACCTATCCTTCTGAACAGAGAAGGCAATGGCACCCCACTCCAGTACTCTTGCCTGGAAAATCCCACGGACGGAGGAGCCTGGTAGGCTGCAGTCCATGGGGTCGCTGAGGGTCAGACACAACAGAGCGACTTCCCTTTCACTTTTCACTTTCATGCATTGGAGAAGGAAATGGCAACCCACTCCAGTGTTCTTGCCTGGAGAATCCCAGGGATGGGGGAGCCTGGTGGGCTGCCATCTATGGGGTCACACAGAGTCAGACACGACTGAAGCGACTTAGCAGAGCAGCATCCTTCTGAAACTATTTCAAAAAAATTACAGAGGAAAGAACACTCCCAAACCACCATCAACCTAATACCAAAATCAGGCAAAGATACCAAAAAAAAAGGGAGTGGGGTGGGGTGGGGAGACAATTCCAGGCCAACATCACTGATGAAAACACATGCAAAAATCTTCAACAAAATACCAGCAAACTGAATCCTACAATACATTAAAAGGATCATACACCATGATCAATTTATGGTGTGGAATCTATCCCAGGGATGCAAGGATTTTTCAGTATCCACAAATCAATCAGTGTGATACATCACATCAAGCCATATGATCCATCACAATAGATGCCAAAAAAAATATCTTTTGACACAAATCCACACCAATTTATGATAAAAACTCTCCAGAAAGGAAGACATATCAACATAATAAAGGCCATATGTGACAAACCAAGAGCAGACATCATATTCAGTGATGTGTAAAACCTGAAAACATTTTCTCAGGAACAAGAAAAGGATATCCACTCTCACCACTTTTATTCAACATAGCTTTGGAAGTCCTAGCCATGGCAATAAGAGAAGAAAATCAAAAGGAATCCAAATTGAAAAAGAAATAAAATTGTTACTATTTGCAAATGACATTGTATCACAGGTTAAAAAATCCTAAAAATGCTACCAGAAACCTAAATACTAGAGTTCATTAATGAATTCAGTAAAACCACAGGATACAAAATATATAGAAATCTTAGCATTTCTATACACTGACAATGAAAGATCAAAAAGAGAGATTAAGTAAATAATCCCACTTACCACTGCATCAAAAATAATACATAGAAATAAATCTACTTAAGGAGAAAAAAGACCTGTACTCTGAAAACTATAAGATTCTGATAAAAGAAATTGAACCATACTGTCTTGATGACTGTGGCTTTGTAGTAAAGCCTGAAGTCAGGCAGGTTGATTCCTCCAGTTCCATTCTTCTTTCTCAAGATGGCTTTGGCTATTCGAAGGTTTTTTGTGTTTCCATACAAATTGTGAAATTATTTGTTCTAGCTCTGTGAAAAACACCGCTGGTATCTTGATAGGAATTGCATTGAATCTGTAGATTGCTTTGGGTAGTATACTCATTTTCACTATATTGATTCTTCTGATCCATGAACATGGTATGTTTCTCCATCTATTAGTGTCCTCTTTGATTTCTTTCATCAGTGTTTTATAATTTTCTATATATAGGTCTTTAGTTTCTTTAGGTAGGGGGGTGATGGGGGTCGGGATTGGGAGTTCATGTACACTCATGGCTGATTCATGTCAATGTATAGCAAAACGAATACAGTGTTGTAAAGCAAAAGAAACTAAAAAATAAAAATCAATTAAAAAAAAAAGAAATTGAAGATGATACAGACAGACACATGCTAGCAAGGTAATGCTCAAAATCCTTTAAGCTAGACTTCAGCAGTACGTGGACTGAGAACTTCCATATATACAAGCTGGATTTTAAAAAGGCAGAGGAACCAAATTGCCAATACCCACTAGATAACGGAGAAAGTGAGGGAATTCCAGAAAAACATCTGCTTTCTTGACTACACTAAGGTCTTTAACTGTGTGGATCACAATGAACTATGGAAAACTCTTAAAGAGATTTTAGCTATTTTAGGAAAAACCTGTATGCAGATCAGGAAGGAACAGTCAGAATCGGACATGGAACAACAGACTGGTTCAAAATTGGTAAAGGAGTACATCAAGGCTGTATATTGTCACTCTGCTTATTTAACATATATGCTGAGTACATCATGTGAAATGCCAGGCTGGATGACTCACAAGCTGGAATCAAGATTGCCTGGAGAAATATCAACAACCTCAGATATGCAGATGATACCACTCTAAAGGCACAAAGCAAAGAAGAATTAAAGGGCCTCTTGAAAAGGGTGAAAGGGGAGAGTGAAAAAGCTACTTAGATTAAAAAAACCAAGATCATGTCATCCGGTCCCATCACTTTATAGCAAATAGATGTGGAAAAGTGAAAACAGTAACAGATTTTATTTTTTCAGGCTCTAAAATCACTGTGGACAGTGAGTAAAGCCATGAAATTAAAAGATGCTTACTCCTTGGATAGGATTTCCCTGGTGGCTCAGAGGTTAAAGCGTCTGCCTCCAATGCGGGAGACCCAGGTTCGATCCCTGGGTCGGGAAGATCCCCTGGAGAAGGAAATGGCAACCCACTCCAGTATTCTTGCTTGGAGAATCTCATGGACTGAGGAGCCTGGTGGGCTGCAGTCCATGGGGTCACAAAGAGTCAGACACGACTGAGTGACTTTACTTACTTACTCCTTGGAAGGGAAGCTATGACAAAACTTTTTTTTTTTAAGTCATTCAGTCATATCTGACTCTTTGTGACCCCATGGACTATATAAAGTCCTGAATACTGGAGTGGGTAGCCTTTCCCTTCTCCAGGGGACCTTCCCAACCCAGGGATTGAGCCCAGGTCTCCCACACTGCAGGCAGATTCTTTACCAGTTGAGCCTCAAGGGAAGCCCAAGAATACTGGAGTGTATAGCCTGTCCCCTCTCCAGCTGATCTTCCTGACTCAGGAATCGAACTGGGGTCACATGCATTGCAGGTGGATTCTTTACCAACTGAGCTATCAGGGAAGTCCAATGACAAACCCAGATAGCATATGAAAAAGTTGTCTAGTCAAAGGTATGGTTTTTCCAGTAGTCATGTATGAATATGAGAGCTGGACCACAAAGAAGTTTGAACAGCAAAGAACTGATGATTTCAAACTGTGGTGCTGGAGAAGTCGCTTGAGAGTTCCCTGGACAGCAAGGAGATCAAAGCAGTCAATCTGAAAGGAAATCAACCTTGAATATCATTGGAAGGACTGATGCTGAAGCTCCATTACTTTGGAGCTTGGCTACCTGATGCAAAGAGCTAACTCACTGGAAAAGACCTTGATGCCAGGAAAGATGGAGGGCAGGAAGAGAAGGGGGCAACAGAGGATGAGATGACTAGATGGCATTATCGACTCAACGGACATGAGTTTGAGCAAGTCTGGGGGGATAGTGAAGGACAGGGAAGCCTGGCATGCTGTAGTCCATAGCATCGCAAAGAATCAGACATGACTTAGTGATTGAAAAACAATAATAAACAGATGGAAAGATATACCACATTCTTGGATTGGAAGGATCAATATTGTTAAAATGACCATTCTATCCAGATTCTATGCAATCCCTATCAAATTACAAAGGCATTTTTCACAAAACTAGAACCAAGTATGGAAACACAAAAACCCCTGAATACCCAAAACAGTCTTGAGAAAGAAGAACAGAGGTAGAGGAATTACGCTCCCTGACTTCAGTCTATACTACACACAAAACTACAGTAATCAAAACCACAGTACCGACACAAAAACAAACACAATGATTAATGGAATCAGGATAGAAAACCCAGAAATAAATCCATACACTTACAGTCAATTAATCTACAAAAAAGGAAGCAAGACTACTCAATGGAGAAACGACAGGCCTTTCAATAAGTGGTGCTGGGAAACCTGAACAGCTACATGGAAAAGAATGAAATTATTAACAGCACATTCTTTAACACTGCATACAAAACTCAAAATGGATCAAACACCTAAATATAAGACTGAATACTATAAAACTTCTAGAGGAAAACATAGGTAGAACACTCTTTGACATAAATCACAGTAATTGTTTTTTTGGATCCATAATGAAAGTAAAATCAGTAGTAAACAAATGGGACCTAATTAAACTTAAATGCTTTTGCACACGAAAAGGAAACCATAAATAAAACAAAAGACACCCTATAGACTGGCAGAAAATATTTGTAAACAATGTGACTGGTAAGGGCTTTATTTCCAAAATATAAAAACAGTTCATTCAGGTACACACACACACACACACACACACACACATATACACCCAATCAAAAAATGGGCAGAAGACTTGTTCCATGTTTTTGCTCCAGGGAGCAAACAGGTACAAAGCTAGCCTGGAAGAGTTTGGGAAGGGGTTTGGAGAGGGGAGGAAGGAGATCAAAACACTATTCTGACATGTACCACAGTGTTCACAGCCACACTGTGTACACTAGTCAAGATATGGCAGCAACATAAATATCCACTGACAGATGAATGGATAAAGAAGATATGGTATTTAAATGGATACAATGCAATATCATTCAGCCATAAAAAATGAATGAAATGATACCATTTGCAGCAACATGGGTGGGCCTAGAGATTATCATACTAAGGGAAGTGACTCAGAGAAAGACAAATACCATATGCTGTCACTTATACGCAGCATTTAAAAAGATGGCACGAGTGAAGTCATTTACAAAACAGAAACAGACTCCGACAGAAAACAAATCTATGGATACCAAAGGGATAAATTAAGAGTTCGGGATTAGCAGATACCAACTGCTATCCTGCGGGGCTTCCCTTGTAGCTCAGTTGGTAAAGAATCTGCCTGCAGTGCAGGAGACCTGGGTTCGATTTCTGGGTTGGGAAGATCCCCTGGAGAAGGAAATGGCAACCCACTCCAGTATCCTTGCCTGGAAAATCTCATGGACAGAGGGCTGCAGTCCATGGGGTCGCAAAGAGTTGGGCACAACTGAGTGACTAACACTAACACCAACTGTTATATAGGAAATAAACAAGGTCCTACTGTATTACACAGGCAACTACATTCAGGATCTTGTAATAAACTATAATGAGAGAAACATGTTTATGTAGCACAACAAGGTAAATCAGCTGTACTTCAATAATTGTCCTTTTGTGTCTGGCTCGCTTCACTCAGGGTAATGTTTTCAAGGTTTATCCATGTATCAGAATTTCTTTCCTTTTTAAGACTGAAAAATATTGTATTTCATGTATATACCATATTTTGCTTATCCATTCATCCATCAGTGGACATTTGTTTCCATCTTTTGGCACTGTGACTCATGCTGCTGTATACATGGGTGCACAAATATCAACGCTCAGCTTTTAATTCCTTTGATACCTACTTAGAAATGGAATTGCTGAACCTGTAATTCGATGCTTAACTTTTTGAGGAACTGTCATGCTGTCTTCCACAGGGGCTTCACCGTTTCATGGGCTGTATCTGGCGTAGTCCATGGTTTCCCGTGTTGTCTTAGAGATGGAGGCTGACAGCGCATGGCCTGGCTGCTAGGAAAAGCAATGGCCAGAGGACCCAGGGCTCAGTGTGTGGGTGTCCAAGCACAGAGAGGAAGCCTCCACTTGCCACCGCGCCCTCCTTCAAGCCATGAAGCCCAGAGGCATTCGCAGCTCCAGAACCGTGGTCTGTCCTTGCTGCTCTGTTGGCTAAGTTATCAGACTACCGTCACCTTTTGCTTGACACCAGAGGATGGGAGAACTGCAGGAAATGTTACTAACCCCAGAGGATAAGAGCGTGGGAATGGGAAAAGTGCCTGCCTTACTTTAGCTCCTTTTGCACGTGCTTTCCCAGCAGCTAGGGAAGGTCAAGGTTACAGGAAGCTAGGATCTTTGTTCTTGAGGCAATTTAAATTTGGAAAAATTGGGTCCAAAGACTTGCTCTAAAGGGAAGTGAGCGCAAGGTGCAGTGAATTTGTGGGCACTGATTGATATGGGAGAACCTCCAGACTTAGAGAAAGAAAGAGGCTGGGGCCAGGGCATGTAAGCACAGCTGGTTTCTGCAATAGTATCCTCCACTTGGCACCTGTGGGGAGGGTTCAGACTCTTCCTCGGCAGGGAGAGTTGAGAAGAGTAGACTCCTACAACAGGAGGACAAACATAAGAAAATAACTGGAGCAAAAGTTTGCATAAAATTTTTCAGAATAAGTTCTAGTTCTCTTCTATTGTCAGGTAGTGCAAGAAGACCCTCATGAGGCCTCCATCCCCTCCTTTAGCCATAGGCAGAGGGCAAGAGTCTCTAGTGTTAACAACAGGGACCTAGAAGGAATGGAAATGCACTGATGGTTTAGTCTTCTTGGCAGGATAAAGGGCTGAACGTAAGAAGACTCAGCAACTCTGAGGGGAGACAGGTTCTGGACCAGCCAAGATGCAGAAGTTCTAGAAGGATGAAGAAAGAAGTGGTTCAGTGGAAAGATAAACTACATCAGCAAGTGTATCAGTTATTGCCTGTATTAAACAAGTTTCTTCCAAGAAGTAGGACCAATAAAATTGGCTCACACAGTATGGAAGCTGCAGTGGGGCCAGCATGTTGCAGACACAGGAGAGTTGATAGAGCAGTTAAGTCCAAATCAATGTGCTGGGAAACTCCCTCCTCCTTTAAGGAGGCCAGCCTGTTGTTCTGTTCAGATCTTCAACTAAAGGGATGAGGCCCACCCAATTATGAAGAACAATCTGCTTACTTGAAGTTTACCAACTTACAAATTACCCATGACATTTTTCACAGAACTAGAACAAATAATTCTAAAATTCATATGGAACCATAAAAGGCCCAGAATTGGGTCTGAAGAAAAAGACCAAAGCAGGAGGCATAGCCTTCCCAGACTTCAGACAATACCACAAAGCTCCAGTAATCAAAACACCATGGTACTGGCACAAAAACAAACAGATCAATGGAACCAAACAGAGAATCCAGAAATAAACCCACACGTCAATTAATCTTCAACAAAGGAGGCAAGAATATCCAAAGGGAAAAAGACAGTCTCTTCAACAAGTAGTGTGGAAAAATTGGATAGCTGCATGTACATCAATGAAGTTGGAACACTCCCTCTTACCACACACAAAAATAAACTCAAAATGGCTTGAAAACTTAAGCATAAGACATGACACCATAAAATTCCTAGAAGAGAATATAGGCAAAGCACTTTCTGACATAAACCATACCTACATTTTCTTAGGTCAGTCTCCCAAGGCAATAGAAATAAAAGCAAAAATAAACAAATGGGACCTAATCAAACTTACAAACTTTTGCACAGCAAAGGAAACAGAAACAAAATGAAAACACAACCTACAGAATGGGAGAAAATATTTGTTAACAATGCAACCAACAAGGAATCAGTTTCCAAAATACATAAACAGCTCATGCAACTCAACAACAAAAAAATAACCCAATCAAAAAATGGTCAGAAGACCTAAATGGACATTTCTCCAAACAAGACAGACAGAAGGCCAAGAGGCACATGAAAAGATGCTCACATTGCTAATTATTAGAGAAATGCAAATCAGAAAAACCACAGTGAGGTAGCACCTCACACCATTCAGAACAACTGTCATTAAAAAGTCTACAAATAGCAAAGGCTGGAGAGGATGTGGAGAAAAGGGAATCCTCCTATATCACTGGAGGGAGTTTATATGGTATACATATTGCAAGCTGGTGCAGCCACTATGGAAAACTGTATAGCGGCTCCTTGGAAAACTGAAACTAGAATTACCCTACGATCCAGCGATCTCACTGCTGGGCATATATCCTGAAAAAATGATAATTCAAAAAGATACACGCATCCCTATGTTCACAGCAGCACTGTTCACAATAGTCAAGACATGGAAACCACCCAAATGTCCACTGACAGATGAGCAGCAGTCCAGTGGTTAGGATTCAGCCCTTTCACCACTGGGGCCCAGGTTCAATCCCTGGTCAGGGACCTAAGATCCTGAAAGCCACATGGTGTTGCCAGAACAGAAACAATAAAAGCAGATGAATGGATAAAGATGTGGTACACACGTACAATGGAATACAACTCAGCCATAAAAGCGAACAATATAATGCCATTTGCAGCAACATGGGTGCAACTAAAGATTATTATACTAAATAAAGTAAATCAGAAAGAAAGACAAACACCACATAATATCACTTATACACGACATCTAAAATACGGCACTAATGAACCTATCTGTGAAACAGAAACAGCATCATGGACATAGAGAACACACTGGTGGCTGCCAAAGGGGAAGGGTCTGGGGGAGGGATGGAGTAGGAGGTTGTGGTTAGCAACCGTAAGCGTCTGTACAGAGAATGGATACACAACAAGCACAGAGGACTATATTCAATATTCTATAATAAGCCATAATGGAAATAAAAAAGAGTGTATATATGTGTATAATTGAATCGCTTTTCTGTACAGCAGTGATTAACACAACATTGTAAATAGACTAGTCTTCAATTTAAAAAACAGTTCACCAATTGGAAGGTTAATTTCATCTGAAAACATCCTCCAATGAGACATGTAGTTACTTAACACTGTGTATCAACCACTCCAAAATTAGTGGTTTAAAACAATGAGTCCATGGGTCAACAAGGTAATTCTGCCACCTGAGCCAGACATAGTAGGCTGGGCCCGGTCGTGCACCCGCAGTCAGCTGGTACAGGATGACCTCCGATGGAGGCTTCATCTCTGCTCTATGCAGTCTCCCATCCTCCAGCAGGCTGGCCTGGGCTTATTCACTTGCTGACTAGGAGGGGTTCCCAAGGAACAAGTAGATGAACGGGAGCTGTTGAGGCTTGGGCTCAGAATGCATGCGCCATCACTTCCATAGCACTCCACTGGCCAACGTGGGTGAAGAGTCCAGACAAGATTCAAAGGGTGGAGAAGTAACTGTCTCTCCATGTGCAGAGCTGCAAAGCCACAGCGCCAAGGCTGTGGATATAGGAAAAGGAAAATTGCTACCATTTTTGCTGACTGTCTGCTAAAGTGAAGGCAGCACACATTGTGAGTGTCTGAAAGTGTTGCTGCTCTTGTTTAGGGAGAGTTTTCAGGGCCTGGTGCTGTCAGATGTTTAAAATGCTTCTCTTGGGTGAAGTTAATAGATTTGGGGGAAGGAACACACGAGAGCAGAAATACACTGAGATTTAAAATCAGGGTTTGACTCAGTCAGGGCCCTCTCCAGTCCATACAACACCTTCACTTGTGTTAGGACAAGAGGCAACCCTTCTTTCCGACTGGCACTGCCCTACTAGAGAACCCCCACTGCATGCAGCAGCCCTCGCATTTGAACACTGGCCAGTGTATCTCCTCGGAGCCTCAATTTCCATATCTGCTGATGAGAATTATAACACCACTCTCACAAAGGCTGTGGGAAGGATTAAATGAGTTTAGGTATATGAAGTGTCTGGCATACTGAGTACTTGGTTCTCAAAAACTATTAATGCCTTTTCTGCCTCTCTGCTACAAGAAGCCACAGTGAAGAGAACTTTAGAACATTCAAGGATGCCTGTGAGTCTCCAGTCAAACCAATCATGAAAGGAGGGGAAAGGAGAGAAACTTACACGAGGGAACTGAGTGCTTGAACTTGATCTGGGTAGAGGAGCAGTTCAAGAGGCCTGCGTGTTGCTCATCCTTTGCACCCCAAACTTGAGTTACTTGAGTTTTACTAAGGGATTACTGCAATAACTGAAACAGAGGATAACATCTTGTCTATACCCAACCTAAAAGTTATTTTCAGAGGAATAGGAAACATTTCAAATTACTGAATGAAAGAGTGGGGAGGTGAAAATAGAAGAAAAGCCTCATGCTTTTTACCAGCAGATAAAATGGTCATATATATAAGAATACATGGGGGCTTCCCTGGTGGCTCAGTTGGTAAAGAATCTGCCCACAATGCAGGAGATTCAAATTCAATCCCTGGGTCGGGAAGGTCCCCTGAAGAAGGAAATGGCAACTCGCTCCAGTATTCTTGCCTGGAGAATTCCATGGACGGAGGGGCCTGGCGGGCTACAGTCCATAGGGTCGCAAGAGTCTATGACTTAGCAACTTAGTGACTAAACCACCACCATGCAACAAATAGATGAGGAACCAAACCGAAGTGTTAACACAAGTCATGCATACATAACTCACTCAAGAAGTTCAATTTTAGCCTGACCTGGGTGTTCAATTACAGGAACAACAGAACCTAGAAACAATCACGCAATGTTAATCCTCCCAAGAAAGTGGCTCTTCATTAGTGACTCTACTCTGTCACCTGATGCTCACAGGCCATTATGAAATCCATTTATATTCCTAGTTTCAAACACTAAATTGGAGGTATGAGCCAAAGGGTACATTAAATTAGGGATTATTGCTTGTGGCACTCTCTGTGAGCCAGGTGATGCTGGGCCATTTTAATTAAGAGTTTGTTTTCAATAACAACACAAGCAAATGAATAACATTAAGTCAACACGGAGACAGTTGTGGGGGGAGGGGTTATGGGGATAACTGAAATATGCAGTTGTGTTATAGGTCTATTGTGCCGAGTTCTCTTAGTCATTAGAGAAAACTGCTTTGGAGCAACTGAATCAAATCTGTACACGGGGCATGGAAATTGAGCACCAAGAAAAGATGATGGCTAGAGAAATAAGAGGCTTCCCTGGTTGCTCAGCGGTAAAGAATCCACTCCCAATACAGGAGACATGCTTCGATTAAAGTAGAGGTGGGGTTTCAAACCAGGTGTATCGACTCCAAAGCACACTGTTGGAACAGAAACAGACTGAAAAAAAGAAAGAAAGAAAGAAAGAGACTAACAGACAATGAGCTTATGGTTATGCAGGGGGAGGAGAAGGGGGGAAGGACAGTTAGGGAGTTTGGGACTAGTGTGTACACACTGCTGTATTTAAAATAGATAACCAACAAGGACCTTCTGTATAGCACAGGGAACTCTGCTCAATGATAAGTAACAAACCTCAATGGGAAAAGAATCTGAAAAAAGATACATGTATATGAGTAACAGCCTCAGTTTGCTGTACATCTGAAACGATCAACTATACTCCAACATAAAATAAAAAGTAAACAAAAAAAAATTACAAAGCCTATGTTATTAACTATGAAACTTCACTATCTGCCTGTCTCATTGTCCCCAAGGAGGAAATAGCTAAAAATAACCGAAAAAAGTTTGGGAACCAAAGCATGAGATTAATTTTGCCAAAATATTGTGAGGTTTAGGGAAGAGATTTGGGAGTATTTTTCTCTGAAGTTTTCTCTTCAGAACAACAATGTATGCGTGTGTCCCTTCGTCAGTATACCATATACATGTTACTGGAAGCCTTTAAGCCTTCACCATAAATTATCCACTCATATTCAGGGAGGGACTTCCATTGTATTCAATATGCTTTTATCCCTGAAGCTGAGTGTCTGGTTAGCCCATGTGTGTTTTCACATTGTTCGCTATGTTTTATTTCATTAAAAACTAAATCCACTGAAATCAGAGCATTATTGAACCATGCAGATTTACTTTTTTTTTTTTTGGCAGATAAGATGGGAGAAGTGGGTTTCATTCCAGAACTGCACAGTATTTCATTTTTAAAAATCTTCCTTGAAAAAAAAAATCCTCATTGAACATAATTTGTCTTCCAAAGCTTTCTTCTTTGCTGCGTATCATAGGCTCTGCTCTTTCTAGTCCACGTTCTCCCCACCCCCTCCAGTTTGCAGATAATCCTTAGGAACCCTAAGTCACACTTTCTTCTTTATGCAGATCAACTTATTTTATCCTACTTCTTAGCTCCAAACTTAAAAATCTCCATTCTGACTGGGAATGAAGATATTGTTTGTACTGAGCAAACAGAAGACCCTCCTATCACTAGGGTCATTCTCTTTGAAAGGAAACTATAAATGAAAAAAAAAAAAAAAAAAAAACCTGTTATACTAGATAACAGCAAATGGTCTTAATTAAAACCAAAACTAGCTACCTCTCCTTCTGCCTCATAAGGGTAGGTGTCATAAATTATATCAGGGAAAGTAAACCTCTCTTCTCTAACTCTTCATTTCAGAGACTAGTGAGGAGAGAAAGAAAGACTGAAACTTCAAACCTTCCCCAGTTCTGTGCTAAGGCATCGTTCAGCATGGATACATTCTCAGACATAGGAGCCTAACCAAGCCATTACCTTTCCACGTAAAGATAAATCCCCAGAATACACATTGATATCATTCTTCTTTTCTCTTAAAATCTCCTAAGTTATAATAAGCTTAGGGGACAGTTTTTTCCCTGCTGTTTTTGACAACTCCTCAGAGACTACAGGGATACTTTAGATGCCCTTCCTAATATCAAAGGATTTCTATCAATTTTTAATGTTTCCTGATTTTGGCCTTCTTGATAACTGGCCTCACAAGCTGTAGCAAAACTTTTATTTAAGTATCCAATGGGATACTCTTCCTCAGTACCTTTTTGCATACTCACCTCCTGCACACTTTTTCATTAGCTATCTTAAGTTATAATTTCACAAAATGAGAAAGAAAAAACTCCAAGGCAAGATTTCTACTTCTCCTGTTCTGGCTGAGTCCACCATGAAAATATGTGTACAAGTTAACTGGATTTAAAGCAAGACTGCTTGTCACACTAGTCCCTCCATGTACTTGAGGTTACCATAGAGTCTTCCTTTCAGGGAAGTATCCTACAGGAAAAAAATCTATTTCTCAACAATAAAGAAAAGCCATGACAGCTAACAAAAGTAGTCAAATCTAATTCTTCATTCTTACATATAAACAAAAACTAATGATCGGGCTTCCTCGTGGCTCACTGGTAAAGAATCTGCCTGCCAAGGCAGGACACACATGGGTTCGATCCCTGATCCAGGAAGATCCCAAATGCCACTGAGCAACTAAGCCCATGAGCTGCAACTGCTGAAGCTCTCGAGCCCTAGAGCCGGTGAGCTGCAACAAGGGAAGCCAGCACAAGAAGCCTGCCCTCCGCAACTGCAGGGTAGCCCTCGCTCACCACAACTAGAGAAAAAGTCCGCATAGCAACGAAGACCCAGCACAGTCTAAAATAAACAAATACATTATTTTAAAAAATGATTAATTTGATCAGAGATGTCTAGGAAAACTAGTACCATAAAAGAGAAAAACTAATTCCAGAGAAAACAATCCATATAACTGAATAATGATAATAAGAAATATTTAGCATGTGAAACATGACCGATAATAATAGCAACACTAACTCAAAGCCCTGTTTTAAACACTGTACATATGTTGACTTATTCAATCCAAACAAAAATCCTATTTTTATAGGTGAAGAAAATGAGGCTTAGAAAGGCTGAATAAAACACTCAAGGTCACACAGCTCATAAGCAGCAGACCTCAGTCAAGGTCTACCCAACCCAAAGCCCACGTTCTTAGTCCCTGTGCTGTATTGCAGTCAGAGCCTTAATCTTTGAGTCTGACACGTCAAAGTCCTCATTAACATTTGTCCCAGAGGATCCACCAATCTCCCAACTTTTCATGGAATAAGACCACTCAAGGGCCACGGTGACTTGTCTAAGAAAGAGTCTGGGGAAAGGTAAGAACTTGAATTTGGCCTCCACTTACATACATTTTGGGAAATAAAACTACTAAAATCAGCCTATGACTTCAAGAATATCCATGAGCTTTATTTCATAACAGGATGTCAACACCAAAACTTGACCATCTAGATCTTTCAGAAGCAGAAATAATCTGAACCATCTAGAGGTGTGTAAAGCATGTTCCTCCAGAGGCTAGGGATGTTAGTCACAGATCTCAAGCTATGTAATTGAAACACTGAAACTTGTTAGTCTGTGAAATGATTCAGATAAACTGGTTGTCTACACTGACCAAGGTTGGCTTGTGCTTAGTCGCTCAGTCATGTCTGACTCTTTGCAACCCCATGGACTGTAGCCCGCCAGACACCTCTGTCCATGGAGATTCTCTAGACAAGAGTGCTGGAGTGGGTTGCCATTTCCTTCTCCAAAGGTTGGCTCAGTGAGGTTGAATTTTGATTACTCAACTGAAATAATTCAGTAGGATTTTGCATATCTGACTTACAATTATTTTGAAATGTCCACCACAAAAGTTTGGTAAGGTTTGCTTTACATTAATAAAGTAAAAAACTATTATCCGGGAACTTCCCTGGTGGTCTGGTGGCTAAGTCTCTGTGCTCCCAATGCAGGAGGGGGCCTGAGTTTGATCCCTTGTCAGGGAACTAGATCCCACATGCTGCAAATAAAGATCCTACATAGTCCAACTAAAAGATCTTCTAAAGAAAGAGCTGTAAGTGGGGAAAATTATACAGAGATTTATCAACCTGATTTGTAATGAATAGACCGGAAGGTGTCAGGGGGATGAATTTGTGAGAGATGCAAATAGTGAAGAATCAACTCTCAGTGCTCATTTCAGCAGCACATATACTAAAATCGGATGCATACAGAGTAGATTAGTATGGCCCCTGTGCAAGGATGATGCGAAAATTTGTGAAGCATTCCATAGTTTTAGGGAATTCAAACCGGGGCTCTGTAACCACCTAGGGGGGTGGGAGGCAGACGGGAGGTACAAGAGGGAGGGAACCTGTGTATACCTCTGGCTGATTCATGTTGATGTGTGGCAGAAACCAACACAATACTGTAAGGCAATTATCCTTCAATTAAAGATAAATAAATTAAAAACAAAGAATACACTTATATATAAATGTATCCCAACGCTCCTGCATTGGGAGCACATAAAAGAATACATTTATACATAAAAAGAAAAGAATCAACTCTCAGCAGTGTGCTTGGGAGTCCCTTGGATCTGTCTCTTGCTTAACAGTGTTTGGACGAACAGACCTGGGACACCCCTTCCTCCAGCCTCTGATAAAAGAAATTTTCACATATCAAGATACAGGGAAGTCATTCTGGTTTATACATGAGTTAATTTGAATTTTATGCTAAATACAATAGCCTGCTTATGGTCTATCAAGCATACATTGTACAACTGCTTTAATTATTAAAGAAAAGGGCCTACTGACCAGAAGTAAATAATATCCATGTTAAAAAGTGAAGGTTAAATACCACTCTTCCTTGGACACTGACACTGGTTCTCCTTTGATGATAAGACTCCCTTCGCAGGAGCCAAGACTATACCGACTCACTGGGTACCTAATGCTCTGTCCTGTTTTTGTTTTTTTGTCTATTTTCTGTTTGTTTGTTATTTTACCCACACCACATGGCTTGTGGGATCTTAGTTCCTTGACTAGGGATTGAATCTGGGCCCTTGGCATGGAGTCCTAACTGCTGGATCGCCAGGGAATTCCCTGTTTTCTTTTTTTTTGAAACATTGAAGAAATGTAACCCTGACTTGTTCAATGTTGTTTCCACAAGATATAAAACTATGTTGAAAACCCTGCTTCTCCAGAGCAGTTTCTCAGAGTAATCTTGGAAGCAGGATTCTGGGCTAGTCCTCAACTTGGCTCAAATTAAAATTTTCTAGTCTTATTACAGATTGTCTATGATTTTCATCGACACCTCGACCACCCTCCAACCTCTTTCTAGTCACAACTTTCAGAACCAACCACTCAGCTTTCCTTAGCCACCAGGACCAGCCACACCATTTTTTCAGCTTCTCTCCTTATTAACAATTACTCAAGAGCTCCCAGATGCTTGAGAACTATTCCACAGAGGTGGAGGCCGCAGTCCACCGCCCAGTCCACCTGCCTCTGCAGTCCTCTAACACCTACCTCTCTCTGGGCTTGTATTTCCACTGGGACGATGTGGCTCTGGAGGGCAGGGGCCACTTTTTCCATGAATCAGCCAAAGAGAAGCGTGAGGGCACCCAGCGGTCACTTGAAAATACAAAACCAGAGGGCAGCCAGCCGTGCTCCCTTCCAGGACACGTGGAAGCTGTCCCAAGAAGACGGGGGTAAAACCCAAGATGCTATGGGAGTTGCCATTCTCATGAAGAAGAACCGGAACCAGGCCTTGCTGGCTCTGTAGGCCCTGGGCTCTGCCCTGGGGGAGAGCTGCATCCTGGAGGAACAGGTGAAACACACCAAGAAGATGGTGACCACGGGAATCCCCTCTGCAGGGCTGGGCGGGACGAGTCCTCCTCCAAACCCTCACCCTCTAGCAGGATTAGGGGCTTCTGAAGCCCAGCCCTGGGGCCTTGGACTCTTTAATCAACAGAAATTTATTAGAGGCCAGACGGGAAACTTGGGCAAGGCTTTGCTGGGATCCATGCTTTAGCAAGAGGGAACGAAAACAAGTAACATGCCTTTGCTCACTCCTCGGGAGGGAGGGTGAGTTATTTCCTCAAACGGCGAGAGGATGGGGTAGATTGGAGGGTGGCGCTGGAGGGGTGGCTCAGGTGGTCTGCCCACCCTCTTGATGGTGCTGTTTGCAGGGACCATGCATGGTACTCTTCTTTTGCTCCCTGAACCTCAGAAGTGACGGTTGCATTTTGGCTTTTTTGTATCTTCTTGTTCATAATTTGCCCCCAACTGTGCATGCCTACAGTTATTTTTAATGCCTTATAGTAACTTTATATTCTGTTGCTCAGATCAGATCAGTCGCTCAGTCGTGTCCGACTCCAGGCCTCCCTGTCCAGCACCATCTCCCACTGGAGGAGACATTTGTTCAGGTGCAAGCACTCCAGTAAAGGGCCCCAGGTTCCAGTTCGTCTCATAGTGGCCTTTGAGGAGCTTCTCCTGTGTCAGCACTTCTGCACAAAGTCTCTTTACAACTTTTTGGTTTTTTAGTTGCTAAGTCGTCTCTGACTCTTTTGCAACACCCATCCCCCCTCCCTCCAGGGACTGTAGCTGCCAGGCTTCCCTGTCCTTGAGATTTCCCAGGCAAGAATACTGGCCTGTGTTGCCATTTCCTTCTCCAGAGATCTTCCTGACCCAGGGATCAAACCTTCATCTCTTGCATCTCCTGAATGGGCAGGAGGATTCTTTACCACTGCAGCCACTACTCAGCTTTTTAACCACCCTGGAAAGTGAAGTCGCTCAGTCGTGTCCGACTCTTTGCAACCCCATGGACTGTATGTAGCCTATCAGGCTCCTCCATTCATGGGATTTTCCAGGCAAGAGTGCTGGAGTGGATTGCCATTTCCTCCTCCAGGAGATCTTCCTGACCCAGAAATTGAACCCACGTCTCCTGTATTGACAGGTGGATTCTTTATCACTGAGCCACCAGGGAGGCCAACCTTCAATATCCCCTGAAAAAAATTTGGGGTGGAGATCAGGAATGAGGCACTCTGTGCTCTGGGAAAAACTGGCAAATAGGCCTTCAGATAGATATTTTCAGGAGACTTTATGAGCCCAATTCCTGCATCTCCTTATATCTAGAAAATCAAAAAAATCCTTCATGGTGGGACTTCCCTGGCAGTCTAGTGATTAAAACTGTGTTTCCAGTGCAATGGGCATGGGTTCAATCCCTAATCAGGGAACTAAGATCCCACATGCAGCCTGGTGCAACCAAAAGAAGAAGAAAAAATCCTTCATGATGAGGTCTGCTCCTCATGAACTAGCAGTAACTTTCACGAGAATAGCAGCAGCCAGCTGCAAAAAATATGTGCTTGATTGAATATACTCTGCTTTCACCAAAATCACGTATATACTGACCTTCTCCCCACCTCTTTGGAACAGTCTCTCAGAGCTATCTGAGATGCTGTCTCCTGGGCTGTAGTTCTCATTCTACCCCAAATAAAACTTAACTCGCAACTCTCATGGTGTGCTTTTTTTTTTCTCCAATCGACATATTTTAAAGGCGAGGTGAGGGAGGGGACTTGTAGGGTTTGAGATCAGCTTGTGCATGATTCTCTGATTGGTTGATGATGAGGTTACAGGGCGGTGTCACACGGTTTAACATTGTCCATCCTCAGATACCAGCAGATCTGGGGGCTACATGCCATGATCATCAAGTAGTTAATTTCTTCCACTTGGTGATGGTTTTAGCATCTGTAAAACTACTCAGGAAATGTGCATCAGATACAATTATCTAGGTACTTCAGAGAAAAGTTAAAGCACAGAATATAGGGGAGGGGTCTGGCCCAGGAAGTTTGCATAGGATTACAAATTCACAGATGGGGAAATTGAGACGTAGAGATTAAATAAATTTCTCAGTATGGAAAAGAAAAGATTACTGTGGGTTCATACTCAGTTAAATTTATAAGGGGGAATAGAGAGAAAGAGACTGACAGTGAGGGATGAGAAACTATTTCCTGGAAATATGTAGAAACATGAAGGCTAACCTCCTGAAAAAAATGATTTAAAATTGCAATACGTGAACTGCTGCTGCTGCTGCTGCTAAGTCGCTTCAGCCGTGTCAGATTCTGTGCGACCCCAAAGACGGCAGCCCACCAGGCTCCCCCGTCCCTGGGATTCTCCAGGCAAGAACACTGGAGTGGGTTGCCATTTCCTTCTCCAATGCATAAAAGTGGAAAGTGAAAGCGAAGCCACTCAGTCATGTCCGACTCTTAGCGACCACGTGGACCGCAGCCTACCAGGCTCCTCTGTCCGTGGGATTTTCCAGGTGAGATTACTGGAGTGAGGTGACATTGCCTTCTCCAAATATGTGAACATTAAGTAGAAATAAGTGGCATGCGAGAAACCTCATCTCATTGAAAGTGAAAACTGGCTATAATAAGGAGGATAATGTGTGACACAAAGTGAAAAAAAGGCTTAATGAGTCCCATTCTCTGATTTGAAGGTGGCATGTCTGAGTCCATTATAAAGAACAAAGTCACCCCAGAGCCTATAGGAGTCAGGGAGTCAGTGAACTGATTCATTATAAAAGAAAATGTTTAGCACACACTTCTAATGTATCTTTATCTTTCTATATATAGAATATATTATTTATATAAAATATCTGTTGTATGTATATATAAATATAATATATATTACATTTACTGCTTTAAAATTCTAGAATCTATTCTTTTTAGAAAATTGATACTACGCTAAAGAAAATCAAATGTTATGGTCATAAAATAATTTTTAATGTTAGAATATTTCTTTAACAGTGGAAAATTATCCACTGAGAATAAAAGACTTAATTTGCTTTTATAAATAGTGGTGGATTACAACCACACAATAGTGCTAACTCTGCTATTGCTGTGTATTTAAAGCCAAGATGATGACTGTATTGAAAAAGAAGGGAGAGAAAATCAATAGATTATTGCTTCAATGGAGCTCACAACAGTGCTGATTAGAGAACACAAATGAATTGCATAATAGTAGAATAGCTATAAACTAGGTATGGATTTAAGCCTATGTTGAGACCATTCTTAACTGCATTGTATCTTTAGAAAACATGCACTGAAATTACAACAGCAAATTAAATCTATTCGACCGCAAAATTTAATACATAAGAAAATAGCATTTATTAATGATCTGGAAGAGGGAGTAAATAGCATGTTAATGAAATTTGCAGATGATACTAAATTGGAAGGTGTTACAACTGGGACAGGGTCTTAATACAAGTGGACATTGAAAAGCTAGAAAAAATGGTGACATAAAAAAAAAAACAAGTAGAACTTATAAAAGTATTTGGTAGAAGAATTTTAACTTCAAAATAATAATATAAAAAATGTGACTTTGACATTTGATCAGGATTTTCTGATTATGATAAACTAATTAATCCACTCTTGAGAGGTCCTGGGCCAGCTACTGGAAAGTAGCCATTCCCTTATTCCTTCCTCTAACCTCTTTTTAGGTAGACCAGAAAAACTATATCACCTGGTTGTAGACAATTTGTAGGCAAGCGAAATGAAGAAAATAGAGACCAGACATATCAGTTATTTAAAAAATGCATATTGAAGAGGAAAAATGGCTAGTGAAAACACTAGATTATTGGCATCATCTAATGGATGAGAAACGCTGGGCTGGAAGAAGCACAAGCTGGAATCAAGATTGCTGGGAGAAATATCAGTAATCTCAGATATACAGATGATACCACCTTATGGCAGAAAGTGAAGAGGAACTCAAAAGCCTCTTGGTGAAAGTGAAAGAGGAGAGTGAAAAGGTTGGCTTAAAGCTCAACATTCAGAAAACGAAGATCATGTCATCTGGTCCCATCACTTCATGGGAAATAGATGGGGAAACAGTGGAAACAGTGGCAGACTTTATTTTTCTGGGCTCCAAAATCACTGCAGATGGTGACTGCAGCCAGGAAATTAAAAGATGCTTGCTCCTTGGAAGAAAAGTTATAACCAACCTAGATAGTATATTCAAAAGCAGAGACATTACCTTGCCAACAGGGGTCCATCTAGTCAAGGCTATGGTTTTTCCAGTGGTCAGGTATGGATGTGAGGATTGGACTGTGAAGAAAACTGAGCGCCGAAGAATTGATGCTTTTGAGCTGTGGTGTTGGAGAAGACTCTTGAGAGTCCCTTGGAGTGCAAGGAGATCCAACCAGTCCATTCTAAAGGAGATCAGTCCTGGGTGTTCTTTGGAAGGAATGATGCTAAAGCTGAAACTCTAGTACTTTGGCCACCTCATGTGAAGAGTTGACTCATTGGAAAAGACTCTGATGCTGGGAAGTATTGGGGGCAGGAGAAGAAAGGGGACTACAGAGGATGAGATGGTTGGATGGCATCACCGACTCTACTGACATGAGTCTGAGTGAACTCTGGGAGTTGGTGATGGACAGGGAGGCCTGGCGTGCTGCAATTCATGGGGTCTCAAAGTGTCGGCATGACTGAGCGACTGAACTGAACTGAATGCTGTTTACAACTAAGAGGGGCCATGAAAAATCTATAAACAGATATCTGGACTTCCCTGGAGGTCCAGTGGTTGAAAATCTGTCCACCAATGCAGGGTGCACGAGTTCCACCCCTGCTTCAGGAAAAGTCCACGTGCTGCAGGGTAACCAAGCTGGTGCGCCACAACTGCTGAAGCCTGCACTCTAGACTCTGTTCCGCAGAAGCTGCTGCAGTGAGCAGCCTGCACACCATAGCTAGAGAGCAGGCCTTGATTGCACAACTAGAGAAAGCCCTCACTTGGCAACAAAGACCCGCCACAGCCACAAATAAATAAATAAAAACAAAAGTTTTAAAATCTATAGATAACTGAAAATTTTATATAGAAAATGGTTGCTGTCATTTGATTGTTTGGGCAATTATTAACTGCAACTAATAATTACTTTATGAAATACAATTCTAGCTTTTCCAGATAGCAAAAATAGAACAGTCCTCCTTCCTAATCATATGTGCCTAAATCCAAGAAATTGGTGATATTCTGAATATCACATTCTAGCTTCCTAGAATGTCTGGATGCTTTGGTCTGAGAATTTGGTTTATCCAGAAAAATAGCACCATGTGTCTCCTGGAAGCTCTGAGGACTAAGAAACCAAATAATGTATAATGTTTTACCAGCTCCTCTGGCTCTCAGATACAGTTATCTGGGGATGAAAACCTCTCTCTACTGGATCTGTTAAGACAGAAATCTCAGTTTCAGAAATCAGACTATTGTAACATTTTATGTTTCTTTTCTATTTCAGTGACCTAATCTTTGAATAGAACCTGCCAGTGCCACATCAGTGATGGAGGAAGAACAGAGTATGCTTGGTGGACAGATGTGATGATGAGAGTGAGAGCTGATGGAGAAAAGTTTCAAGGAGGAAAGGAAGGTGCTGGTGGGAGAGGAGCAACATGAAGCCCGTGGAGATAGGAGATAATTTTGGGGGGTGGAAATTTGGGTGAGCTAATAGAGGGTTTTAAATACGCCTTAAGGATCTTGGACTTCATTTAGTTGGCAGTGAGATGTCAATAAAGATTTGTGAGTAAAGTTTTTTGAGTTCTGAATAGATTCTCTTACATAATATGCTAATTATTCCTTCAAAATGCATGTTATTCTCTAACTAGATAGGCATGCCACCTACATCTTTATCCAAGTTGTAGAAATGTTGAGCTGGGCAGGCTAGAGAGAACCCAGCAACATCTCTTCTTCTTTTTAAAATTAATTAATTTTCGATTGCTCTGGGTCTCTGTTGCTGTGATCAGCTTTCTACAGTTGTGGTGAGCAGGTGCTACTCTTCATTGTGGTGCACGGGCTTCTCATCGCAGTGGCTTCTCTTACTGCAGAGCAGATTCTGGGCACACGGGCTTCAGCAGTTGCAGCACATGGGCTCAGTAGTTGTGGCACACCGGCCTAGCTGCTCCATGGCATGACCAGTTGCCCCTGGTCTGCAATCTTTCCATACCAGGGATCGAACCCATGTCCCCCGCATTGGCAAATTCTTATCCACTGTACCACCAGGGAAGTCTAACAATCCTAAAGAGAACGCTGCAGCTTCAGTGACATCAGCACTTTGAGGGTATAGTTTCTAACAGCAATTTATCATATTATACTGTCATCAGTTAAAAGTCAACATGAGAAATTTTGACATGTTTCACTGGCAGAAGTCCTCACAGTACTCAATGATCCTAATAGAGGAAACTAGATTTGTCTCGTATATATCTTAAAGTCAATGAGTCCATACTGGTTCCTAATGTTCACTTTCAAAGTGACTACCAGCCTTTCATTTAATAGTGCCATTTAACAATAACTCTAGAATGTTGCCAAAAAATAAAACCAACTGTCATTTCTTCGGGGAAGGAACACATGAGTTTCTTGCAATAAAGTAGGGCTAAGGGCAAACAAGAAAAATGGCAGACTCAATGCCTTAGATCTAGGATTTTTAAAGATGAGCACAGCAAACAATAGCAAGAGTGATCAGTGAATAGGACCCCAGATTCAATACATAGGCCTTTATCATCCCACATAACCGTCAAGCAGCATTGTCCCAGTTAAGTCACAGCTGCTTAGGGACAGGACTGGCACCACATTCCAGAACTTTTCATGTCTAGCATCCTGCTCAATGCAGCTGTCCCATGATGCTGCATCTTGAGGCAAAGCACAGAGCAATGAACTCTTCCAAAGAGTATCTTTAAATTCCAAGAGAGCAATTCTCAAAATGCAGCCCAGAAACCCTTTGTCTATAAAGTCAAAACTCTTCTCATAAGAATACTAAGACGTTATTATACTGTCCTCCTTTCGAGTGTACAGCAGAATCTTCCACAGGGTAAATGTAATGTGATCCTGGAATAGATTTAATGCAGAAGCAGATATGAGAATCCAGCTGTTCTATTAGGCCAGATATTAAAGAGATTTGCAAAAAATAAAACAGTGACACTTCCCTCATTGGTTTTTTTATTTTGGATAATAGCTATTTTTCACTAAAATATTTATTCACATTAATCTATGGCTTCATTGTTTTTAAATGAAATTAACAGATTTCAGTTTTAATTTCTTATATGATAAATATTGACAGGTCATAACAGGTATAACTCACATAAACAAAAGTTATTTGACATCCTAAAGGACTTATTTACTTATATAAATGTACGTTAAAATTTATTTGTTTTGAAATACAGTTGATGTGCAATATTATGTTAGTTTCACATAATAAAGTGACTTGACATGTGCATACAATGTGAAATGATCATTGCAGTAAGTCTGTCTCCACACAAAGTTACACTATTACTGACCATACACTGTTACTATTACTAGTGTATTCAGTTCAGTTCAGTTCAGTCGCTCGGTCGTGTCTGACTCTTTGCGACCCCATGAATCACAGCACACCAGGCCTCCCTGTCCATCACCAACTCCCGGAGTTCACTCAGACTCATGTCCATCGAGTCGGTGATGCCATCCAGCCATCTCATCCTCTGTCGTCCCCTTCTCCTCCTGCCCCCAATCCCTCCCAGCATCAGGGTCTTTTCCAATGAGTCAACTCTTCGCACGAGGTGGCCAAAGTACTGGAGCTTCAGTTTTAGCATCATTCCTTCCAAAGAAATCCCAGGGTTGATCTCCTTCAGAATGGACTGGTTGGATCTCCTTGCAGTCCAAGGGACTCTCAAGAGTCTTCTCCAACACCACAGTTCAAAAGCATCAACTCTTCAGCGCTCAGCTTTCCTCTACCCATACACTATTATTGACCATATATCTTATATTATATATTACATCCCATGGCTTATTTATTTTATCTCAAGGATTTTTAAGAAGTAAAGAAATCCCGAGATCAAAAAGTTGGAGAACTCCTTAATCTAAAAGAACAAGCTCTAAAGTTTATGTCTTGCTCCATGAGGGAAGACAAGTTGCCTAAGATTTCTAAGACTTCTTCCTGCCCTACAGCATAGGATGATGATTTAAACTGCCTTGTTGGGTTATTTTGAAGATTAAGTGGTGTGAGCTTGTGTAAAACTCTTAGCTCAGTGCAGGGCATATGAGGTCTCAGAAAACATTAGCCATCACTGTTATTATTATTGCTATGGCTACTACTATTACAACCACTATGAGGATTATTATTCCCTCTTGGCAATGTCTTTTACTCAGCTACTAAGGGATTTAGTCTTTGAACTTGTTAAATGTTCTTGGGCCTTTGTACTTGCCATTTCCTTCACCTAGAATAGCTTTCCTACCTTTCTGTCCAGCAAATTCTCAACATCATTCTCACATGGACTTAGGGCTTCTTTTACTTGGAAGCCTTTATTGACTCCCAGAAACTGCGTCCGGTACCCTGCTGTAGTCCGGATATTTGCCCACTTAGCACACTACTTGTATCTTTACTGGCTTTTCCATGGCACTCTGAAAACTCTGTGAAAGTAGGGACCATATTTGGGTCACTGCTACAATCAAAAAGCTCAGCACAGTGCCTGCCATTCAGTAAATGCTTGTTGAATTAATTTTGTAAAAGTCTCCAATTTCTATTCTTGACCTACCACTCCTTTCATGTCCTGGAAAACCTAAGCAAATTTGGTACCCGAAATACTCTTGTGAGTCCTTTAGTCCTCAAATTTGATGTGAAATCTAAGCTCAAAAAATGACCTGGGGTTCATCTGTGAGTTTAAGGTAAAGGCTATTTATCTCAAAAGATGTTTGATTGTATGTCTTTTTTCCTAGGGATCCAAAATTGCGCAGGAGGTAAAACATCAACTTTTGTGTAAAAGTTAGTCAATTCTTAGTTATGATTCAAACACAAGTCAGTCACAATCTAAGACAGAGACCTGAGGTGGCTAGAAAAAAAGCTCCAATGTACAAGCATGACAGCTCTTATCGCTACAAGAAGAGCGAAGAACACTCAGAATGCTTTCTGCCTTTCAAGTTGCCTTTCCTTCCATGCCTCGTGGAAGGTCTGCCTGCACTTCTAGGATCCACTGATAGCAGCTCCGGAATTTCTATTTTAGAGGAACTTAGTGGCAATCTGATTGAATAAGGGGCTAGGAGACTTTTAAGCTATATTTGCATAGCAAATACTGATTTTTTACTGACATTGCATGTTTATTTTGGAGGGTATTCTTGGATAGAAGAGGGTGCTAAGGACTTCTAACTCACCCCACTGCTGAAAGTACATCTATTTTTAGTTCAGAGACATGTGAAATAAAGGAATAGGAAAGCTTGATAAGAGAGGTTTGACTAGCTCTCTTTTGTTATGGTTATTTACATTTGTAAACTTATACTCTGCCTGGTGAGAATTAACCAATATGCTTTCAAAAAGATTTGAAAGTCTGAAAAAGCAGAGTTGACCTTCGGAATAGAAATTGACCATAGGAATAAGCACTAGAGTATATTTATTAAGTTTGGGACCTAAAGAGATCAGTATAGCCATAAGGAAACAGACAAGTTGGCCCAAGAAAAATCAGACTTGAAGAAATCAGTTTATTACACAATTATTATATATTTCTTTCAACTATAAACAGATACGATAGAATATATGACTTCAAGGACCTTGCAACCTAGTTGGGAAAACAAGAGGATGCCTAAAATGTTATCCTTTCAGTATATCTATGAGACTACCCTTTAGTATTCACCATTCCTGCTAGTTATTCTCTTAGACTAATTATTTGAGGAAAAATAAAATGAAGAAGAGAACAGGTGGAAAGGAAGGGGATTGTGGCTAAAAATATTGTGACATATGCTCCAAATTTAAAGCAGTATTATTCAGAAATTTAAAGCTGGAAACTTCAGCTAACATTTGATGGGCAATATTGTTTTGCAGGGAAGAAAACTGAGGCCTGTCTAGCAAAATACCCCAGCTGATAACTGGCAGCCTAAAACCAGAAGTCAGGTTCTCTGTTCCCATCCCAGTGTCCTTTCCATTACAGTCTAGTGCCTTTGAAGGTGGGGTAAAATAACTGGAGTCCCTCTATACCTGCTGCTGCTGCTGCATCACTTCAGTCGTGTCCAACTCTGTGCGACCCCATAGACGGCAGCCCATCAGGCTCTCCCGTCCCTGGGATTCTCCAGGCAAGAGCCCTGGAGTGGGTTGCTATTTCCTTCTCCAAGGCAGAAAACTGAAAAGTGAGAGTGAGGTCGCTCAGTCGTGTCTGACCCTCAGCGACCCCATGGACTGCAGCCTTCCAGGCTCCTCCGTCCACGGGATTCACCAGGCAAGAGTACTGGAGTGGGATACAGGATGCTTGGGGCTGGTGCACTGGGATGACCCAGAGAGATGGTATGGGGAGGGAGGTGGGAGGAGGGTTCAGGATTGGGAACACGTGTACACCCGTGGCGGATTCATATTGATGTATGGCAAAACCAATACAATATTGTAAAGTGGAAAAAATAAAAAATAAAATCTGGGGGAAAAAAAAGAGTACTGGAATGGGTTGCCATTGCCCTATCCACACTCTATACCTAGGTCTGTGCTAAAGAGCCTTAGTTTTCCCTTTAGTGGTTAGATGGTTGATGGAATTCTTTGGTTACCTATACCAGAGTTTTGTTTTACATTTTTAGCATGACAGTTTTCACTAAGCCTAATTTTCAGTTCCCCAAATAGAATCTATCAATGCTAAAATTTCCAGTTTTTAATCAAAGGGAAAATTCAAATAATTAATCTGAATCACAGACTAGAAAGTGGGTTTTTTTTTCACTCATTTCTCCACTTTGATATTTGTAACTATATGAATGGTTTAGAAATTTTGTATTTCCCTCCCGACCACTTTTCTGAATCGGTTTCATGTTTCAACTGCGGCATCTCTACCGGTTTTTCCTCCCATGACCTCAAACTCAACAGAAAGCCAGCTCCTAGTCTGCTTATCTCTATTTTTGTCAATGACACCATCATTCTTCAGTCACCCAGGTCTGAAATCTTGGCATCATCCCTGATTTTTCCTTCTTCCTTTTCACTTCTAGTGGATCACCAGTTCCTGTGGCCTCTTCCTGAAACATGTCTCTCAAGTCCGTTTCTTCTTTCCTAATTCTAATTTGTATGCGCCAAGTCCTGATAACCGCATAACCAGGTGGTCACCATATGCTGCTTCCGGGTTTTGCCCTAGCAACGCATCCTGCATCTACTGTGGACTGCTCTCTCTCGAAATCACCATTAAAAAAAAAAAAAAAAACACCCACAAAAGCTATTTCATTCCTTGGAGTCTAACTTTCCCCAGTTCCCCTGTGTCCATAGATGATAAAACTCAAACTCAGTGAGTCCTGGATTGTGCTGCCGGTATCTTTGGAACCTCGTCTCTCGTTTGCTTCATAGAACCATCCTCCTCACTGATCGTAACTTCTCTCCCTGGTGCTGGTTTCCACCCTTTGCTCACTCCTGTAATGCGTTCTAGTTTCATCTGAAATCGGCTTCGCTAACGTCAGCAACCAGGGGAACAGACCAGGACCCCTCCTCAAAATTACGCAGGTATCTACTGATAATTTCATTGAAGCAGCTTTCAGCCCTATCTCCCTAGAAATATCTGTACACGTCGGTCCTCTTCCCAAGTGGATAATTAACTTCTGTCCCGCACGAAGCAACCTCCCTTGTCTTTGTATCCCAGGGCTTTTTTCTTAGTAAATGTTTATGGATAAGGATGAGTTGAGTGCAAAGATGTGAAGGCACAAAGGGGCGCAGAGACATACCCCCTCTCCCCGCGCCCCCACAGTATGGGGTGCCGTGTGAAGCCTGCGGCGGCCTGGCAGGATTCCGGGACGCGGGGCGCAAGGTGCCCTAGGGGTGCAGCCCGGCAGCCGGAGCGCCCTCCCCCGCCAGGCTGTCTGGCGCGTCTGCGGGGCGGCCAGCCGGGCGGGCGTGCGGGACGCCTGCAGGGAGGTCCGGCGGTTCCGCGCTCGGAGGTAGGTGGTGCTGTTGCCGTGACTGCTTCCTCATTGGCGCGGGGCGGAGAGGCGGAATGTTCAACTCCTGACTCGGGCGGAAGCGTGGGAGCCGCGCCGCGGGCAGCCGTCCCCTCGAACCCCGGTAGCCGTCCTGCCCTCGCCGCGCGCGGGGACTCGGCGCTCCCGGCTCTTGTTCGCGCCCGGCCTGGGAGCCAGGTAAGGGGCCAGGCCGGAGGCCGCAGCGGGGAGGGTGGGGGGGCAGGCCCATCGCGATCGCGACTCGTCCCGGCGTCGCGGCCCAGGCCCTGCCGCGGTCCGGGCCCCCGCGGCAGGCACCCCGGCCCGATCCGGGGCCGGCGTCCCGGGCTCCCGCGGCCTTGCGCGGCCGGGAGCGGCTCGGGAAGTTCGCGCGGATCCCATGCAGAAGTTGGCGCCCGGAAGAGTGGGGCGCAGCCGGGGCGTCTCCGGCCGTCTCGGCCGGGCGTGCGGCGCCTCCGGGTCTCCGCTTCCCTCTCCGGACGCCGGAGCGCCGGCCTCGCCGGCGGTGACCGGGCGTCCCTCGCGAGGCGAGGCGCGAGTCTCCCAAATCAGCGCAGGGTGCAGGCCGCTTCCCGGCAGAGGTGTTCGCGGGCGAGGAGAGCCCAACTTTTGCTTTCCTGCCAGCCGGCCCAGGAGCTCGCCTCCCGCCAAGGGCGCCCGCGCCAGCCCTGCGCGGTGAGCGTGGAGCCCGCGCCCTCCCGCACTTCGAGGGGTCTCCGGGCCTTCCGCGGGCGCCAGGGTGGCCCCTTCGCCGACCCGCTGGCGTCCCGGACTCCTGGGCCCGGGGAAGTGCACCAGGCCTGCGGGTAAAGGCTGAGGCGGCCGCCCAGCCGCGTTGGCTCCTGACAGCTTGCAGACAAACTTGAACACAAAACTGACCAGAGGACATTGAGTCGCTTACTGAACTGGGCCGTCGTTGTTAGAGTGCTGGAAATGTTCGTTTCTGAGGCGCCTCTGGGTCTTGCATAAGCACTGTTCATGGGGAATCTTAATTCCTAATTTTGTTACTTTAATAATGAAAGCAACCCATTTAGTGTCCTATTCCAGTGATATTACAATAAGCAGCTTCTCATGAATGATAGTGGATTAGAATCGACTTAGAGAATTAATTCGATGATTTTTGAGCTAAGGTGGTTGGTAAAGTATATTCATATTTTAACCTTAAAGCTGTTTTAAGAGAAACCTTGCTCTCCTGACCTCCGTTGAAATGAACAGCTAGGATTCCGTGGAACCAAATCGACAGACACATTTAGACAAAATGTAAACAAGAGATCCAAGACAGTTAACGTCTTCTTTGTAGAAGGCCCATCTCCACAGTGAAATATCATGTCATTTTTTGACTTTCAAAAAATATAGAATGGCTTCATTTTAATTACAGTTTTAGTCATTTGTGGAGCCTTTGTTTTCTGTTCCTCTACAATAGTGAGAGATTTGGGAGATTGTAAATGAATGTGAATTTAGTTTGTTTGGAAAGAGGAAATTAAGATAAAGAAACATGGTCTTTTAGAGCAATGTGCACTGTTTAATCTTTCACAATTTAATTTTTATTATAACTTTTTGGAGGTTATTTGGGGAGTTTTTTTTAAACTGGAAAATATTTTTGTTTATATCAAAAGTTTTAGTGGTAATAATTCCAGAGTAAATGACCATAATGGCAAGGACATTTTTTTCTTGTCTAGGAAAGCAAACAGATGATTGATCTCTTTTCCTTATTCTTTCAGGGAACACATAAGGACAAATTAAAAAGAGAGAAATATCCAAATATTAAGCACTGAGGATTTGGATCTAAAAATGGATGGTCAAAGATCTTGGGAACTAAGGGACCTTCTTGCCAAATAAGGATACTTGGCAGGCTATACTGTGTATTTTAAGTTAGCACAAGAGTGAGTGTTATTGGCAATATATTGGCTGAGTGCCTATCTGGAAAGAGCAGTGAAACTGATAGGACTTCAAAATTATAAACAGGAGTGAAGAGGGGCGTGGAGTGAATAATCTAGTCATCAGAGAAAACACTGGAGAAATTACAGTGATGTTTCATGAAAAGGGGTAGACATGGAGTGAAACTATTAGTGTGGAGTGAAAGAGAAAAGTGGATAGTTGATTTTAGAAATTGTTAGATTCAGAGAAAAGAAAGAGAATCACTGATTTAAAAAAAACAGAGTGTATATATATATATATATATAATCATTCTTGGAATAAGATAGCTTTATATCTGTATCCAGAGATGCTGGAAATCAAAATTAATTTGCATCATTTGCTTTCCATTTTATTTGACCCAGGACAGATTGACAGGATGTCCTATCTATCTGAATGCAATAGAAACAGCTCAGGCACCTTTTGGTATACTGCAGGGATGATTTAGGCTACTTCTTGTGTGGCTATTAACCTTGCCCCACTACACACAAATAAGCAGCGTTCCAGCTGTGACCAGAAAACTCTCCCTGGTAAGGAAAGAGAGCTGTAATGCTCAAGCTTAGATTGGTTTGACTGATATGTGGGTACTTTTGTGTCAGACCGTCCTATGGACAGCTGAACCATCGATTATGCCCTAATAGCAGTTAAATAATCCCACTACAGTAGAAGATGCTGTGAGAACAAAGCAGCCGGCATTTGACATCCTAATCCCAACATCACGATGGCTTCTAGGAAATTAAAGCCTCATGTTGAACTTTAGGTCAAGGGTAAGCAATCTAATAATTACTAGAGTAAGGAAAAGGTTTGTTTAAAGGGAGGGAAAGAAAAACACAAGTTGGAAGGAGAAGGCAGAATGATAGCATGGGGAAAATATGGTGGAAAAAATGCTGTGACTTTGAAGTCAGACCTGAATGTGAATCTCAGTTGTGTCATTTTTAAGTTAGGCAACTTTTACGTGCTTGATCCTCAATTTCCTCACATGCAAATTGGGGACAGCAATCTCTGCTTCATAAGGATATGAGACAGCACATGGAAATGCTTCAACCAGCACTCCAAACTTTAGCCGCCATCACTAAGTGGTAGAGAAGGGGTTTTCCACATTCTCAAGTTATGCTCAGAGAAAGCTGCCTGTCTCACTTGTTCCCAGCTAAGGCTTCCCTTGGTAGCCTGCCCTGTTTCCAGATTATACTAATGTGTACATGGAGGGCTAGCAGATTTTCATAACTCTTTTCTTGCTTTGCATATAAGGATTTCTAAAGCAGCTTTCTGCATACCTCTTGGTTTATACACAATTTATACACAGCTTTGTAATACTCTTGGGGAGGGGAAGGAGAATCTGAAAATTCATGCATTTAAATTTGAAGAATTTTGGAGCTATAGGAATAGTGGTTGATTATGATCTAGAAGACCAATATTGGAACCATTCTTACAGCTAATTTTGAGCACAGATTACCTTTAGGGACCAACATTCTTTATGGACTCATCTCTGGACCTCCAAAGAAGAAAATTTAAAAGAGAAGGCAAGGGTTGCTGCCTGAAGATTATGGAGTAAGTCTTTGCTGATTGAACTTTTCTACTAAAGGGGAAGAATGTATTCCTTCAGGGATCTGTTGGTATAATCATAAATACTTCTGGTGTAAGCAAGCACTTTCTCTCAGATCCTGCATTTAGTCTTAAAAATTTATGTGACCTTGGCATTCTTTTCTGTACTGTTTGACTTATTGAACAAACCGATACAAATGCCAAGCATGGTTCTTCCCCCAAATCTTAAAGAAAAATCAATGTTGTAAGATGTATGTTTGTTCATATACCTTCTTCACAGTGCTGGGTACTCCCCCTGAGGGAGCACCCGCATTTGAGGAGCTTGAGCCTGTATCTGGTAAATGGTACTGCACCGTTGAGCTTCACAGCCCCGCACGCTGCATGGGGTAATGCAGTTCCATTATGCTGAGAAAAGAATAGTGTAGGTAGTCATCCAAAGAGTTTTTTTTCATCCACAGAAAATAAAACCTCTTTGGATGACGGTCTACACTATTCTTTTCTGGGGCTTTCAAGGTCAGAAAAGCTCTTTGCTTTGGAAGTCAAGAAGAGGGGGAGATAGTTGTGGGATAGAAATGTAAAATACAGTTTCACCTTCTCAGCCAGTTTAGGAGGGGAAATTTAGGAGGACAGCCCAATATCTCCATTATTCCCATCACTGACATTGATCACCATGCTCCTCCACAAGGGAGGGGGCTCTCTATGTAGGTTCATGACTATATCCCTAAGAAGGGAAGGGAGAGGTTGGTTAGTCATGGTGTACTCACAGGGTTGGAGTGGGTCTTTACGAAACTCTTCATTCCTCTCCTAGTCTCCTCCCCAACTCCCCTTGAACAGTCTCAGTGATAAGGAACTCACTACTAGACAGGGTGGCATATTTTCCTGTTAGGCAGCTCTGATAGCCCTGAATTCCATCTGTAACTTGTCTACAGATAGTGTGGCCTCTGGCTCTGTGATGCATACTGTAGAGTCTTCTTTGGTCTTACCTAATTTTAATGCCCCAGGTTTTGTTTGTTTGTCTTCATGTTACTTCAAGGTTACCAAGTTTTAACGCTCATACTGCCCCTTCTTGGGGAACCTTCATTCTAGGTTTGTCCAAGATTGTACTCAGCCAGGAAGGTGAGATACTTTCTATTTGACAAGAGTAGAAATAAGAATAGAAACAAGAGCTGAGTAGAAGCAGGATCTTGACTGGGTGGGCTTATTGACTGAGTAAATCTTTCTTACTTATTAGCAGCTGCTTTCTCCCCACCCCAACCTGCACCCCCAACACCTGTGAATTCCTCTTCTAGCCAACTGATAGAAATATGCCCACTCTATGCTTTTGCTATAGTCAGACTCTGACCTCCTTCTCTTCCTCAGGCCTCCAATCATTCAACGCTCAAAACTTGTAATCGTTTGAACACGAGAAACACCTGCACCGACCCATGTCCTGGGTTGTACCTACTCGGGGTTTCCTAGCTAGGCTTCTGTTTGAGCAGGGACACATTTCCCCAGGGCATTCCTGGGCATCAGTACCCCTTCTCCCTACATTTCTGTTCCTCATGTATTTTGCTTCTAGTAACATTTCTGGCAAAAAGTATGTCATGGAAGTCTCTTTTCTTTAACTGAAGTATTTAACCCGTGCCTCAAGTAGAGGTTTATGTTCAGTTCAGTCGCCCGTCGTGTCCAACTCTTTGCAACCCCATGGACTGCAGCACGCCAGGCCTCCCTGTCCATCACCAACTCCCGGGGTTCACTCAAACTCATGTTCATTGAGTCAGTGATGCCATCCAACCATCTCATCCTCCATTATCCCCTTCTCCTCCTGCCCTCAATCTTACCCACCATCAGGGTCTTTTCAAATGAGTCAGCTCTTCACATCAGGTGGCCAAAGTATTGGAGTTTCAGCTTCAACATCAGTCCTTCCAATGAACACCCAGGACTGATTTCCTTTAGGATGGACTGGTTGGATCTCCTTGCAGTCCAAGGGACTCTCAAGAGTCTTCTCCAGCACCACAGTTCAAAAGTATCAATTCTTAGGTGCTCAGCTTTCTTTATAGTCCAACTCTCACATCCATACATGACTACTGGAAAAACCATAGCCTTGACTTGATAGACCTTTGTTGGCAAAGTAACATCTCTGCTTTTTAATATGCTGTCTAGGTTGGTCATAACTTTTCTCCCCAGGAGCAAGTGTCTTTTAATTTCATGGCTGCAATCACCATCTGCAGTGATTTTTGGAGCCCCCAAAAATAAAGCCTGCCACTGTTTCCACTGTTCTGCATCTATTTGCCATGAAGTGATGGCACTGGGTGCCGTGATCTTTTATTTATGTTTATATTATGTTTATGTTATTTATGTGATAAAGGAGAGAGTGGAGAAGAAGTGGACCAATAGCTGTTCTAGGTTTTAGACTTTTAAAGTTGGCTTCTCTTAGATACCCAGATCCTCTTCATGGTGCCCTGAAACCTATTCTAGACAAGATAGTCTGCTTTCTGTTGGCAGCTTTGGAGGAAGGAAGGCAACAGCTAGGGTAGACATAGTACTGGTTAGTTCTTTTCATACCTAGTCTCTAGTTAGTCTTACAGAACTTATGTATCATAGCAGAAGAGCAGTCCTGTTCAGGAACAGAATCTCTGCATCTTTGATCTTGATGTTATAAACAAGTATATCAAACCCAGAGCTTTCCTCCTTTTTGGAAAGACTTGCAGAGAAAAAAAAAAAAAGAATTGCAGAACTGTAATCCAAGTGGTATTGTTTTTATACACATGATGATAAAGCACATTTTTATTAGTTTATTCACTGATCTTCATTAAGGAGGCTGAAATAATGCTAGCATAAATAAATACTAGGGCAGCAAACTTGGCAAAGGAATTTGTTGAGGGTTGGGGTTTTTTTTTTTTTTGGTCATATTCAGGTCATGACAAAACAAATGAATTTTTTTTCTATATTGTATCAGAAAATAAACTTTTAACTTTACTTTTGTGAAGAGAGGAAATAGAGTAGTATAAGTAAAGGATAGAGAAAGGATCTGAATTGAGAAATAATAGGCCTGTATAAACCTAAAAGATAAAAAAAATCCAGAAAAAGTCCAGGAGTCTATTTTCTAATAAAGTTAATCCTTTTATAAGTAGATTTAATTTTTTTTTTTTAATTAACCAGTCCATCCTAAAGGAAATTAGTCCTGAATATTCATTGGAAGGACTGATGCTGAAGCTGAAACTCCAATACTTTGGCCACCTGATGTGAAGAGCTGACTCATTTGAAAAGACCCTGATCCTGGGAAAGATTGAAGGCAGGAGGAGAAGGGAATGACAGAGGATGAAATGGTTGGATGGCATCACCGACTCAATGGATATGAGTTTGAGTAAACTCTGGGAGTTGGTGATGGACAGGGAGGCCTGGCGTGCTGCAGTCCATGGGGTTGCAAAGAGAGGATTAAGAAAAAATATAAAACATACACAAAGAAACTTAGATACTGTAATAAGGATTTAGGAAATCAATGATACAGTAATCTATTTTTGCTCTGCAAAACTAATGGAGATATAGAACAATTCTGAAAATAAGGAGAGGAAAAGTATTGAGGAAAGCAATCCTAACTACAAAGGCTGAAAAGTAGATGGTTAAATATGATATCAAGCTTTCTTAAAATAATTAGGTAGCCATAGTTTCCATTTATTGAGTATTATGTACTGTGTGCAGGGCCCTGTGCAAGGCCTTTCAAGCATCTCCCACTTCGCAACAACCACATGGAATGGGTATTACTTTCAGGGAGAAAACTACTCAGAGAGGCTCGGTGTCCTGCCCAAAGCCTGACAGCTGGTCAGTGCAGATTTGCTACTGGAGCTAACTGGGTCTTTCTCTTGGATCAAAGCTATGTTGTGTTCAAATATCTGTTACTTGGAAATAAGACTTAAGAAGTCAAATAATACTGTGCAAACATGTAACTTTTGGACTATCAATTTTTAAATGGTAACAGAACAGATATTTCATTTATTGAGTCTGGAAATACCATGGTCTTGAGAAAAGTGATTGATTCAAGGTAACTAAGAGGTAGAAGCAGAGTTTTTATTTTTTTATTTTTTTGGCTGTGCTGGGCAGTTTGTGGGATCTTAGTTCCCTGAATCCGTGCCCTCTGCAGCAGAAGTGCAGAGTCCTAACCATTGGACTGCCAGGGAATTCCCTAGAGGCAGAATTCTAACTCACATCTATCTAATTCTAAACTTTATGGGTTTCTTTTTTCCTCTTTTTCAAAAATCCAGGACAAAAGTCCTCTTTTTTTTTGGACTGGAAGGCTAAAAACTTTGAAAAGTAAAATAACTTTCCCTTTAAGGTTTTCTTCTTATAGTTCCACTTTTGATAATAGGCTGATGGTACTATTTATGCTTTTAGCAATTAATAGTTTAAAAATATATTTCAATTTTAATTTAAGGAAAACAAAAAAATGTTTTGTTTGCACCCTGTGGCTTGCAGGATCTTAGTTCCCTAGCCAGAGATTGACCCTGGGCTTCAGGCAGTGAAAGTGCAGAGTCCTAACCTCTGGATGACCAGGGAATTCCCTAAGGAAATTTTTAAACATTAAAAAAATGTTACCACTACTAACATAGTTCTACTACTAAAGTAGTTACTAAAGTCTTACTACTTGAGGACTCTAGTGATTTGATTCAACCACTGAGTTAGTGATTTTCAGTATTTTCAGAGTTGTGACACTCTCTTATGCTTTCATTTTTGTCATATCCCTGTTCAACTTACTCTTCAGTGCTCTGTGGTAGATACTTATCCTTGGCATTTAAAACAGCTTTGAGAGTTTATGAAACCAAAGTTAGGATGCTACAGAATTAGGACTGGGAATTATTGCATGGAGGAAAGTTGTCTTTCTTGTGTAAAAGCAATTATTTTAACATTGGAGAATGACAGCATCATTTGATTGGGTGTACTATGTAAATACATTTATATGGATGACTTTTATTAAATTCTAGTGTCTTCACTGGAGAATACACCTAAAACTTTAGAACATAATTTGATCAGGTAGCAATCTTCCCCAAATTCTCTAAGTATAATTAATCTGTAACTCTGATTATCCTTTCTCCTGGTCATAAATTGATCCTCTTAGAATAATGATTTTCAAGGAGGGAAAGCTCAAAGGGAAAAGGAAATATATGTGGTCAGACAGTCATGTAGATGGCAGTGGGAATCTCAGTCAGGCTCTTTAACTAAGTCCATGACGCTTTGCCAAGCTTACTGGAGTGAAAACCTGTATTCATACACCCCAGAATTGTTAGTCTCTTTGGTAATCAGATGGTACTTAATTTTTTATGGTCCCAATAAAACAAGTAATTATATAGTTCCATTCATACACAGCCAGTTTCCAAAACGCAGGATGTATTACAAAGTGAGTAACAGTGATTCTGGGAAGAGCTGACTGGTTGGCTCATCTCAGAGTGAAGATCCTGAGAACTATGCTTCTCAGAGGTCTGCCTCTCGCTGGCATCTCTGAGTCAGTTTCAGATGGGACTGATCCTGCCTCAAGTTACCCTGGACTTGCTCTGTACCAGAGGGTTCAGATTTATTCATATCGATCTCATCCTGGTTCAGATCTCTGTTTGTTCTGGAAGGATTTCCTCCCTCCTCCTCCACATTCCTCCTCTTCTCTCCACCCTTCCCCTCTTCCTCCAGTCTCAGAGACACCTAACCCTAGAGATCCTGAATATACTTTTCTTAAAGTCTCCCAAAAAGCCTAGGCAGCTGTTTCCAGATCAGGATTTGCTTAGAATCCTTTGGAGGGCACTTATAAAAACTACAGTTCTCAGATTTTACCTAATCTGATTGTAATCTTTCTAGCTGCAAATGGTATAACAGGAATAACCAGAAGTTATTTGATTGGTTTTTGATTCATTCATTCAACACATATTTTTGAATGGAATAGGTGTGACGTGCTGGCTGCATAGTAGCTACTGAAGATTCATATGAAAATAGAAATGTGTTTCACTTTTAAAGAATTTATAGTCTGGTGGGAAGTAAGTGGGAAAGATGAAAGGATAAAGAAAGGGGCTGTGGCACAGAAAAAGGAGAATTAACTGTGCTCATGGGGCTCAGAGGAGATGGTCAGGGACATCACTGGGCAGGGAAAGGCATTCAAAACAGAAACCTAGCCTGGGCAGAGGTGTGAAGATGGGAAAGCATGTTCTGGGAACTGAAAATCTGTCCTCCTGTGTGTCTAGGGGGCTGGAGGAGGAAATAAGAAGTAAGAATGGCTATAAGTGGTAAAGAAAGATCACAAGGAAATTTTCTGGAATTAAAAGACCTGAGTCACAGATGGAGAGTATACTGAATATGCCACCAATGAATGAAAAAGAGTCACTCCTAAGCATATCCTATTAATTTCAGGATTCCAGGGTTGAATACCAGGTCCTAAATGATTTCAGAAAGGAAAGAATAATGTAAGCAGAATTGGTAACCAGAGTAACTTCAGACTTGCTCTACAGACACATTAGAAACTAGATAAGGATGAGGTAATCATTTTGAAATTATCAGGAAATAATTTCCTACCTGAAATTGCATACTACCAATCAAGACATTTGAAGACATATGGATTCTCCCCCCAAAACTGTGTTCTGGGCACTCTGCTCAGGTAGCTGATGGGAGATGTGCTCTGTCAAAGTAAGAGACTAAACCAAGAAAGGGAAACCAGGAGTTCCCACGGAGGAAAAGGTGAAGGATGCTGAGGATGATGGACAAGCCAGTGCAGTCAGACTTGGGAAGCCACTGCTTCAGCCAGACTGCTCAAGGGAAAGGTGTAGGAGAAGTGTCTCCCAGAAAAAAATAGACCCTCCTCCCCCGTTACCTGGTGTTTTTACTTTACTGAGAGGAGTTTTGCAGTTCAGAGAGTGTGAGGTGAATGCATTTTAGATGTATACAAAGCTAAGTGAAGTGAAAGTCACTCAGTTGTGTCTGACTCTTTGTGACCCCATGGACTATACAGTCCATGGAATTCTCCAGGCCAGCATACTGGAGTGGGGAGCCTTTCCCTTCTCCAGGGGATCTTGCCAACCCAGGAATTGAACCCAGGTCTCCCGCACTGCAGGTGGATTCTTTACCAGCGGCTAAACAAACAGCAGAAACCAAACCGGACAACTAATAACTCAGGGAGAAATGAACAATTATCCAGGAAAGAAAAAGTCATTGAGTCCTGCTCAGCACTCTTGGGAATAATGTTTACCTTGCCAGACTGCTGTAAACAGTGAATATTGACTTAACCGAATGTTACAGTAGAGCCGGAAGCTTGGAGGATAGGGCATGTGTGATGTGTTTGATGTAAGGAGGTAAAGGATGGGGGATGAAAACTAATCTTTTTCTTCCACAGGGAGAAGCGAATAGGTAATAACTAAAATGGAACAATCAGGAACTAGCTATATAAACACACTTTTAGAAATGTACTAATAGATATAAAAATATCATATGAAATATAAATATCAGAATAAAATCCTAAGTGAGTTGAAATTAGTTCCCCCTGAAGAGAGAATTGGGTGTGAGGAGGGGTAGGATAGGGGAGTTCTATTTTTCATTTTTTTTTTTATAAAAGTAAAAATAGTAAACATATAGTATTTATAACACCAAGGGACTCTTACAAGCAGTGTTTTGCATTTTGTTGAACAAACATTTTGCAGATAAGAACAAACTTGCATGTTCTATGTACCTATCTTTGGCATGGTCTTAAATTTTGTGTTTTGGGGGGTCTTTTTTTTTTTCCTCTAATTAACAAAATATGAATCGAAGCAAAAGTTAAGTAACATTTTTGCCTCAAATATGTATGACTGTATTTTGATACTATATTATATTTACTTATGTAGATTCTAAAGCTATCTTTTAACATTCAGAGGATAAACAGTCTTCTCTCTTGCCTTCATCCCAAAGTAGAGTCAAGTTTGACTTCACTTAGGAAATCAGCATTCTTCAGTGACCTGATGCTCCTAAAATGGATTGGCTAGTCAGCAGCACTTTAAGATCTATAATAGATACAAATTTGTACTATCATGTGTAATAGATATCAATTGCCCCTCCTCCTTTTTTCTTTTGAAAATAATCAGATTCCACAGAAAAGTTAGTAGGATGCTCGTATACTTGTCACCTAGATTTACCAGTTCTTAACACTGAGCTGGATTTGCCTCCTTCCTTTCTGTACCCATTCCCCTTTTTTTTTTTTTGGAGGGTGAATGGGGAGTCGAACTATTTTAAATTAAATTGGAGATATCATACTTTGATACAGCACCCAGTACATCTTCCAAGAACAAGGACATCCTTCTACAAAACCAAAATACCATTATTTGCCATACAGAAATAGTATTATCTAATGTATCTAGTTATTGTTCACATTTCCCTAAAATCCTCACAATTGACTTCTGCAGTTTTGAGGGGATCCAAAATCTAGTCAGTGATCATGCATTGCATTTCGTTCGTCATATTTCTTGAAGTCCTCCATGTACTAGAAGCTTCTCTGCCTTTTAAATCATGACTTTGACAGTTATGAAGAGACCAAGGGAGTTGTTTTGTAGAATGTCCTGTACATATGGGTTCATCTTTTTGCTCCCTCAGTATAAGATTCTGATTTACAATTTGGGAAGAATGTGTCTAAAAACTTCTTTATCCATCTGCTTTTTTGGCGGGTTCAAAATTTTAGACCTTCTTGTTCTTGGTTGTAGGTTTTTGTTTTGTTTTTGCTGCTAATTTGTGGTTAGGCATAGAGTGTGAAGAATTACCCCTTACCTGGAGAATAGTGGAACTCCTTAGACTGCAGAAAATATCACTGTAATCTCTGTGAAAGGTAATCTGTTCCCTGGAAACAAGCATAATATTTTTTTTTTAAACATTCTTGGCAGAGATCACTGGATGACTTAATATATTGTAATCAAGGGCAAATTTTCTGCTCTTTAATTAAGTTCTGCTACAGGACACAGTCCAGGGAGCCACTTCTGGAAAACACTTGGCCAGCTCTTCTCTCATCCCAAAGCTGACCACTTGCTTTTGGAATCCCAGCCCCAAGCGTGCGTTCTGTTTGCAGTGTTTGGGCCCTCCTGTGCCAGCATGCTCAGATGCTTAGGTTATGTATATTTTATGTTAAGTGAGTACAACGCAGAGAGATGGCATGCCTCAGATGCCAGAAGAGCTGTGCAAGCCTCCTGCTGAGAGCACACTTCCCGTTTGTCTTTGCGGTGGGAGAGAGACCTGGTTACACGGTAGCCTTTAGGCAGAGCTGCTGGGGATGTGCAGGAAGTGCTGTTGCAGGCTTTGTCCAGGGGGGAAATCTGAGCCATTTCTCTGGGGACAGCTGTGTTTCAGAGTCTGGACAGGTTGCTCTTGAATTTTGCTCGGGCTACCAGGGTAAGTGTTTTCATGTTGATTTGTTTATACGTCTGCTTTTTTTCCTCCTAAGTCCTCAAGGCTCTTTGTGGAAGCACCACAGGACTTGGTATACATTAGCTAAAGTGGAATTCAGAGGTTTCATTCTAATGTGTTTCTAATCCAGCTTTTTTTTTTTTTCCTTTCCCTCTGCAGATTTTGTGGAAGTATAATACTTTGTCATTATGAGATGTCGTCTCTCGGTACCTCCTTTGTGCAAATTAAATTTGATGACTTGCAGTTTTTTGAAAACTGCGGTGGAGGGAGTTTTGGGAGTGTCTATCGAGCCAAATGGATATCACAGGACAAGGAGGTGGCTGTAAAGAAGCTACTCAAGATAGAGAAAGAGGTAAGGTCTTTTCCTGCTATCAGAAGTGGTCATGAAAGCACTTATGTAAGCTTTTCAACCTAGAGTCAGAGGTCACAGGCTGCCAGGGACCTAGCAGAGCCTTCGGGGCTATCCCATGAGGCTGCTTCCCAAATTTCCATTCTGGGAGCCCCATAAATAGCAATCGGTGCCACGTGTGCTGTAGGGTTGAGTTTTACTAGGGGTCATCTGAACTGAGAGGATTTCTTTCCATGGCGTGCAAGACCGAATGTTCTCTGAGCTCTTGTCCTGGGGAGGTGAGCGCTCAGGTCTTCCCAGACTTTAGGCTTTGCCCTGGGTCAGCCAAAAGGGGTCAGTAAAGAGTAGTGTGTAAAGTTTTCATCCCCTTTCCACTTTCTGGTGAATTTGTGGTCCCCAGGACTTGTCTTTTTGAAAAGCAAAAAGCATTATTTCTCTACTGAAATAGAAGCAATACTAGCTTCTTGGATTTCACCTCTACTTGAAGTGCAGAGTGATGGACTTTGTTTAATAAAAGTGCTACACAGAGAGCTGCTCTACTTGTAAAATTAGGAAAAAAAGTTTGACTTTCAGAGTCTGGAATTGGTGCTGCTCCTAGTGGAGCTCAAAACTTGTACACAGCCCCTTCATCTTTCTTAGGAAAGTGACACAGCATCGTCCCCACGTTCAGTTTGGTACCCAAACCCCACAGTAAAGCTAGCTGCAGAGATGACTTCAGGAGCTCAGGGTGTCCGTAACTGTAAATAGCTACCCTCTGGAGTTTGCCTCGGTCAGTTCTATTTATGCCGTGTTTTTGGCTAATTATTGTTCTTTTCAGTACGTTTTTAAAGTGAACTTTTCCGTAAATATCCTTTAATCGCCCTGAATGATTTCCTTTTTTTCATTAACTGCTGCCAGGGAACCACAGCAGTTGATCCAGAAAGGAAACTGAAACGGCCAAAATAGAAAGTGCTTTGTGTCGTTCCCTCCTAGCACTGCTTCGTGACTGTGTGACCAGCAGTTGTGTTTATGATTTGTGAGCCCAAGCCAGAGGACTAAGCTACCTCTGCCTTGGGGTATCTGTAGGTTGTAGAAAGCATTAAAAAGTGATAGCTTTTAAATGTGTGTGAATGTGTGCTCCAAATCACAAGGCTACACGTAGAAAAAGTTTTCTCCCAGTCATGTGTTGACCAACACATTTTTAATAGTAGCCAAATAATACAATTATTTCTTACTCTGGAGTTGAACCTATCTTTTTTTTTTTTTTTAAATCTGGTGAACTCTTGAGCCCTTTATAGGCAGGCATTGTTGTACTCATTGTGTAGGTTGGGAAATAGAGCTTTGCGAAATATGTACAGCTGCCCCAGTAGGGGTGGATGAAATCCAGATCGGACCCCCTATTCTCTAGTTTTTAATTCTGAAACCTCTAGTTTGACCAGGTAAGAACAGATAATAAACCCGGTTCCATCAAATTTATATTCAAAGAAGTATTTAAGTATGCTAATATTTTTAAGCATCATACGACTTCAGTACAGTGAACATGTTCTTATGTGATTGTTGGATATGAGAAAGACTTTGAGATGTGAAACAAATTTTGATAGGAAAACAGTAATGGCAATGCATTCACTCCACCACCATCCATACCCAGTACCGTTTTTTACTGTCTGAGAGAGAACCAGGAAATTGACAGAGGGAAGCACAGGAGTGAAAGCAGGAACTGGGAACTGCCAAATCCTGCTCTTGTGTAGATATTTAACTTTGAGTGCATATCATTCAGAATTGGAGCTGATTACGGTAAACCACAGGAGCACGCCTCATAAACTTCTAAGTAGGAAAAACAGAAACTCAGTTTCAGCTTTGGGGCTCGGTTTAGCCAGTGACTGTGAGTGATAAAGACGCACGCTAAGTTATTGCAAAGTGTCTCCACACTGACTTAATGTGTGTTCAAGATGTCAATAAGTTTGACTAGGGGTTGACAGTTATTGGAAAGGAAATATGCATTTCTTATGTAAATGTTTGTTATACTTTATGAACTATGTGTTGGCTTGGTGGCTAGATGTTTTCTCAGTGATAAGATAAAGGTTATAAGCTCTGGATTTTTTCCAGTTTATAGATTCAGTCCTGTGTCACTTGGTCCTTTTTGCAAATGAATTTTAGAAACATTGAAACATTTAATAAATATTTGTAGCTCACTCATGGAGCTCTTTAAGAATGACCTAATGTCTGGTTAAATATATATATGTTCTGTGGAAGGTAGAAAAAGTATATATAACTCTAATTCTGCTTATGTGGGCATATAGCGGAATGCTGTTTATTTTCACTTTTATTTGTGGACCTCTACTTTAGTGAGTATAGATTACTTTTCTGATTTAGGGGAAAAAAAAAAAAAGAAAAATGGCATTTACTTAAAATTTTGGTAGTCCTTTACAACTTAGTTTTTTAAAATATTCATCCATTTGCTTTGTTTTTTAGATTCTACCTATAAGTGATAGCAATAGGATTTGACTCTGCGTAACTCATTTCACTGAGCTCTCGGTCCATCCATGTTGTTGCAAATGGAAAAATTCCATTCTTTTCTATGACTGAGTAGTGTTCCATTGTGCATATATACCACATCTTCTTTATCCATTCATCTGTTGATGGACACTTAGGTTGCTTCCATATCTTGTAAAACTTCATTGTTAAAAAAATCTTTACACCTAGTGAAAAACTACAAGGAGGTACCGTGAATTGTAGCATATCATTCCTCTAGAATCACAGCTAATTAACATTTTGCAACATTTGCTTTCTTTCTATATATTATCGATTTAGGTATGTTCATACATATTTTCTAGTGAACATAAGGGTAAATTGCAGATGCTATGTACCTTTATCTCTAAATACTTTAGCTTCTCTGAAGAACACAACTATAATGCAGCTATTGGACATTTAACAGTGATTCAGTGGTACCTATTATACAAGTCTATTTTCAGATTTTTCCTATTGTCCCAATAATGACTTTTTATGGCATTTTTCTTTCCCCAATCCAGAATCACATACTGCATTTCGTGATAAATCTATTTAGTCTGTTTTAATCTGCAACAATTTCTCTGCCTTTCTTTGTTTTTTAAACTTTGACATTTTTGAAGTGTGCTGGGAAGTTTTTGTAGAATATCCATCATTTGGGGTTAATCTGATTTCCTTTCCCTCTCGCCTAGTTTAGGTTATGTAGTTTTGGTAGGAATGCTATATAACAACTCATGTCCTTGGCAGATCTTAATGGAAGACCTATTATGTCAGTTTGTCCCATTATTGGTGACATTAATTATGAATCTTTGATTAAGAGAGGCTCACCCAATTTCTTCCCAGTAAAAATACCTGTTTTCTCTTCATAATTAATAATTAAGATATTGATAGATACTTTGAGGTTATGTAAATATCTTCCCTCAACAAATATTACCCAATGTCTTTAGCATCCATTGGTGACTCTTGTTTGAACCAAATATTATTATGACAGTTACAGTGTAGAAAGAAAAAGGTTCTAGCATAAATGAGAGCCTTTCTTCCTTCCTTTCTTCACTTGTTTATTGATTCATTTATTTATTTTACTGATCCATTTTTTTAATCATTTCATTGTAGATTTAAGGATTCTTTTTCAAATTTGGAATGTTACAGTTCACTACTGTTGTTATTCACTTTCATGCTTAAATTGTTCCCAATTTAGCAAGTAAGAGTCCCTCCAATTTGGCTCCTGTGTCCTTTTGATGTGTCGCCATCGTTTTTTCAGCCTTTCCTTACTCCCTGACATGAAAAGATGCTCCAGGCTCAGTTAGTTCCATTCCTGGAGTCAGCCATTTCTTCAGGAAACCCTGATTCAGGGTACCTGATGTGGGAGTATGACATTCAGAAACCTAGATTTGGCTAACAGGTTTGCTTATTGTAGACTGTTTAAAAAGGAGCCTTTGTCCTTTTGGGAGAACAAATGGTCATAGATAACTTTTATTTATGGAAGCATTTAATTACAGTTGAAATATCATATATCTGGATAGTTATGAGCTGTGATACACTCCTATTAGAAATGTAAATTGTTACATGTTTTGGGGAAAAGTTTAGCAAATATATAAAAAAATCTTAAAATGTTTCCTTCCTTTGAGCCAGAAATTTTACCTTGAGAACTTTATCCTGAGGAAATAATTTGAGATATGCAGGAAGAAGGATCTAATACGTTGCTTATTTCAAATAATAATAAAGAATTGGAAATAATTCAAGTGTCCTACAACAAATTATCTTTTAAATTATGCTACATTCTTACCCTTCCTCCCCCCAAAATGTGAAAGGTGATGATTGCGTTAATTAACATGATCATGGGAGTCATATCACACTGCACAGTACATACGTATATTGAAGTCATCATGCTGTATACTTTAAACATATTACAGTTCTACTTTTCAATCATACATAAATGAATATGAAGAAAATTATGCTACATCTGTACAGTAGAATTCCATTGCATTTGGAAGACTACTTAAAAAGCTAGAAAAATACTCATATTGCTAAGTGGTAAAAACAAGTTACAAAATAACACATACACTATCATCCAGGTGTCTTCTTGGTGTCTGTGTGGTATTTTTATTATACTTTCCTTTGTTTTTCATATTTTTCTATGCTGATTTCATATTTCTTCCCCCCTCAACATTTTATTATGAAAATTTTCAAATGTAAAGAAAAGTTGAAAGGGTAAAATTGAACATCTGTATGTCTGCCCTGTAGGATCTGTTATTAGCATAAACACTCGCTTTATCATATGCGTGTCTGTGTATTCTTCCATCCATCAGTCCATTTTGATGCATTTCAAGATGAGTTGCAGGTGTCAATAGTTTGCTTTTAAATATTTTGGTGTGTGTATTATTACCAGAGTTATTATGTGTTTGCAGGCTTGTTTTCTTTTGAGATAAAATTGCATACAGTGAAATACACATATCACTATGTTTTGACAAATGTAAACACAGTGTAACCCATATATTTACAGAAAAAAAACTCAACAAAATTCATAGTTCTGACAACCTTTGTCACTTTCTAAGGATGTTCAAGTGAATTAAGTTTTTTATAAGCCACTTTAGTAGGTCACAACTCACAAATTTTCCAGTCTCCGTATGTGCTTTTTAAATATTTAATGTTCACGTCTCCTTGCTTTCCCATAGCAGTGCTACAGGATTTTCAGTGGTAATTTAGTTTGTTTTTATTAGTTGCAGATTTGCTTATAGATGCTATTTACTTTTGTTAAAAAAAGTTTTCAGTAGGAAAACATGGTTTGATCTTAAGCTCATATGCCAAAGGTAAGAAAAGAAGTCATTATTGTATCTTTTTGGTAAATTCCCAATAAGCTGAGATCAAACCAGACTGCTTAGGCAGAAATTGAAGCAAGGGAGTGGAGAGGGCAGAGGAAGACACCATGGATCCCGGTGTCCTCTTTCCAACCCCCGACCCAGAGGAGAGCAGCCTCTGCACTAGCGGTTCATCATCTTCACAGTGTGAACCAGACAAGTCTGTACCTGGCACTTTTTTCCTGTCTGAGAGATGGAAGCCTACAAGCATTTGTAATCTATTGATATTTAACCAAAGTAGGAAACCAGATTTAACTTTAAGATTTGAAGGAAACAGTCTTCTCCAAAAGAATAAAAAGGAAGCAGAATCCTCAAAAGCTGAAATATGAGACCTTTTCTTCAATTGCTTTGCCTTTTATAAAACCCCATTTCCTTTATTAAAAAATTTTTTTTCTTACCAAATTTGATTCTTCTGTGTGCGTGCATGCTCGCTAAGTCACTTGAGTCGTGTCCAACTCTTTGCAACCTCATGGACAGTGGCCTGCCAGTATTCTCTGACCGTGGGATTATCTCCACAAGAATACTGGAGCAGTTTGCGATTTCCTCCTCCAGGGGATCTTCCCAACTCAGAGATCGAACCTGCTTCTCCTGCATTGGCAGGCAGATTCTTTACCACAGAGCCACCTGGGAAGCCCCTTCACCATTGTAGAAATATTGAAAGCCAGATAAATTCAAGATTCAAAACTTTCCCACAGTGTAAATATTTATAGGTAGAGAGAAAAGATAAAAATATCAAAACTGGTCATAAGAACAGGAACTCTCTAACTTTTTATATAAAGGGGGAAATACTGGTGTGAGATAGATAGAAAATGCAATAGAAATTGAAATAGAACTCAGAAGGACCTTTAGTAAAAATAAGAGCTTTGATTATATAGATCTTATCAACATGACAGCATTTAGTGATCATAGAAGTCTGGCTAATGTTGTTGCCATCTTATTAACCCTTGAGAGAGCCTTTTTCCTCTTCTTTGCAGTTCTGTAGATGACTTTTTGGGCTTCCCTCATAGCTCAGTCAGTAAAGAATCTGCCTGCAATGTAGGAGACTTGAGTTCGATTCCTGAGTCAGGAAGATCCCCTGGAGAAGGCAATGGCAACCCACTCCAGTATTCTTGCCTGGAGAATCCCATGGACAGAGGAGCCTGAGGGGCTACAGTCCATGGGGTTGCAAAGAGTCGGACACGACTGAGTGACTTTCATTTCATTTCATTCATTTCAGCTGATGTTTTAGTGAATGAATAATTTGCATTCACTTAATTGTAGGAATGCTGTTTTGCTATTTTCTCCCATCCTTGAGCACAATAAAGACTATTTACTATTATAACACTATTTACTTTCTTTGTAAATCCTCTCAGCTTGTCAATGTATCGGTGGGACCAATAGAAACAAAAATGAAACATCTTGGATACTTGATAAACTGCCGTTGAGTTATGGTATCTTTTCTGTGATAATTTGTCCAAAATGGTGCTCAAGAATTGCCACTTGATATTTTTAAACATCAAGAGGGTGAACTTAAGGATGCCAGAGTTACCATTTTAAGTTGCTGTTTTCAGATGCCCCAATTCTTAGTGCCTTATTTATCTGTTATAGTATCTTCACATAACTAGTCTCTTCCTTTTCACTCAGAAGTCCCTTCATGAGTATTATTAAGATAATCCCAGCCAGGATTTTTCTGTCTCCAATCAGAATTTACCCATTCTGTGGTCTATTCTTTTAGGTCAGTGGTTCTCAAAGTGTGGCCCCTGGACCAGTAGCATCAAGCATCACTTGGAAATTTGTTACAAATGCAAATTCTTGGACCTCACTCCACACCTACTGAGTCACGGGGACCTGGGGCCTGGCAATCTGTGCTCTAACAGGCTTCACACATGTTTCTGATGCCCCTGGAACTTTAGGCTATACCTAGCCCAGTCAGGTCAGGTGCAGGCATCAATATGTTAACTCCAGTTTGGAATTTTAGGCACCTTGTGCAACTCGTGGTGAAGGGATTATTGCTGTTGGAGGCTTTTGAGACCCTTAATTCACCATGCTCAGGTGAACCTCCCGTGCACAGGCCCTGCTCAGCAATGTCATTGGACATAATGAACTCAAGGCAGTCTTAGGAACATCAAACAGATGGGAACCTCAGGCAAGCACCTTCAGATTCCAAACCGTTTTCACTTGAGTCCTCATCTGACCTTCCAGCGTTGCCTTTAATTTTCTGACCTGAAACCACCTCTACCCCACCATCCACCTGTTCTTCTGTCCTACTTTCCATTTCTGTAACCTCATCCGTGTTCTTTCCCTCACCTCTAATATCTTTGTCTTCTCTGCCTGAGCAGGTCCTACTCATTCTTCAGCGTTCATTTCTTCCTTCTCTGTGAAACATTCTCAGGTCCCACAATCATAGTTTTTCTCATACCAATTAACGCTCATGTGCTAATCCAACATGTGAATAAAACTGCCTTGTGACTCTAGAATTACTGTAAGGGACTGTCACTTGACTTTTCACATGAACATGTCTTCTCATCTGAAAAGTAGGGCTAAGACCGTACCTCCATGCTGGGGTTGTCGAGAGAATTAGTTGACTTAATGTATCCAGAAGAGCGCCTGACTCCAAGGAAGACTTGGGTGACTGTTCACTGCTTGTTGTAGCTTTACAGCCATGCTGTAAAGTCAGAATAGCAGATATGCGTCATGTTTTGTAAAAACTTCCAACTTGTTGGTTCCTAGAACTTCTGTTGAGAAAGGGTCAGAGACCGCATTTACACTCTGCAGGAAAGAGCTGTGCCGAGGTTTAGCATGGGTGTGGAGTGGCAAGAGTGTACACGCTGTGTATTCAGCACCTCTGGTGGGAACTCTCTGCGGGCAAGAAAAGCCATTGCCTTAGTCACTGACGCTGTCACCAGCCTGCGTGTCATCGCTGTACCAAGTACAGCTACCACTGTGAGTGGTGACTTGGCTAGGGGCTTCCATCACGCCCTCTTCCTCTTCACAGTTGCATTACAAGATTATAACCCCCACTTGGTGGATCAGAAATCAAGACTCAGAGTCTTGGCTAATCTAAACAGCACCTTTCTTGCCGATCTCACAGCACCTGGCCCTGTGCCTTGCTCAGAGTCAAGTATCTGTTCCTTGGTGCTTGGGATCAAATCCTATCACTGTAGACATCCCTCTCATTCATCCTGTATGGATATGTCTACATTTTCTTCCTTTTTCCTTGAGCTGTGAAGAAGATAGAGCACATCTGTTTTCATTGTATCAACTGTACCACTCTCATTTAGCTACACAGTAACAGTACTCTCAGCTATTAGTTTGTTTTTATAAATGCCTTTGCTTTGGTACCTTTTTTAGACTGGCATGCATGCCATTTTTGCTTAGGGAATTTTAAACATTTCACTGTGCCATGCTTTGACTTTGTACTACATACCTAAATCACTTTGAATTAAAGAATAAGCAATTTTAAATAATGGAATAATGAATCACTTTATTTGATCATTATGCAGTCACTACTCCAGAGGTATATATAAAACAGCTATCTATCACTCAGCTGTTTTCTATGAGATGTTTCTGTTACTGGGAGCTTATAAGACATCCCAAAGTGAACTGCTATAAAGAGAAACAGAAAATTGGACACATGTTGAACAAATATGTAAATTAAATGAGTAAGCATGGTACTACTGATATGTCAGAACCTAACGCAAACCTTTTGGAGAGGTAAACTTACAGTGAGGAAAAGCTATAAGAATGGCTTCTCCTGGGGCCAAGAGGACTTTAGAAAGTTACCTGAATTACAAATGACTTTCTTACTATGTGATGTGAAATGCAATTAAATTAAGACAAACATCACTCTATGATATTTCAGATCATTGATTTGACTATAAAAGTCTTTTCTCTTTGCAATCAAAAGCCCCCATTCTTATTTTTGCTTCTCATTTAAATTTTTAAAAATTCTTTCAGAACTTTGTCAGATTATATATTTACTTGCCTGTGAGGTTATTTTTGATTTGCCATATATAACATTGTTACAATTATTTCAGCTTTTCATTAAAGTTATTATTGATCTCAGTATACTAGGCAATAAACATTTCAGTTAAAAATTTTTCTCCAGCCATGTTCTAAGTATTGAGCTGAAATCAAACCAATGAATGTATTCCAGTAAAGCTGTTATATCCTGACTAACTGGTGCTATGCAAACCTTGGCCTTTGCTGCTAGAAGAAAAATAGTATGAAGAACATATTTAATTTTTGAGAAAACACAAAGCCTAATATAGAGAGAATAATTTAAAAACTGAAAAATTGGAGACTTTAAAACTATCTGAAATATTCACAAGTGAATATTCACAAATATTCACAAAACTGTCTGAAATACTTATGATATTTCAGATAGCTTTTAAATCGATATGATTGATCTCAGTCTTCAGAATAGAATTGTATTACTTGGGTATTAGAAAGATGCCTAGAATTTTCTTCTCTGCTTTCTAGTGAAGGCGAGAAGTCACTCACATGAGAGTCCCTAAGACAGAGATCATCATATCAATTTTTTTTCATTCATGCTTGATTCCTGCTCCTGGTTAGAACAACCAGTTTCTGTTTGATTGCTGCCACTGATGACATGTGCGATGCAGGCTCTTCAATTTTGGAATAACTTAATTCTTAGAAAGTCCTTTATAATGTAACTTCCAGCCATACATAGTGGTCTCTTTCTCTGGGGCCATACAGAACAAATCTTACCCTCTTCCTCTCATGTGTCTGCTTCTTGAGCCCACAATCTGTATCTGATTGATTTTTTTTTTAACTCTGCATTGTACCCAGCCCACCATAAATAATTAAGAAATAGTTAGGAAATAAATAAAGAAAGAAACCTTGTGATCACATCTCAGCTTTCTCTTCTTTTGCAAGATTTTCGGGAAAGTTTTGCTCTTCCTGAATCTACAGAAAAGAACAGCCTGCGTCCCTAGTGTACTTCATTCTTCACCTCTTCTTCTCCGTGTTTGGCTGATTTTTTGAGTTCTAATAAATTAGTTTGTCTTTGAATGAAAGGTTCTGCTCTATGGTAGTTAGGCAGGATTTTCCTGACCGTGGTTCTTATCTGGTTTGTTGTTTTTAACATGTTTCCAGGAAAGGAATCCAAGATGCTTTTTCTTAGCTGTGTTAATATCAGATGTTCATGATTCATGACCTGAGAAAAATTAAGGTGTCGTAAATGAAATGAGACCATCGGAATCTAAATGACTTGACAATATGACTCCTGTCCCTGATACTATTCTTCAGGAGAAGAGCGCTTGGTAAAATTAGCTGCATTACAGCAGTTACACTGATAAGGATGGACATGTCTGGTGAGTGTTCGTGTAGGCTGTGCTCAAGAAGGGGACTACACAGCTGGTCTGCTTTTGAAGACAGATTATTATTAAGCAATTAATGAATAAAATCAGTTTATCTCGCTGCATTTTAAAAACGTCTAGAACAGTGCTTCCTTTAGTGGGAAAACAATTGGTTTTGTTATTCTAACTATAGTTGTAGAGTCTGTCTTAAGATGTATGTGCGTGCTTAGTCGCTTCATTGTACCCAACTGTTTGTGACCCTGTGGACTGTAGCCCACCAGTCTCTTCTGTCTTATCAGATTCTCCAGGTAAGAATACTGGTACGGGTTGCCGTGCCCTCCTCCAGGGGATCTTCCTGACCCAGGGATCGAACCTGTGTCTCTTTTGTCTCCTGCCTTGGCAGGCAGGTTCTTTACCACTAGCACCACCTGGGAAGCCCCTACTAAAGAGTATATTAAATCACTATAAAGATCTTTACCGTTGTTAAATATAGGCTGAACTTAGTGACTCACTTCCAAAGACTAGAGTATAGAAAAAGAAAAATTGGTAACTTTATAATGGACAAATCTTGCAAACATCACCTTAACCACATGATCAGGGTTAATACCACTAGTGTTAAGTCAACATGGTAACCTGTCTCCAAAAAGATATGATGAGAAAACCACTTCATCTCTCTGGTCCTCTTCCCTTCAAACCCATAACCCCAGTCTAGTATGAGGAAAATATCAGATAAACCCAAATTGATGGACATTCTATAAGATACCTGGCCATCACCCTTCAGCGTTATTAAGATCTCGGGAAACAAAGACCAAGAAACTGTCACAGTCCAAAGGAGCTTGATTGAGGCATGATGACCAAACATAATGTTATATCCTGAAATGGATTCTAGAACAGGAAAGAAAAAAAGACATCAGTGTAAAAAAAAAAAAAGACAGCAGTGTAAAAAATGGTGAAATCCAGATGAGGTCTGGAGTTGAGTTAATAGTAACATACCAGTAATGGTTTCTTAGTTCTGATTAACGTTCCCTGGTGATGCAGCATGTTGAAATGAGGGGAGACAGGGTGAGAAGAACCATCTGCATTATCTTCTTAAATTTCCTATAATTCTAAAATTGTTCCAAAGTAAAAAATTTATATCAAAAAAGTAAAGAAAAACATAGAGCAGAGGAAGGGGAATCAGGAGCACCAGCAGGGAGCTAATGTTGCCAGTTTATAGGGGCTGATCTGGGTAGGCCTACTTGGGAAGGTGGTCTTTGAGTAAACACTTGAAGTAAGAAAGGGAGCCACGTACTTACACGGAAATAAAACAGTCCAGGCCTAGGGAACATGCCGATGCCAGGTGGGAGTGTGCTGGTATGTTGGGTAATAGCAGAGAGGCCATGCTGCCTGAGTGGAGTGAGTAAGAGGGAAGAAACAGGAAATGGGGCCGGAGAAGTAAAAAGGCCAAGCAAGATAGGGCCTCTAGGCAATTGTAAGAGCTTCTGATTCCAATTAGGAGGAATTGGTGAGCAACCAGTGCTTTGGAGTAGAGAAGTGAAATGACTAATGTTTTGATATGACAACTCTGGATACTTTGTGAGTTAAGACTGTATGGGGCAGAGGCAGGGACAGAAAGACCAGTGGGGTTATAATCCAGACAAAGAGATGTTTGTGGCTGGGCCCAGGAAGGTTGCGTTGGAGGCAAAAAGAAGTTGCACTTGAGGGGTATTTTAAAGGTAGTTCTAGCCAGATTTGCCAGTCATTGGACATGCTATGTGAAAGCAGAGTCAACAACTCTCACAGGTTTTGCACCGAGGCAATGGAAAGATTTATTTGCCATCTTGGGAGATGGGCAAGATCATGGGTGGAGCAGGTTTGTCAGAGCAGATAAAGAGTTCCTTTTTGATACTGGCAGTGAACTAGGGAAGGAATTAACCATCTAAAAAATACTATATACAATGCAACAAAAATATGAAACAGTTGGAAATAACCCAAATGTCCATAGACAGGTGAATGGATAAACAAAATACTGTGTATGCTGCTACTGCTGGTCAGTCACTTCAGTCGTGTCCGACTCTGTGTGATCCCATAGACGGCAGCCCACCAGGCTCCGCCGGGCCTGGGACTCTCCAGGCAAGAACACGAGAATGGGTTGCCATTTCCTTCTCCAAGGCATGAAAGTGAAAAGTGAAAGGGAAGTCGCTCAGTCATGTCCGACTCTTCGTGACCCCATGGACTGCAGCCTACCAGGCTCCTCCATCCATGGGATTTTCCAGGCAAGAGTACTGGAGTGGGGTGCCATCGCCTTCTCCGAATACGGTGTATAATTAATTGAAATTACACTCCTCATTCCTTTAAAAGGAGTGTGATTCTGATACATGCTACAACATGGATGAATCGTGAAAACAGTATGCTAAATGAAATAAGCCAAACACAAAAGGACAAATATTGTGTGATTTTTAATTACAAGAGATACTTAAACTAGGCAAACTCAGATACAGAAAGTAGAATAGTGGTTACCATTAATATCAGCTGTGGAGAGTGGGGAATTGTTTAATTGATACAGAGTTTCTATTTAGGATGATAAATTCTGGAGTTTGATTAATGGTGATGATTGCACAACAGTGTGAATGCACTTAATGCATCGTACACTCAAAATGATTAAGATAGTAAGTTTTATATATGTACCCCAACTAAAATATAAAGTTTTATTTATAAAAAAAATAAATGAAAAGCTAAGGGATACATTTAACAAAAGAATTGTGCAGTGTCTTTATGTGAAAACTATAAAACATTGCTGAGAGGAATGAGAGAAGATGTAATAAGTAGAGAGAGATGCTATGGTTATAGGTTAGAATATATGTTATCAAAAATGTCAGTTCAGTTCAGTTCAGTCGCTCAGCCATGTCCAACTCTTTGCGACCCCATGAATCGCAACGCCAGGCCTCCCTGTCCATCACAAACTCCCGGAGTTCACTCAGACTCACGCCCATCGAGTCAGTGACGCCATCCAGCCATCTCATCCTCGGTCGTCCCCTTCTCCTCCTGCCCCCAATCCCTCCCAGCATCAGGATCTTTTCCAGTGAGTCAACTCTTCATATGAGGTGGCCAAAGTACTGGAGTTTCAGCTTTAGCATTATTCCCTCCAAAGAAATCCCAGGGTTGATCTCCTTCAGAATGGACTGGTTGGATCTCCTTGCAGTCCAAGGGACTCTCAAGAGTCTTCTCCAACACCACAGTTCAAAAACATCAATTTTTTGGTGCTCAGCCTTCTTCACAGTCCAACTCTGACATCCATACATGACCACAGGAGAAACCATAGCCTTGACTAGACGGACCTTAGTCGGCAAAGTAATGTCTCTGCTTTTGAATATGCTATCTAGGTTGGTCATAACTTTTCTTCCAAGGAGTAAGCGTCTTTTCATTTCATGGCTGCAGTCAGCATCTGCAGTGATTTTGGAGCCCAGAAAAATAAAGTCTGACACTGTTTCCACTGTTTCCCCATTCTCCTGAAATTGATTTGTATATTCAGTACAATCCCAATCATAACACCAGCCAGCTTTTTGTAGAAATTGATAAGCAGATTGTAAAACATATATGGAAATGTGAAGGGCCTGGAAGAGCCAAAACAATTTTGGAAAAGAGGACAGTGTTAGAGAACTTATACTACTTCTTTATATCAGTACTTACTATAAGGCTACAGTTATCCACATTATATGGTGTCAAGATGTATGGATGGATCATCAAGGTAGAACAGCATCTAGACATAGACCCATACATATTTGGTAAGTAGCTTTTTGCAGCGGTCCAAAGGCAATTCAGATGAGGATGAGAAGATGAAAGGATCATATTTTCAACAGATGGTGCTGGAACAGTTAGTGTCTATACGCCAAAAATCTGAGACCCACTGAACTGGAGAAATATTGTTGGTTACTGAGCAGCAATGGTTTTCTACAGCCATATTCTGCTCTACAGGTACAGGAGTGGAGTAGATAAAGCATGGAATTTATTCAGGGTTGCAGTTTTCCTGGGTACAGTGAAGTAATAACAGAATAGAGCAGTTGAGGATGGATCTAAGGGAAGGATTCTGTGAATTGTCTTGGAATTTAAGTGAGGGGAAGAGGGGAAGGAAGACCTCTGGGAAGGGCATGCGTGCTAAGTCGCTTTAGTCATATCCGACTCTTTGCAACCCTATGGACTGCAGCCCACCAGGCTCCTCTGTCCACAGGATTTTCCAGGCAAGAATACTGGCGTGGGTTGCCATGCCCTCCTCCAGGGGATCTTCCCAACTCAGGGATCGACCCCACATCTCTTAAGTCTCCTGCATTGGGAGGTGGGTCCTTTACCACTTGTGCCACCTGGGAAGCCCCTCTGGGAGGGGAGTGGCATGAAAAGGTATAGGCCAGGAGATTGTTGGAGCCTAGGTACCGGAAGGAAGGAGAAGGAAACCCAGGAGTGGGGTGGGTGGATATCGGATTACGGAGGATGAAGTCACTGGCCATGCAGGGTCCAGGGTGTGGCCGAAGGAACACACCACTGAGGTGTGATGAAGGATTAGATTGTTGCAGCTGAGTTCAAGGGCTTGAGAGGACAAGTGTCCGAGGCTCGTTTATGTGCACGCAAGCATTCCTACACTGTGAGACAGGAATTGTAATTGGAGAAAAGGCAGTGAACTAGGAGCTGAATTCCTCAGGCAATGAACGGGCGCTGCCTGGAGTTAGCATATGCTGACAACTGTAAAGGGTAATGGATGATGCAATCTAATGATAGATTCAGCTTTTAGAGGTGGGAGGGAGAGCTGTCTGGAAGCAGTCATGAGGAGCAGGAGGATGTCTTGCTCCCCTCCAGGCCCCAAGGAGCAAGTGCTGAAGTAGACAGTAGCTACCATGGGGAGGGATGCAGAAGAGAGCCGGCTCCTGTCAGAAGGTGAGAGAGAGTTTAGGGAAGCTTGACTTTGCATGGAAGTCTGAGACATCACCTGCTGGAGGGCAGTTTAGGAGACTGACAAAAGTCTTTAAATGAAATGCCATTTGATCTCTCTCTTTTAAGAATTTGTTCTAAGGAAATGGTTGGAAAAGGGCACATGCATATGTGTCAAGGGCTTCAAATGCCATTTGATCCATCACTTTTAAGAATTTGTCCTATGGAAATGGTTGGAAAAGGGCACATGTGTATGTTAAGGGCTTTGGTAAAGAATTGGCCTGCAGTGCAAGAGACCACCTGCAATGCAGGAGACCGGAGTTTGACCCCAGGTTCGGGAAAATCCCCTGGAGGAGAAAATGGCAACCACTCTAGTATTCTTGCCGGGAGAATTCCATAGACAGAGGAGCCTGGTGAGCTACAGTCCATAGGGCAAGAGTCAGACATGACTTAGCAGCTAAACGATGACCATATGTGTTAAGAGTTGTATATGGCCACAAAAAATGGGAAACCGTGAACATAGGCTACTTTTATAATCAGAAAAAAAAAAAAAAAAGCTAACGGCGTGGAGACGGAAAACATCTCTGTGATTTGTCAGCTTTGTACTCAGGGGTGATTCCCCCCCTGTTTAGTTTTAGATCATGCGGACCACCCTGAAAATGTACTCATATGCTCTTGATGTTTTCTGCTTCAGCTCCCCTAGACTATCACTGACGGTACACAGAAGGTGGTTTTTTTCCCCGTGCTGCGTGGTTTGTGGGATCTTAGTTCCCAGTGTTGTCCTGTACTGTGCTCAGTTGCCTAAGTGTGTCTAACTCCTTGTGACCCGGTGAACTGTAGCCTGCCAAGCTTCCCTGTCCATAGGATTGGTCAGGCAAGAACACTAGAGCAGGTTGCCATTCCCTTCTCCAGCGGATCTTCCCGCCCAGGGATTGAACCTGTGTATCTTGCTTCTCCTGCATTGGCAGGCGGGTTCTTTAACATTGTGCCACCTGAGAAGCCCCTTTAGTTCTCAGACCAGGGATCAAACTAGGCCCTTGGCAGTGAAACCACAGTCTTAATCTCTGGACTGCCAAGGAATTACCGATGGTCCCCAATTTTAATCTTTCTGTTTATATTAACTTTTTTCCCTTGATTTCTTTGCTGTCATGAGGTTCTGCATACACGTGGTATAAAGTAAACATGAATTCTACTTAGGAGTCTCCCTAGCTCTTGGTTGATAGACAAAGAAACAGTGCAGACATTTTAAGTTAAAGGTACATTTATCTGGACTTGCCATCTTAATCTTTTAGTATTCTTTAGGAAGACAAATAGAACACGTGGTTACTAACCAATAGGGCTTTAGAATTTTTCCTTTGCTTCTAGCTTGCTCCAGAGTTGGTAATTATAAGGGGAAGAAATCTGTATGAGTTCTGTAGGTGAAAGCGTGTAAAGAACACAGAACCAGTACTTGAGTGGCATCTGAAATGTGTCTTTTCCTTTATTATGGTGGAATTTTTTTTTTAAAAAAATCTTTTTGTTTTAGCAAATGCATAAAGGTTCTGGAATGTTTACCCACAGCCATTTGTCAGAATGAGTGAGGATGAAATTTTCCTTTTTAAGAACTGTATATAAACAGAGAAAAACATTTCACACCTGTTTATCTTAGCAGGGCCTGCAAGAAAGGGAGGCTGATTCTCCATTAACTCTTCCATTCAGAGAAGAGTTTAGAAAAGACAGACTCTCCTGTGACCCTGTCAGCCCCAGATAAGAGCACTCAGAGCCAGACGTGTGGGGAGGGTGCTGCCCTTGGTGTCTGCAGACAAAAACCTGTCCTCCATTTCTCTTTTCAGGCCCATCCGTACGTTCTTTCAACTCACCTAGGAATAGTCTGTGCTTCTATAGGACATTTTCAGAAGCACACTTCAGAATTTTTTTCCTTAATGAAAACTACCGTTCAGTTTTAGCATTTGATCCGGCAAATCTCTCTCTTATCCTCTTGTATTAGGAAATCTAGTCATGGAGACAGGTGGGGTGGGGTATGATGTGATGTATTTGTCTCCTCTAAAGTAATGTTTGGTAATCTGCTTCCTTTTAAGATATTAATTTGATTCAGTAATAAGTAAGGCATGAGAAGGAAAATTAATGACCTTTTAACTTTAAAAAGAAGCAAAGTCCTTTTTTCATACAACTTATAAATCAAAGAAGGTGGCGTCCTCTCTGACTGAATTGGTCTCTAAGCCATGTAAGAAAATCACTCCCGTCCCTGACTCACTCTCCATACAGCCTGCTTCAGCCACTTCATCTTGCACACATCCCTGTCTTGCTTGATTTCAGTGCCTGCCTCACTGTTTTCTGTCCTGGCCTCGACCGTCAACCCTCCTGAGTGAATTTGACGTCCCCTTTAAGGACCCCTGAGCCAACTGCAGACTTCTGTCACTACCACTTACATGACTTGTAGCTCCTCTTCCCTTCAGCCACTTATGGGAAAAACCTCATAGCTTAGAACTTCTCTAAGCCTGAGTTTCCCTTCTCTGCCCATAATTTATTTAACCCAGTCTTCCAGCTGCTCTGCTTTTCTTCATCCTTATCATGCCCCTAGCCTTTATTCTCCCAACTCAGCACTCCATTTTGGATTCATTTGCCTCCTGGCCTGCAGGTTTCCCACCGCATTTATTTCAGTGTTCACCTCTTTAATCCTGTTAAATCCCTTTGTTCTTATCTCCTTGACCTATTCGTTGAAGACAGTGGCTTTGTGCGTCTGTGAGACACCTTGCTCTGGGCTCACTCTTTCCTTAATGGGCAAATGATATTAAGATATGTATTCACAGGTTTAGTTTTAATAATTCGACTGTGTCAAAAATTAAACCTTCCGTCAGAGGACAAATGTTTACGACACTGAGGAGCCCAACTAACCAGAATTGCAAGGAAGGCCTGTAGTTTTAAGTCAGGGCTGCAAACTGCAGAGTCTGCAGATGGCAATCTAATTAAAGGAGTGGAGTGAGCCAGGCTTCACACAGTAGGAAGTGGAGGGAGCAGGGGAGGTGGAGAGGGTGGCTTCGCTGTGTGCAGCTGTGTGCTAGTCCATCAAGGTTATCATTACTAAACGTGTTACCAACTGGTAGTTCGTGGCTGTTTCTGTGCTGCAGATATTCTGTGTTTGATACACACAGTACTTTAACTTTAAAAAGTTTATTGTCAGCTTTTAAAACTTAGATGATTTTATATGAAAATCCAGATTTCTAGCTTCCTTGAAAGAGAAGCACGCTGGGCTCCTGTTGTTGAGTCATGACACTGACTTCCTTGATGATGGCAAGGCTCATAGGGGAGTACTAATTCTAGAAGATTTAGTAAAGATCAGTATTGTAATTTTATAATTATGTCTCATTCAGTAAGGGGCAATTTTCAATAGTATTTAACAATGCAATCAATAAAATAAAGAAAAGAATTGGTCTTCTAGAAAGTTTATCTATGAAGTGTATCTTAAAGGACTAAGGAATGTTAAGCTGAATCTCTTAAGAATGCAAAGAGTTCCTCTTATGGAGAAGGGATATGTTCTCATAAATTTTTAAACTTCCTCATTGATTTTTTTTCCTATAAACCATACTGAACTCTGTTCTTGGAATGGACTTTTAACACAGAAATGGAAAGCACCAATATAGAAACGCAAAATGTAGGAATTTCCTTGGTGGTCCAGCAACTAAGACTCCGCGCTCCTAGTGAAGGGGGCTCAGATTCAATCCCTGGTCAGGGATCTAGATTCCACATCTTGCAACTAAAGATCCCACATACCCCAAAGAAGTGTCTGAAGTTTCCACATCCTGCAGCTGAGACCGGGTACAGCCAAATAAATAAGTAAAAATAAATACTTTTTTAAGAACCACAAAATGTAAAAGACATGAGCTAAAATGTACGTTTAAGCAAGAAAGAAGTAGCTTTGCAAAGTGGAGAAGGCAATGGCACCCCACTCCAGTACTCTTGCCTGGAAAATCCCATGGACGGAGGAGCCTGTAGGTTGCAGTCCATGGGGTCACGAAGAGTCGGACACAACTAAGCAACTTCCCTTTCACTTTTCACTTTCATGCATTGGAGAAAGAAATGGCAACCCACTCCAGTGTTCTTGCCTGGAGAATCCCAGGGACAGGGGAGCCTGGTAGGCTGCCATCTGTGGGGTCGCACAGAGTTGGACAAAACTGAAGTGACTTAGCAGCAACAGGAGCAGCTTTGCAAAGTACAAATATCATATTGCCCAAATTATTCCTGATTTGATAGCAATATCTCCATTCATTTCCCTGAACTGTAGACATGGATGATTATTTTAATGTGACGAAGTGTTAATGGAGTGGCTCTTTTGTTTCTGTCCTATGTGGCAATAGAAGAATGAGACAAAACCCAAGAACAGTGATAACGAAAAGATCACTCGCTGACTCTTTCCATTTTCTTTTTCCACATGAAGTTCTCTCTCTTGTTCTCAATTGTCTCTATGTCTCTAAGACTACTTTTAAAAAAATGTTTTTTTTCCTTTGGCGATTCTGGAACAATCAGGCTGTGCATATTCCTCTTGTTTTCACTTCTTTGCTTTTATGATAACAAAAGAAATAAAACACATAACATTTTATACATAGTAGAATATTATATTTGCAGACATTTCCATTCCATTTAAAGGCTTCTCCCACTCCTACTTCTTTTGGAAGTTTCCCCCAAAATATAAGGAGTGTTGAAATCATTCATATATTTAATTTTTTGTTTTATTGATAAGAAAATTTTTAAAAAATGATGGTTTGTGATAATAAAAAGATAAAATTTTATATGAATTGGCTCCTTGATGATTTACCCATAAATGAAAATAATACCAGGGTTCTTATATGCTTCAACTATTTTGTTGTTTATTTTTTTAATAACATTTTTACTTAACAAAATTTTATTTTTTACAATAAAATTATAACTTCAATGTCCTTTTCTTTATTGGAGTATAATTGCTTTACAGTGTTTTGTTAATTTCTGCTGTACAGCAGACTGAATCAGCTATATATCATACTCATATCCCCTCTCTCTTGAGCCTCCCTGCCATCCCACCTCACTCTTATCCCACCCTCTAGGTCATCACAGAGCGCCTAGCTGAGCTCCCTGTGTTACCCAGCAGCTTCCCACTAACTATCTGTTTTACACATGGTAGCCTGGAAAATCCCATGGGCGGAGGAGCCTGGAAGGCTGCAGTCCGTTGGGTTGCTAAGAGTCGGACACGACTGAGCGACTTCACTTTCACTCTTCACTTTCATGCATTGGAGAAGGAAATGGCAACCCACTCCAGTGTTCTTGCCTGGAGAATCCCAGGGACGGGGGAGCCTGGTGGGCTGCTGTCTCTGGGGTCGGACAGAGTCCGACACGACTGAAGCGACTTAGCAGCAGCAGCAGCAGCAGCAGTGTAGCCTCACTGTCCTTAATTGCACAAGAACTGATTAATTTCCAAGGTTACACAATACAGGATAGAACAAATGTTAGGATAGCTTAAAGGAGTGCTCATCTAGAAAATGCCTCTGAGTGGAGCAAACAGACATAAATCACTTTTGGCTATGGAAATTTTTGTTAATCTCCTTTATTGTCTAATACCAGAGACCCTCTCCCCTGAGGTATATTAGAAAAACATCTAAGTTATATATAAAGGCCTTCTCTGTTCAGTTAGAGGAAAATACCTGCCATTTGTCAAGATTAAGAGGGTGAGAAGCGGGTAGTGGGTGCTTGCAGGAGTGATCAATGGAAAGATGCAACAGGAGTCTGCTATCTAAATCTCTGGCATGGCAGGAGACCCACCCCAAGGGGTTTTCTCTGCTTTCTATGGTTAGACTCAGAAACTTTGGGACCTGAAAGCATGTGATCTGAAGCCAACTATTTTTGTTCCCGTTGTTTTGCAAATGGAGAAATCTAGCCATGTATTTGACCTTAAGATTAATTATATTTCATCTCTTTTTTTTCTTATAACTCCATTTTCTTCTAATCAAGTCAGAATATTCCTTAGTTAATCGTATTATTTACGTTTAAGGAGATAAAAATTTTTTTTAAATACATGTGCCCAAAAGAGGGAGATCTGTTATTAGTCAGTAACATTAACAAATCTGGTTGGGGGAAACCACAGAGTTTTATGGACTCGTTAATTTTTTGAAATTATTTCCAGACTCTTGACTCCATGTTACGAGTTTGTGGCAGGGAAGCACACTAGAAAAGCAGCAAGCAAGAAAGTAACCTATAAATACTGTATGTGTTGGTTCCTTGGCTTGACTGTATTATTTTGATCTCTGTGAATACGCAGGAGCCATAAACATATACGCATACACACAAATACACCCGTCCGCTTTCCCCCTTAGTTTTCGCAAGACCTTGTTCTTGTGAAATCAGTGATTTTACAGTATAAAGCAAGGAATGGAGATTGTGTTTGACAGAGACCAGACTCTCTAAAGGGGAGGAAGTCCTCCTGGGCAAGGCTTGCCTTAGAAGTCGGTGGTAGTTGTGTCCGTTCACCGTTCGCCGTCACTTTTTGCATCTACATCGTCATGTATATAGGGCTTGATCTCAAACTCTTCTTCTTTAATTCAAGAAATTGCAATTGCTTCCTGTTGTTTACTTAAAATATTATCAAAATAATGGTAATTAAGTTTGAAAAGGATACCATTGGTAAGGTTAGTAAGTCCTGCCCAATGAGTGATACCACGATATAAGAGATGCCTCAGTACAAAACAGTGGATTATCAGTCAGGGTCCAATCAGGAAACAAAAACCACACCAGTAATCTGAACCGTGAAGACTCAACGTTAAAATTACTAACTAGCATGGTCAACACTATTAACTAGTAAAAGCCTCTAAAGAATATGGGAGTGGCAAAGGTAGGGAGCAGCTATCCCCTCTGAACCTAAGGAGAATACCAAAGGAAGGAACAGACTTGGGAGAGAAATTTAGACCTCAGTGGAGAGCACGTAGTGCACCTGGCTGGTGGAGGGGTTTGCTATGGTATCACAGTCTGGAGCTGGTTCACAGAAAGCCATTTGCTGGGGTTCCAGTGAGGTTCTCAGGAGTACCGTGGCTACATGCAAGAAGCCACCTGCTGGGGGGCTGGCAGGTTGAAGCTGGTCCTCTGAGGTGCCAGTAATGCACTTGAGGGTGAGTAACATTGGGTGTCACACATCCTCCTGGCAACTGTAGCCACTGGGGGCGGGAATCACACAGTAGAGAGGAAGGGGAGTCCTCTTCTCTACCATGTCTTACAGTGGCCCTCTAGTACCCTTGACTGACTGCCTAGCACTCTGCCAGCTGGCAAAATAAAAATGTTTATAGGGTCTATCTCCAGCATCCTAGGCAGGACAAAGCAACAGATATGGTTCTGAGAGACACCTGATCAGTAACTGGCATGGTTTGCCCCTTTGGCTACTCAGCTTTTATGAACAACCGCCATGCACATTTGAACTTCTATATAATTCAGTTGGTAAAGAATCCACCTGCAATGCAGGAGACCCTGGTTCTATCCTTGGGTTGGGAAGATCCGCTGGAGAAGCAATAGGCTACCCACTCTAGGATTCTTGGGCTTCCTTTGTGGCTCAGCTGGTAAAGAATCCACCTGCAATGCGGGAGACCTGGGTTCAATCCCTGCATTGGGAAGATCCCCTGGAGAAGGGAAAGGCTACCCACTCCAGTATTCTGGCCTGGAGAATTCCATGGACTGTATAGTCCATGGGGTTGCAAAGAGTTGGACACGACTGAGAGACTTTCACTTTCACTTTTTTCATAATAATGAAACAGCTATGCTTTTACCATTAAAGAACATGTGTCCTTTTTATAAATGAAGACATTTTCACCCTTTCCCCAAAATAAGGAGACATATCATTGGTGATGGACAGGGAGGCCTGGCGTGCTGCGGTTCATGGGATCGCAAAGAGTCGGACACGACTGAGCGACTGAATGGAACTGATTGTCCCAAAAGTCATCCATTGCTGACTATTAATTTCTCCTCAGATTCCATTGTAATCTCTCTGAATACTCTTTTACCAAAAGACAAAATCATAAGCTTAACCCCTAACAACTTGTATGTAAAACATGGGGGAAATAGACATTTTTCTGAGAAGACATAAAAATATCCAGCAGGTATATTAAAAGATGCTCACCATCACTAATCCTCAGGGAAATGTAAATCAAAACCACAATGAGATATCATCTCACACCTGTTAGGATGGCTGAAATCAAAAAGTCAAAAGATAACAAGTGCTGACAAGGATGTGGAGAAAAGGGAACCCTCGTACACTGTTGGTGAGAATGTAAATGGGTGCAGCCTCCATGGAAAACAGTTATGGGGGAGGGATCCTCAAAAAATTAAAACTAGAACTGCCATAAGATCCAGCAATCCGACCTCTGGATATATATCCAAAAGAAATAAAATCCATGTCTTGAAAAGATATATGCATGCACATGTTAATTGCAGCATTGTTTATAGTAGCTAAGACACAGAAGCAACCCAAGTGTCCATTGATGGATTAGTAGACAAAGAAGTTGTGTGTAGGATACATACTTTTAGTTATAAGATGAATTAAGTCCTGGAGACCTAAAGTAACGCATGGTGACATTAATAATAGTGTAAAATTTGCTAAGAGAGTAGATCTCAAGTGTTCTCATCAAACAACACAAAAAGATAACTACATGAGTTATTAAATGTATTAGCATGATTGTGGTAATCATTTTATAATGTATACATAAATCAAAACATGTTGTACACCTTAAACATATGCAATTTTTATTTGTCAATCACACCTCCATAAAGCTAGGGAAAAATAAAGAGAAGAAAAAGAGATAAAAAGAAATGGTTAATATATACAAGTAAGTGTACATATATTATACAGATATAAATATACAGATATCATACAAAGGGGAAAATACACAAAGCTCCTATCCTCATTTACAATCCTCATTTCAGAAACTAGTCATGATTTCTGCCTTCCTTCTTCCACTGCTCATTCCATATTTCCTTTTTCCCTCAGCCGAAACCTCAGCTGGTCGGAGGTCTTTGCATGGTGGGGTGGCCTAAGTCCTCAGTAGTCCCACCTGTTATTGGTTGTCATGGTATTTCATTAACTTTTATTATTAGCATGGAAGTGTTAGGACTCATCTCATAGAAACCCCTGAATTTTAGACAGAGTTCTTTGCTCCTACTGTTTAGCAACAATCTGAATCTTTTTTTGGTAATTGGGATCAATTACTCCCATCAGCAGGGGAATCTCTTTCTATACTTGTTGATTCAGTGGCATTAAAAAAACCTCAAATAGCCAAGTGGCAAATAGCCAATTCAGTAGAATCTTTATTATGTGTCCCCTAGTGGGAAAATTTCATCCTCTGGGACTAAGACTTCCAAACCAGCGGAGCTCAAATTTGGGATGGGGAGCGCAAACTCTCTGAATGGGGACTTCCCTGGTAGTCCAGTGGTTAAGGCTCTGCACTTCAAGTGTAGGAGGTGCCCATTTGCTCCCTGGTCAGGGAACTAAGATGCCACATGCTGCTGGGCATGGAGAAAAATAAATAAATAAAAACATGTAAAAAAAATCCTCTGAGGGGATTATTAGGTATAATAGTGACAAGAGTTGCTCCTACTTCTGTCTCTATTCCAGATTTGTGTATTCTATTATACGGGAGACAGTGGTCTCTGATTCAAAACATATACTCCATCCTCTAAGTCAGAAATGCTTTTAGGATATTGTCTCTCAACTGCTGACGCTGCTGAGACTTCAGTAAGTCATTCCCCCTTCTGGCTGGAATCTCTGCTTCTGAGAAGGGGTATGTGATGAGACTAGTTAATTCCATGGGGATGAGCCCATTGCTGTGAAGTGGTTTCCTTCCTCAGGAGCAGTGAGGTGTAGTAAAGGGAATGAAACAGTGGTGAATAAGGCATGCCGTGAGGCAGCTGATGGAGATGCTGGCAGAAACATTACAGTCATTACTGTTCCTTGCAGGAGCAACAGACTGCTCTGCCTTGATAAGCAGAAGTCCATGTTGCTAAGTCTCCATCCCCTCCACCCTCGTCACTTGGTTCATGGACCCATTGAGCTGGCATTGCAGTGGCTGAGAAAGAGGCTGAATGATGTCTGCAGAATGTATAATCTGTTCATCTGATATTGAGCACCTCATCTGTGGTGGATGCTCTTTGGTGAGCATTCGTATGGGACACAGTCTGTGCCTGATCTTAGACGTTTATCCACATACCTCTTCCCCTAGATTCTTCGTCATCTGTCTTCTAATCCTGTTACTTTCAAGTCCTTGATCATTCAGGCAAATTTTAAGTAATAACCCATGAGTTAGTATAAATGCATACTACCTCAGGCCATCTCTCATTCCAGACAAAGTGGGTTACTAGATGTACTACCCAGGGAAATCAGAAAGCCTGTATTTCTACTACTCCAGTATTTCTTCATCCCCAGGGAAATCAGAAAGCCTGTCCCAATGGTGGCATCCTGTTTGGTGATACCTGGTCTATAAAGGAGAAGAGCCACAGCGTTTTTCAGAGATACAGTGCTGTTCTCTCTAATGCCGTTGGCAATGTATTAGTGAAGGAAGTGTCTCTGGTCCTTCTCAGGAGATGTAGTTGGGTGGCTGTATTTACACCTTGCCCATCATAACTCCACTCCAGTATTCTTTTCTTCCTGAGCCTTTTGTTCCTTCCTCCACATCATACAAGGGAACTTCTAGCATCTCAGCCTCATTCATTACATGTAGGCTGCCATTCATGTTTTAGTCAGCCAATCAAATGAACTATTAGAGACACTTCCGGCTTCATGGGCTAACACATTAAATCTGGAATCCCTGATAAGTGCATCCATATCTCTGTAATCAGCCTGATCTACATATTGCCACCCTCCTTGGTCTAACACCTTTGATATTTATTCCTACACATATTGCCTGAGTTTTTTCCAATATAAACAAAATCTTGCATTAAAAAAAAAATCTTTTTGGCCTATAACATATATTTACTTCAGGATTATACCATGTACCTGACCCCCTGAAGCTTTTTGAATTTGGAGACAGTGAGTGGTTATGGCTAATCTTGAGAACAATGAGCATCCCCTTGCAAGGCATGTACGTAGAGGAGGCTCTCCAGGAAAAGTTTTCCAGCAAAAGAAGGCTTGTCTCTTAGGACATGGAGGGCAAGATACTTCCATAGGCAAGGGAGCCTCCGAGAGATTTTGGGGTTTGAGCCATCTTGGATCAAATCCAATACCCCTTTCCAGGCTTCAGGTCCCATTCTTTCCCAGCCAGTGCAGTAACTGCACAAGGGGAACTTAGTGAGGTTATGAAATCAACTGATGTTGCAATTCAACAGCACACACAGTAAACTTAGGTTTAATTTCTGGCAGAAGTAGTCCTGTGGCTACTGCGGGGGGAAAAAAGAAATCCTTTTAGAGCTACTGTTGAAGCGCTTTTGTTCTTAGAGCTTGGGCTGGGGTTTAAAGGACCTGACTCATCATCGTTTTCTCTTGGTAACTACCTCACTGCATGGAGAAGAACCCGTCCTGCCCTTCTGTCCTTATATTCATCATCTCTGCCATGATGGTCAAGGACAGCAGCTGCTTTGGCTTCTAGGCCTTGTTTCAGTTGGGGCTTCACCTCAATTAACCACAGATGACAAAATGATTCATGTTGCTGCCTCTTTATTGCCATGGGTTATAATATCTTCTTTCTCCTTATGGGGGAATTTACCACTGTACTGCAGTTCACGACCAAACTAACCCTAAAATCTTATTTTTCAGGGTTTACAACCTAGGACCACACCCAGTACCAGCTCTGTATCACACAGAAAAATTAATGTAGAGAATTATTAACTAGTAAAAGGTGGTTAACCTCCAAACTGAGTAAAAGAGACTCAGGAGTACAGAAATTCAGAGAGCAGCCACTAGCCCTGGAGCTAATGGAGCATATTCCGGGAAGGAACAGACTTGGAAGAGGGCCCATTGCCCACACTGTAGCTGAGACCTGTTGTAGAGGCTGACGCTGTGAATGGCTAATAGAGGAGTTCGGTGCCATTTCATGGCCCAAGGTTGGTTCACAAGAAGCCTCTTTTGAGGGTGCTGGTAATGTTGCATGTAGTTCCCTAGGTTAGAATGGTTCCACACACATTCCTGCTGTGGGTTATGTGTGGGCAAGAGCTGGGGAACATAAAGCCACTACTTGGGTACCAGTGGGCCAGAACTGGCAGGCAGAAAGCTGCCCATTAGGGTGTGGCATCCAGAGCTTGTTACAAGAAGCCAGCTCCTGGGGCCCCCGAGAGACCTGCTGAAGGGTAAGCGCCCTGGAGTCATGCTGAAAGAGGAAGACACCAAGGAGCAAGGGAGAGACACCCCTTCCTCTGCTATGCCTGTGGCGACCCTCCAGGGTCTCCATTCACAAAGCCTGAAACCACACCCAGTAACTAAGGAGAAGTGGTTATGGGAGCCAGCTCAAGTATTAATATTACAAAGGAGAGCAAAGTGTGGGTACAGAACTTGAGAGGCAATTAACTGGTAACTGGCACCTATCTTTAAAAGACTGAGATGGGACTTTCTTGGTGCTCCAGTGGCTAAGGCTCTGCTCCCAGTGCAGGGGGTCCAGGTTTGATCCCTGGTTAGGGAACTAGATCCCACATGCCACACCTAACAGCTTGCGTGCTACAACTAAGGCCCAGGGCACCTAAATAAATATTTTAAAAAATAAGTAAAGTACTAGGTGATAATGAGAAGAAATGAATATACCACTTTTATTCTTCCTATATTGAAAATCAACTGCCTAGTCATTAGTTGACATGTTTTGTGAAAGATGTGCATTTTAATCCACATTTAATTATATCCCCTGCAAAATCGTATGCATGCGTGCTGAGTCACTGCCGTCGTGTCCAACTCTGCGACCCTATGGACTGTAGCCCTCCAGGCTTCTCTGTCCATGGGATTCTCTAGGCAAGAATACTGGAGTGGGCTGCCGTTCCTTCCTCCAGGAGATCTTCCCCACCCAGGGACTGAACTTGCATCTCCTGCATTGGCATGCGGGTTATTTACCCCTAGCACCACCTGGGAAGCCCAGAATTTCTCATATAGTACCTCCTAACTGACTCTTTGGAAAAGACCCTGATGCTGTGAAAGATTGAGGGCAGGAGGAGAAGGGAGTGACAGAGGATGAGATGGTTTGATGGCATTACTGATTCAATGGACATGGTTGAGCAAACTCAGAGAAGGAGAAATGAAGGACAGGGAAGCCTGGCGTGCTGCAGTTCATGGGGTCGTAAAGAGTCTCACACAACTTGGTGACTAAACAACAACAGAAAAAGTGTTCTCAGTGCAATAATTTACTGCCCATGTAAGTCAGCTTTCCAATATTAGTCCTGAGACCACGACTAAAGAACATGTATTGTTTTATGGCTTTTTAGCTGGATGAGAGCTCTCATCACAGCAATACAAGAATCTCAGATTATCTTTTAGCAATCTCACTTACATGGGTTCCCAGGTGGCGCTAGTGGTAAAGAACCTGCCTGCCAATGCAGGAGACAAGAGACGTGGGTTCGATCCCTGGGTCAAGAAGGTCCCCTAGAGGAGGACATGGCAACCCACTCCAGTATTCTTGCCTGGAGAATCCCCATGGACAGAGGAGCCTGGCTACAGTCCACAGGGTCACAGAGTCGGGCACGACTGAAGGGACTTACACATGCAGCCTCACTTACTTGTGTTTTTCTGCTTAGAAGCCTTTACCTTATTGTTTGAAAATAGAGAACAAAGTTAAATTTCAGATACGGTCTTTGGAAACAGAGCTTTATCTTACATACTAGTATTTCTTGCCTAGCACTAAAAATGCCAGTCCACTGGGGAGTGGAAGAGAAGATGCATTTCATTCCAGAGAGGAGTTTTCTCAGAAAGCTTTCTTTTCTTTATTTCCCTTTAATTTTCTAGATTGAGGGATGTATGCTTGCCACTTGTCATCTGTACGTTATAAATGAACAGGAAATTATACATTGAAGAATAATTAAAATAAGTGCTTGGGAAACAATATAATTACATTTCCTTATGGAACTTTAATATGTTTAATCCAAAGAATGAGGCATTGTCTCTAAATATATATTGTTCAAAAGTGTTTTGTGCGATGCTCTTGCCTGTGGCACTTACATAGGGTTTATATAAATTAGGGTATCAAATTCAAGGTTTCATACTTCATAGTTGGGGCAAAAAAGAGATGATGTTGTAATATCCAGTACTGATATGGAGAGGAGGGTGGTGTCCAAAGTAACAAAGCAAGCTTCTTTACAAAGAGAGTATTCATTTCCTGTTCTCATTGTAAGTCCAGAGGGAAGAAGTCAGAAATGCTCGGACTGCAGAAACTCACAGACTATTTTGGGCAGTAAGGTTTGCTTAGAAAAATATGATAAATACTCAGCTAGGCAGCATCCACATGTTCAGTTCTTGTGGTGACCACTGCAACAAGCAGGAGGTTTGTGTTTTCTGGATTTTAGAAAATGAAATAGAGCCTGCAAGTTTTGTTCGCTTATGTGATAGCCCTGTGGTTTTGGAATGGACGTTTGTTTTCTCATCAAACCGCAATCCTACTTGGGCTGGTTTTGTGGTTTTCTTCGGACATGCAACAGGAAGTAGGGATTAGCAGTCAGACCACTCAGTAAACATCAGTATTTTGATCACAAAACGAACGAAAGAAGAAATAAGAGCGCAGATTTCCACTGCAGAGGACCACCCAGTGGTCATTTCCTTCTAATTACCTCAGCCAGCCTAAGAAAGAAAGAAAAGATGGATGGATGGTCTACCTTGATGGTAAACTCTTCCAAAGTTGGATTCCCTTTCCCTCATTTCAGTTTCTACCTCATTTAAACAATTTGTTCCTATTTAAACAAGTCTAATAATGACTTACTACTCTCACTCCTTTTCTTTAGACTTGCTCTGCTCTTCACAATGGTGGAAAGATACGTTGATAACTGATTTATTTAGAAATAGAAATTTTGCTTTTCTGAGGATCCTGTTAAAAAGATCACCTGTAAAAAAGAATTAGCAACATCTTTCAAATCAAGAATCTCTGCCAAAAAAAAAAAAAAAAAGCATGTTTACATTTTAGAGACCGGTAAGGAAGAAAGACAGAGAAGGCAGTGGCACCCCACTCCAGTACTCTTGCCTGGAAACTCCCATGGATGGAGGAGCCTGATGGGCTGCAGTCCATGGGGTCGCTAAGGGTCGGACACGACTGAGCGACTTTTACTTTCACTTTCACTCTCATGCATTGGAGAAGGAAATGGCAACCCACTCCAGTGTTCTTGACTGTAGAATCCCAGGGATGGAGGAGCCTGATAGGCTGCCGTCTACGGGGTCGCACAGAGTCGGACACGACTGAAGCAACTTAGCAGCAGCAACAGCAGCAAGGAAGAAAGATGATGGAAACTGGTATAAATATGAGAAAAAGCTAAAATGTACTTCATCTTTAGTAAACAAACCAAACCTTCCTTCTTGGGGAAGCTTTAAGAAACAATTGCCTAATTTCTAAATTAGATGAGTATTGAGACAGGGATACAGAAATGTATATGTTAGTTTGGAATATAATGTTAGTAAAATTTAGATTAGGGCAAAGGCAGTAACAGATGAAGTCAGAAGCCCCATAATTTATACAGATCAACTAAACCTAACATGTGCAATCCCTTATTGAACTCTTCCCTTATATATGCACTCTGTGTGCATAAGTAACACCCCTGTGAATTAGGAGTTACTACCTATACACAGGCGAAGCAATAGAGAGAAGTGGATTTATATGCCCAAAGACACATGGGAAATAGATGGAGAAACAGTGGAAACAGTGTCAGACTTTGTTTTTTTGGGCTCCAAAATCACTGCAGATGGTGATTGCAGCCATGAAATTAAAAGACATTTACTCCTTGGAAAAAAAAGTTATGAGCAACCTAGATAGTATATTCAAAAGCAGAGACATTACTTTTCTGACTAAGGTCCGTCTAGTCAAGGCTATGGTTTTTCCTGTGGTCATGTATGGATGTGAGAGTTGGACTGTGAAGAAGGCTGAGTGCTGAAGAATTGATGCTTTTGAACTGTGGTGTTGGAGAAGACTCTTGAGAGTGCCTTGGACTGCAAGGAGATCCAACCAGTCCACTCTGAAGGAGATCAGCCCTGGGATTTCTTTGGAAGGAGTGATGCTAAAGCTGAAACTCCAGAACTTTGGCCACCTCATGCGAAGAGTTAACTCATTGGAAAAGACCCTGATGCTGGGAGGGATTATGGGGGCAGAGAAGAAGGGGACAACAGAGGATGAGATGGCTGGATGGCATCACTGACTCGATGGACGCGAGTCTGAGTGAACTCCAGGAGTTGGTGATGGACAGGGAGGCCTGGCGTGCTGCGATTCATGGGGTCGCAAAGAGTCGGACACGACTGAGCGACTGAACTGAACTGAACTGAACTGAAGGAGTAGAACTAGAATTTGAATCCAGACCTTCCTGGCTCCCACCATACACATTCTTATGCACTTTCAACTGTACCTCTTTTAACTAAAGCATACCTAGTTGAAGACCTCTCACACCTTAGTTGTAAATTTCTTTTTGACTCTAGTAAGAGAAATACAATGAATTAATTTAGAGGCAAAAAATTTATGGAAACTATTGAAATAACAAGAGAAAGAGAATTTTTATTTTTTTTCTCTAGCACTGGGTTTGTTTCACATGCCTCCTTGATGGCCTCTCCAGTGTTTCTCATGGTAGTTTGCTAATTGCAACTCCCAAGAAGCAGCTTGGTTTGGGTTTATGCATCTGCTAACGATCTTTTGACAGAGTAGCAGATGGAAAACATTATGGCTACATTGACTTTAATTAAAAGTTTCTGTGCTGTTCCTTGTGTTATTTCTCCTACAGCTATTTGGAGACTTTAAGATCATGATTTTAGGATTTAGTGAGCTGGTTCTTTCTTGAAAGTGCAAAATGATAGATCATTTCCTGCTCAAATAGAATTTCCTTTAAATTCCATTAAACAAGAGCCTGTTTTATCTGTGATAATTTTAAAATGAAAGATTTTCAACTGTTTTGTAATAAAATATGCTTCAGGGAACTATAAACATTCTTCAACTCAATTTTATAAGTCTTAAATATTGAAAACAAGGTTATAGAAATATGTAATACTGTATCAATAATTAGTAACATTCCTACAGTGTTTGCTAGGGAGGGTAAGCTCATTTCATTCTCACCACAACTCTGTAAGGTAGGTACTACCATATCTCATCAAATCTAAGATGCCTTCAGTTTAAAATAAGTCATTGTTTATGCACTACTCGATCCCTGGGTTGGGAGGGAAGATCCCCTGGAGAAGGAAGTGGCAACCCATTCCAGTATTCTTGCCTGGAAAATCCAATGGATAGAGGAGCCTAGCAGGCTATACAGTCCATGGGATCGCAAAAGAATCAGACTCAACAACAGCAACAACGAAAGAAAAAAATGCTACTGATGAAAATCCTAAAATGATACCAGTTGTAATACAACCTTGATTGCAGTTATACTTGAAGAAATAACTGTACATCTTAGAAACCATGAAATACAACGTTATCAGTTTTGCATATGAGGAAACTAAGAGAATCAAATAACTTGTTAAGACCAGATAGTCTGCTGAGATCAGCCCAGGGCTCTGACTACATTTTGTGTTCAAACTGTTAACACTTATGCTCTCACAAATGCTTTGGATCTGGGAGTATTTAGAAGAGAAACTTAACTGCGTGATTTATCTATATTTGACTTATTAAAATTAAGTTGAAACTGCCTTTTCAAAATTTTACATATTGAGATATTAGAATTAGAACCCACTTACCTAACATGGTACAGAACTAAAAAAGCAGGACCAAACACACTGACATAAAAAGGACACCAAGAGACACTTCACCAAAAATAGGCTATTGTGGATACTGATAAAAATATATGCAAATTTCCACTGCTGTGAAGACTGGGAAAATGGATACTCTCTTAAATTATTGGAGGGAGCTTAAGCCAACATACTTCTAAAGTGCATCTGTGTATTCTGTATCAAAACAGGCATACTTTTTGACCCAGGCATTTCCCAACTAAGAATATAAGCTGAGTTCATGGGCAAAGAAGTGTATCTGAGGACTTCCCTGTGGTCCAGTGGCTAAGACTCCATGTTCCCAATGCAGGGGGGTCCTGGTTCGATCTCTAGTCAGGGAGCTAGATCCCACATGCTGCAACTAGGAGTTCTCATGCTGCTGTGAGATTCAATATGCCAAGTACTGCAACTGTGACCTGGTGCTGTCAAATAAATATATAACATAATTGGAAAGAAAGTAAAAGAAGTGCATCTGATGAGTATACAGTGATTCTTTTTTTATAATCATGAAAAATTAGAAACAACTTGAATGTTCAACAATAGAGAACTGGGTAAACGAATTCTGGTATTCCCATTCAATGAAAATTAAACTGCTTTGGAAAACAATGATCTTGATCCATAATTACTGACGTGGAAAAATAAAGCAGCTTATAGACAATATATATTTGCTTAAGGAGATTAATATCCACTGAATTTCCATCACTATTACCAAAAGGGGAGAGGAGGCGGTTATGAGACTATATCAGTATTTTTATGCTGTCGAGGAGAGAGTGGAATTCACATTTTTATCTTTGACTCTGAAATGAGTCCCTCACCTTTCTGATTCCCTCCTCTGTAAAAGAGGAGGTTAAAAAAAATAGAAGGATTAGAATCTTTCTAGTTCTAAAACTTAAATGCACGTTCACTAAAGAGCAGATTTAAATATGACACAGGTATGTGTTGGACCTCATCCAGAGCATGCTAGTTAACTGAGTTACCAAGTTCAGTGGCTCAGCAAGGTACCAAGCGCCTTGCTAGGCAAGTGCCCTTATGGAATGGGCTTTGCATTTCTTTTCACTGCCGCTATTTAGGAGATATAATGAAATCATCAATAAGAGAGAAGGAAAGTCAGGCTGGTAATTGTTACTGCTCCTGGAGGATCATCACATCAGTGTTAAACAGAAACTTAAGTGCCCAGGATTCAGAGTTTGACAAGATTTTGGAACCTATCAAAACTCTGCTGAAACATGTGGCTGTGAATAAAATCACTAAGATACTGTCAGAGATAGAATTTGACTTGTCTGTGAGCACCTTCAAAAACGAAAAGCAATTTCTTAGGGATGATAGTTACTTTACATGTAATGGCATTTGTGCAGAGTTTTTGTCTGCCTCAATCAAACCATTGGCTGTGTATCCTAACTTGGTGGAAACAGCAGAACCAGCGGCAGCCCAGAGGTCTTAAATATTCTTTGTGCATACACTCATTTTGTTTTCTAGCCTGGCTTTTACCCACTAGAGGGGATAATGCATTTTCTCCAGAGAATTCAGAGACTATCTTATATGTCTTAAATAGTCTAAAGGAGATTGAATAATGCATACACAGATAAAGTTGCATGTATGGTAATTGACATTAGGTGCTCCATTAAACAATGAAATGTCACAGTGTACCAGTTCTTCCGGACATGTTGCCATGGATACCCAGTGTGATGGAGGTGGGGAAAGAGTTGCTTAGGAATTCAGTGATTTCATTTTGAGGTGAAGTGAAAAAATAAACTGTTTAGAAATAGGAACCATTAAAGTAGTTGTTGTTATATATACAAATAGCTGTTTTTAAAATCGTCAGTCTTTCAAAATGAGTATCAATTAACGACTATTATTTATATTGTCTGTTGTTTTGTAAGCCAGAAGGCTAGGCAGAATTCTTCATTTCAGCTAGGAAACTGTGTGGCATATAGATAAGAGAAAATATTTTAATCAAAGATGAATAAAACAAACAAAAAAAAATCAAGAGTAGAATTACAGAAATGGCAGGAGGCTAGTAGGAGGTAAGTTCTCCAAGGGTTTGCTCAGATGCACTCAGTACTGTGAACCCTCAGGTAACCTTTGGATTGATTACAAAGCAAAGATTTGGAAAAGGAATAAGTTTTAAGAATTAATAAGATATAGCAGAAGCAGTAGTAAGGATGGCAGCTAACTAGTGTGATATGATTTCATGTCCTCCCCTGTATCTAAGAGCAGTTTGCAACCAGGACTGATTCCAGTTCTTGGATTTCCTGGAGTTATCCATAACTTCATCCCAACACTCCCCAGTGGAATTCTCATCTCTAACCAAACAGATTCCCAAACAATTTCCTTGGAATGGAAAGACAGGGCTCTGGTGTTCATCTAGTTGTGTTCTTAACCATGTACATTTTGTTGAAAACAGGAAGATTTTTTTGGAATTGGTGTTTCCTTATGCCATCTGCTTCCCTTAATACAAGTCATTCTTCTCTCGCCTTCCAATATCTGTTTTCCCTTCTGATACATCGGTCGTGTGGCTACCAAAGCAAACAAACAGAAACCCCACCAGATCAGATCATGTCCTTTCTGCTCCAGACACTTTTGATGGTTCCTGTTACTTATAGAGTAAATTCTAACTCCTTAATATGACATCAGAGAATTCCCTGATGGGTGGTCTAGTGATAAGAACTCAGCACTTCCACGGCAGGGGGCCCAGGTTCCATCCCTGGTGGGAAACTAAGCCCTCACAAGCCCATCTTGTCTAAATAAATTAGTTTACAAAAAGTAAATAATACAAGAAACAAGGGGTGTTTTTTTTAGTGCACATTAAAAAAAAATATGACATTAGCCCCCTCTAAGAAAGTTCACCCTCAATAAAGCTGTTTAACCTCTTCTGCTTTCCATTCATACAAGCTGTGTATCAGCTTCATGAGAGGACAGGATGTTGTCCAAATGGGCAATGTGTTTTCCTGCCTCCAGCTGAAATGCATTTCTACCTGCTCCCAGCCTGTCAGAAGCCTGTTGTCCTTAAAATACCCCTCCATAAAAGTTCTTCTTCCCTTCCTCCACTCCTCCCAGGGGGGTTAAAATGTCCCTCTGTTTTCATAGAAGACTGTTTACACCTCTATGGAACCCTTGCGCTGTGCTAGGTGTAGTCATGTCATAAAATTAAGAGACAGTTGAGAGCATACCTTCATAAAATTACAGAAATTTAAAAGTTGACAAAGATCTCACAAGCCCAATTTTCCTAATTTTGGCTGCACATCAGAATGACCTGGTGGGCATTATTGACGGGGATTTTTGTGAAAACTAATGCCTGTGGCCAGCGATTTGTTATGTAAATGAATATTAAAACATCTGCAGTCAATAACATTCAGGTAACAGAAGATGTATTAATACATCTCCAGTTAATATTTATATATATATATAGCTTGACCCTACTTCCAAGGATTCTGATTTAGTAGTTCCAGATTAGAATCTAGGCATGTGTGTGTGTGTGTGTTCAAATATTTATCCCCTGATGTAGCACATCAGTAGCTGACACTGGCGTTTAGAGAGCCTTGATCTCCCCTAATCAGAGATTCTCATTGCGAGGTGATTTTCTTCATCCTCTGGTTATCTGGACACTTTAAATACCTATGGTGATTGGAATTTATGAAAGACACCCTTTCTTCTTTTGCATGGCTCTCTTTTACAGGCCTTCATTGGTTTTAGTTAGAATTTGCTCCCTTTTAACTCTACCCGTTGGTTCTAGTATTGTCTGCTGGAGCCATATACATCGTTTAGCCTCCACTGCAGCCTCCAGGTATTTGCAGACAGTTATGATGCCCTTTTAAAACCTTCTTTTATTTAGGATGTAGAACCCTGTCCGTCCTTAGTGTTGCAACTTAATTCAGAAGCCATGTCACCATATATAAAGGGCTTGGTAGATGCCAGAACTGTGCTGCAAGTTAAAGAACCCATGGGGATCTTACAGGTGAACTGGGAAGAGATGAACTTGTAAATGAATGCCTTCGGTACAGAGGCAGTGGTGGAAACTGTGGGCTCTGTAGTCAGACCTGTGTGGGATCCCTAGCTCAGCCACTTGACTAGCTTCCTCTTTCTGCAAGCTCTTTGTACCCTCGATTCCTCATTTCTATTAATGGGATGAGAATGCTAATATGACCTACTGCAGAGTACCTTAGAGGGAATTAGAGGTTTTCAGTACAATGCTTGGCATACAGTAAGTGTTCACTAAGTAAGTAAGTAAAGTCACTCAGTCGTGTCCAACTCTTTGTGACCCCATGGACTGCAGCCCACCAGGCTCCTCAATCCATGAGATTCTCCAAGCAAGAATACTGGAGTGGGTTGCCATTTCCTTCTCCAGGGGATCTTCCCAACCCAGGGATCGAACCTGGGTCTCCCACATTGGAGGCAGACGCTTTAACCTCTGAGCCACCAGGGAAGTCTCTTAAGTGTTCACTACATTTTGGCTAACAAAATAAGCTAAGAGCTATAATAGTGATAGGAACAAAGAAGATGTATTATGACTTGGAGGGCAAAGTTTATCTGGTACTAAATATATACTTCTAAATATTTTATTTATTTAGGTATTTATTTGGCTGTGCTAGGCTTAGTTTCAGCATGTGGGATCTAGTTCCCTGACCAGGGATTGAACCCAACATTGGGAGCATGGAATCTTAGCCTCTGGACTACCCGGGAAGTCCCTGAAATAAAAATATTGAAATAAGGTTTCCATGTATAAATTAGGTGAATTTGTACATGCTTTTACGAGTACCTAAAGCCCACTTAATCCTTCTGAAGTTAAATACATTTACTCATGTCCTTCTTAACACTTACTTTAATAATTTAAGTGGCCTCTAATTCAGTTAATATAATAATAGGAAAAGTAGTTGATGTGTTAAAAGACTCAGTAAGAATAAGAACCTGAAAAGATTTCAATCAATGAACACATTGAGCTTGTAGATGGAAATGAAACATTTTATACATAAACTCTGGAAAGCTAAGTGTTGGTAGAAGATGAGGAAAACACAGCTTAAGGGAAAGATGTTTTAGATTTGGTTTATTATGAGTTAATATGTGATACATCTGCCAGAAAAGTTAATGTGATTTTTTTCAAGCCACGATAAGAAAAATTTAGGATCCCGAATGATTGAAGATCGTGCCCTGCTCTCTTTAAAGTTCTAGAGCTGCTCTTACTTTTCTCTTACTGATTGGGAGGTCGAGCAAGTCAGCTAGCATCACTGGAACAAAGTTTCTTCGCCTATAAAATAGGGATAATTCCTTCCTAGTCATATTTACTTTGAACTATAAAGATCAGATATAATGAATACAAGTGAGATTGTTGTCACTATAGAGAATGTTGTCACCTTCTATTCATATGATTCAAAACCATTTTTCCTTGATATGGCTGATAATATTACTAGTTTTATTAACCATCTGAAATTTTAATTAACTAAAATTTAACTGAAATCTTACAGATTGTGGCATAGACAGTATTGTTCATCCTGCTTTACATTCAGTAGAAATATGGACATTAAAGTAGTTGGTGAATGGTGAATTATTTTTTTTACCTCTTTTACTTGTATATTCACTGGCAAACCTAACTGTGCATTAAACTGATGGAGGTATTTTAGAATAAGTGAAAACCTCGTGAGCATCCAGGGCTAAGGTTAGCTATAGCAAAAGCAGTATGAACTACCTCGTTGAATAGCTTGTGTTCTACTTCTAGTGGAAAAGGATACTCCAGGAATATAGGGAAAGAACAGATTGGTAGTTTTCTTTTACATTCTTTGCTGCTGGTGACTGTGCTTTTTTGGGAGGTGGTAAAAGACTCCTTTTCTGCATTCTCTTTCTCTGTCTCTCAACTGTTATAACAACAAAAACTCATAATGTGAAGATCAAGAACCTGCAGATTACAATTCTTTATAATTATCTTTTAAACCCAAACATAAGCATTAGAATCCTTTTACATATGATATGACAGTTTTCCATCAGCCCTGACATTTTTCTTGTGTTCTCTGTAGCTGCTGAAGAGCCTGGACAGGGAAGGAAAGAGACAGAGGGTGAGAAAGAGAGGGAGAGTCTAAATGACAGTCTTTTGAATAGTGTGAGTTCAATCCCTAAAACAAAAAGCACGATCTTTTTTTCCGCTAAATAATGTGCTCTCCAGCTTCACCTCTCATCCTGAGAAAGATGAAAGAGAAAGTAAAAGAGGTGACCCAAATCACAGAGTGCCTTTGATAGGAGAAATTCAGCTGTTTTGAACACTTACAATCAAAGGAAGTGGTTTCCCTAATTACATGAACTATGTGAAATCTCTCAGAATAGCTCTTCCACCCCAGGATTCCTTGCACTTTAGAAGTTTGCATAAAAAGCTCACATGGAGAATGAGATGCAAAGTGTTTGATTCAGATTTTATTAGGCAGAAGAGTGCCCACATCCATCCTGCAGTTTGCCAGCTGCTCGGGTTGGGACCACTATACCTGGTTTTGATGTAGCTGTCTCTCAGACCTGCAACATTAAGATCTTTGTTCTATCCTTTTCTTGCAAGGAGCACCACTCTTCAGGAGCAGTAGCTGTGAAAATATTCAGAAGATTCGTTTCCCATTTTCTCTCTCTACCTGAAATGGATCCATAGCTATGTTTGTGAACTTTGCATGGGAAAACATGATTTCCTGGGTTGGTTGCTGGGTTGTGTTCGAGTGTTAGATTTTATTAAGCTCTTCATTAGATTTTAATATTTTAAATATAATCGTTTACCATAAAATTTACATGCAGATTTCCCCCAGGTACTCTCAGAATCTAGGCTAGGAATCTGCCAAAACACTTGGCCTAAAGAATAATAGCAATTATGGTGGTATTAAATCTTTTGTATTTTGCTAGTCATTTTGTTATCAAGGCATATAGGATGGTACAGATGTGTAGAGAAGAGAATCACAGATACCCTGAGTTCTCTTGTTTGAGGAGGTAGGTATCAGTATGAAGCCATCAGAAGACAGACGCATCCATCTTAATTAAAATGTCAACTTCTGAAGATTTTTTTTTCCCCTGGAGAAGTAATTTTATATTATAAGGGAGATCGTCTAATAAGCTTAAGTAACAGTAAAAAAAGCATATGTGTGTTTCCTTTTGCCTTTCTTTTCTTTCTTTCAGTGAATAAGTATGTTACTATTGTATCTTATATTCTGTTGAAAATTTGTGGGTCCAAAGAAAGAAATGGGAATCCAGGAACAGAAACAGCAGGAAATTTTATTTTGTCTAGTGTTTAAAGTACTGACTAAATTGTAACCCACATAAAATATCCTAACACTAGGATTGTTGGCTCTTGGGCAGTGAGATATAAGTAAAAGAAAATAAGAGTGCCTTTCAAAAAACCAACCTATGAAAATCTATTTAAACAATTACATAGCAATTTCTTTGTACTTTAACAATCCTCATTTATTTCAGAGAAATAGCTTATTTGAGAAGATACGTAGGTTGATAAGGATTTGTCATTTTAAGAAATATAAAATCCAAAAGTGTGCATGACTATGTACTGTGGTGTGTTGCGAACTCCTAATTATAGGTGGATAAAGATTTGGCTATTTTGTACATAGTCTCATCAATATAATAAGAGAAAGGAGTTTGAAAGGCGATGAAGGATTGATACTGTGGGAGGTATTTTGCTTAATAGGTAGGTTTGCATGTAATTGTGAAGAGGTCTGTTATCTGAGAAATCTACTATAATACTCAAACTGAAAGTTTAATAGCTATTTTAGTCCAACAACCCTAAACCCCCATTTTAAAAATCAGTAATTTGAAGTTTAGAACTGTTAGGCTGGGTAGCAGTAAATTCAGCTGTAGGGCCCAGGCCTTTGGTTTGCCAGTTTGGAGCTCTTGTCAGGAGCACACTGTCAAGTTTCTACTGCTTCTGTTATTTTTTTGAATGACGTTAAATTGCCTACCCTATGCTTGTTATAAGAGAGAAGGTTAAACATGCTTAAATGATAGGCATGTGATAACCCTTTAACATTAGTGGTAAAAGGTCATTTTAGTTTTCTTCTTCATAGTATTTCTATCAACTAAGAAATAGTACCACATAAATCACAATTCAACTTCTTGTTCATGATCAAGACTGTATCTATGCCGTCCCAGAGACTGAGAACTGTATACGTCATGTAAAATTCCACAACCTCTCTGGAAAATGGGTTCTGTAATCCTTACCATTTAGAGGTCAGCTTCATGGCTGGCTTAAATAACGTCTGTTAAGGTTTTAACTTAGATCCCTTGCATTATCCTCAAATGATTATAAATAATATTATTCAGACAGCGCTTTTACCATTTACCCAGCACTCTTAATCATTCCGTATACAAAATGATGAAACAGGTTCAGTATGATTCCCAACATTATACCTTAGAAACCAGAGCTGAATCTTAGGGTTTTTTGGCTCTGGATCCAGTGCTCTTTACCCGAGATAAAATCTCAGCTTTGGAAAAGACCTTAATTGACAATATTTTAGATGCCTGGATCTCCTCTGCAAAACTCCTGCCACAGATAGGCATTGAGCATTGTCTGAACTCTGATTACCACTGTTAGAGAACTCACCGGAACATTCTCAAGGCTCCTGGCACCTTCACCTTTGGAAAACTGGGACCATCGTAGAGTCTTCTCTGAGTTTTTCTGAGTCTATACCACATGCTAACAGTACATCTTTGGTCAGTCATAAAAGGAATAAAGTAACACTGTATAAGAATGTGATTTTTTAAAACATCATTAAAATTATACTCCTCAGAAAACTCTTGCCAAATGGCCTTTATTAAGCATTTAATTGTCCCCTAACTTGTAATTATAAGTAATATAGTGTCATTTATTGTAGTTTTTTAGTTTTCTGTCAATTTTTAAAAGTTTTTTCTTGCTTTTTGGAATCTCTTTCTACTTTTAAAGTGACTAGTTCTTACTTAAGTGAAGAACCCAACTGCATATAGTATACTAATAATGGAAAAATAGAGCCCTAAATATTATATTTTATACACTTCAGTATCATACCTCTTTTTCATGTTTATACTTTTGTCCACTTGCTCACTGTGACCCTGCTATACTTAAAACCAGACATTTCCATGTTATATTTATTTTCTATATTTTACTTTTTATATTAAAAAGGTGATAAATGTTTATTTTTTAAAAATCAAACATTATGGCAATGTAAAAAGTAAAAAAGCAAAAAATTTCTCCTCCCTGCAATCCTATTTTATGAAAATTCTCAGCTTATGAATGACTTAACAGATTGATTTTTTTTTCCCTCTGCATTTATAACAGTACTAATACTATTTCCAGTTCCCAGGTGGCTCCGTGGTAAAGAATCTGCCTGCCAGTGCAGGAGACACGGATTCTATCCCTGGGTCAGGAAGATCCCCTGGAGAAGGAAATGGCACCCCACTCCAGTATTCTTGCCTGGAGAATCCCATGGACAGAGGAGCCTGGCGGTCTACAGTCCATGGGGTCACCAAGAGCTGGACGTGACTTATTGACTAACAGCAATACTCTCTCCGCTCCATGAAAAAATGAATCATCCAAAGAAGAGTAGCAGGAGGGAAATTTGTATCTGCCTGTATCTTGACTGTTGTGATGATCACTTGAATACATGTATTGTAAAATTGTGTAGAACTAAACACACGCACACATTGGAGAGGCGATGGCACCCCACTCCAGTACTCTTGCCTGGAAAATCCCATGGATGGAGGAGCCTGGTGGGCTGCAGTCCATGGGGTTGCTAAGAGTCGGACATGACTGAGCGACTTCACTTTCACTTCTCACTTTCATGCGTAGAAGGACATGGCAACCCACTCCAGTGTTCTTGCCTGAAGAATCCCAGGGACGGGGGAGCCTGGTGGGCTGCCATCTATGGGGTGGCACAGAGTTGGACACGACTGAAGCGACACAGCAGCAAGCACATGCACACATACAAGTGTATATGAAACTGGTGAAATCTGAATAAGGTTTGTAGATTGTCCCAACCTCAGTTTTCTGGTTATGTTGTTGTACTGTAGTTATACAAGATGTTACCATTAGGGTACACTGTGTAAAGAGTGTATGGGATCTCTCTAAATTATTTTTTATCACTGCCTGTGAATCCACAATTATCTTTTAAAATGAAGTTTAACAATTAGATTGTTCTGTTATATATATATTATCTTGCAGCTTGAATTTTTAACTTTATATATAATTGCCATGTGGGTATGTATAAAGCTACCTCATTCTTTTTAATAACCTTTATACTTTGTATTTAAATAGTATTTATTTGTTTACCTTTCTTTTGTTATACTAAATTACATTCTTAAACAGTATACAATAAAAATTTACTAAACGTGAAGAAACATGAAAAGCTTCTGAACACTTCTTAGTAAAATGTTAGGCTATGAGAGGCAGGATGTTTAGTGGCTTTTCAGGACACATTCAGCTCCAGAGCTTCTCCTTTATTTTGTTCTTATAAAGCAACTTGGAATATATTCACTATTTCCTGATACTGTAGGGGTGAGTTGTATGAGTAGCATGGATTCTGATTGAGCTTTCTCCCAGGCAAGCTGGCAAGCTGGCAAGCTCAGAGCACTGAGGGATAAAGAAAGCTTCACTCTCCTTTCTCCCCCTCACCGCAGGTCATCTTTTCTAACTTCCTAATGATGCTTGAAAACTGTGCACAGATTGTTTAACAGAAATATGTAAATGTGGGCTCCTTTGCTGATTTTTATGCAGTGGTCCCTCTTGAATTTCATGGCTTCTTTGTGTAGCTCCAGGACTAAGATTGATGTTTGACGACAAAGTGAAACCTCTGTGGCTTCTTAGGTTCTGCTGGTGCCTCTGTCTTCACCCCATCTCTTGTCCTTTCTCTTCTGCTAGATTGAGCTGCTTTTGCTAACTCAGTTGGTTAGAGCAAGATGTTTCTGAAGGTTTGGTCAAGGGCTATCTCTTTAAAGCTGTCCTCTTACAGAGGAAAATGTGTAGTTGTAGAGGATTTGTGAGCCCCGAGCAACTGTTAAAGATGTGTAGAACTCATCATTTTGTAGGATGGGTATAAAAGTTTATAATAATAATGCTAATAACCCATATTTGGGACTTAATACAGTCTAGTTTTCTTGGTGCTTTATATGCCTGGGGTCATTTAATGCCTAGCAATAGTAAATCATATTCTAATATTCCTTTTCATTTTACAAAGTGTTTTCACATTTATTTGATTTGTATTAAAACCCTGTGATATGAGACTAGAGAAGATTAGGGAGGTACAACAACTAAATGTAATGTGAACCCTCTGGAGAGGGTCCTAGACCACAGAGAGGACATTCACGGAGCAACAGGTGAGATAAGGTTGGTTAATAGTGATGTACTGCAGTAATATATTAACTGGACTAGGGCTCTGCTGCTGCTTCGGCTGCTAAGTCACTCCAGTCGTGTCTGACTCTGTGCGATCCCACAGACGGCAGCCCACTAGGCTCCTCTGTCCCTGGGATTCTCCAGGCAAGAATCCTGGAGTGGGCTGCCATTGCCTTCTCCAATGCGTGAAAGTGAAGTGGCTCAGTCGTGCCTGAGTCTCAGCGCCCCCATGGACCGCAGCCCCCCAGGCTCCTCCGCCCATGGGAGTCTCCAGGCAGGAGCGCTGGAGCGGGCGCCACTGCCTTCTCCGGGCCTAGGGCTCTACAGGGCCTCTATTTTTCCTATGACTCTGAATTCTCTAAACAGTTTTTTCTGAATCTAAAAATGATTCCAAAATAAAAATTTTGAAAGTGTTTATTATCCCCAATTCCACAGATTCCTAGTGTTTGAAAGGCCAAGTAACTTGCTGAGTGGCACCTAGGGGAGTTAGTGAAAAGCCAGAACCCCAGACCCTAGTCCTTGCCTTTCTGGTGCCACCCCTGCCTGTGTTCGGCTCAATGCCACCATTCTCCCAACAGTCTTTAGAGCTGGAAGGTCATATCCTTACTTTACAGATGATAGATCATTGTGAGTGATTGATGTTCACTCCTGGAAAAATAATTCAGAAATATTTTTCTGATTGACTTTGAGCCAGTAGTCCTTCCATATTTGAATGGAGGGTATCATACATACATTGGGCTCATTTGATTACACTAACACCACAGAAACCTCATTATGATGAATGACAGCCAGGGCCAGAGGCAACTGTTCTGAAAAAGAAGAATGGTGCTGTGTGCTCCTCTGTGACCTCTGACACGGAGATCTGAGAATGGGCAGGAAATAGAAGCACAAGAGCAGCCCCACCAAATTCTCATGCTTTCTGCAAACGTGGTAATTGTGAGGCTAATGATGGTTAAGCTGGATTCCTTACCCTGAGTGTGGAAAAGAGAAGTAATGTTCACTTTCTTTCAGCTTGGCACTTTGTTTTTAAAATAGTAGGGAACTGTAAGATTTGCTTAGAGATTAGAAGAACCCGGCTTAACAGCGTGTGGTCCTCTTTGGCATATTTTAGTCTTTGGATTTAGAGTCTTCCGGCAGGCAGCCGTGGTGTTGCCTGAGTTTGCAGGCTGACATACCTTCATGCTCTTCCAATGCTGTGTCCACTAGACTTTCTCTGGTCTTTTTTCACTGTTCTGCCCAGACCTGTGTTCCTGCCTCTTATCTCCTTTATGAGTTTCACTGGGCTGTTGCTGTTAATCTTTGGATCTGTTTCCCAGAAGTTCATAGTTCTAGCTGGTGTTCTGTGTGTCTGAGATCAGTTCTGTGTATCTTCTAAACAATTTCTCTTTTTCACTCTAGGAATGATTTATTGAGGTAAACCAGGTGCCCGGCATGTACTTTCCAGGTATATTTGGCCCTCACAGCTGCTTAAGTAGACACTGATTGTCTTATTTTAGAGATGACAGCAAGCTCAGTGATATTGAGGGACTTGCAAGGCCACACAGTTTAGACATGATAAAGTTGAAATTCAGCCCCAGCGTTTCCAGCTCCTAAGTAATGAGGCCACAGTTTAGCTGCCACAGAACTGCTGTCTAGGCCAGTGCACATTAGACTCACCTGGGAAGCTTCTAAGGCACACCTGTGCCTGGGTCCCACCCCAAATCAGTGTAGTCTGATTTAAGTCAGGAAGTTAGAATTTAAGGGACTTTAGATCATTCATTTGGTCCTTTTTACCTCCAAATTTTGACATTTATCAGTAGGTGAGCTGAGGCCTTGAATCACATAGCCTTTGAGTGTCAGAACCAAGGCAAAATTAAGTCTCTTGATTCTGATTCTAGAGTTCTTTCCATACTCAGATAAAATAAATATGTTAAAGTATTTACTCTGTTATGTATATGTATAGTCACAGTTGAGTTTGTTTATCCTTTTGTAACATACAGAAATATGTATGCATGTATAGAACGTGTACATCTGTGTGATTTTGAAAATTGACATTCATTTGTGAGAGAGGCTGCACTATGTCATGGTGGAAATCATAGGCTTTACAACCAGACTACCTGGGTTGAATCTTAGCTTCACTGCTTCTTAGCTAGGCTTGTAATTCCTTTACCTATCTGTGTTCTCCCACGTATACTCCACATTCCAAGCAAACACAAGTGCTACTGTCTCTCAAGCATGCTGCCTGTGCTGTCTCTACCAAAGTTCTTGCTATTCCCTTTGCTTGGAATGCCAAGCCTTCTCTAGCTGTAAATTAAAGCCTAATTCATTTTCCATTGTCTAATTGAAGCTTTCTATTAGCCCCAGCTTCACCTAATCTCTGTACTGGTCCTCCACAACACTTTCTACTTCTTATAATCATTGTGTTGCATATGTTATTTTGTACTTTTATTTTCCCCCTGCTATTGTATGAGTCTTGATAGTAGGGGTTTATTTTATTTTTATATAACTTAGCGTGCCCGTGTCTCTTGTCTTCATTCATATCAGGAAATAGCACAGGTGTAGATCTAAGGGACTTTATCAGAATGTTCAGAGGTTATATTTAACTGAAAACTCCAAATAGAACCTGTAAAGGGTATTTAATAGAAAAGATCAGAATTCAGAATTAGTTAAGGAAACTTTAACAATAGAATAAAAATCCAGCCAAATATAATGGGATTAAGAAATGAATAAAAAGCAAAGAAACATAACTTAGTGGAAAGTATTATTTCAAGACGTTTTGATGTTTAGAAAAGTAGTTTGAGAAGAGGGTCAAGCAAAGTTGTTTGTTTCTTGGAGAGGTGAAACTCAAGCATTTTTTAGGCCTAGAGGATAGAACTAGAAAGAAATTGTTCCAGAAAGGATATAATTGATGGATTATATGTCCTGAGTGAAAAGGTGAGACATAAAAAGCACTGCTGCTGCTGCTAAGTCACTTCAGTTGTGTCAAGCTCTGTGTGACCCCATAGAGGGCAGCCCACCAGGCTTCCCCGTCCCTGGGATTCTCCAGGCAAGAACACTGGAGTGGGTTGCCATTTCCTTCTCCAGTGCAGGAAAGTGAAATGTGAAAGTGAAGTCGCTCCAGGTGGGAGGAAAAAAAAAAAAAAGCACAGGCGTCAGTGTAAGATCTGAGAAGGAAGGACCTTTATCTCAGAGACAGAAAGGCAGAAAGTGTAAGGAAGGAACACCAAGGGCAGTTATGCCTGCTTCTCTGGTGTAGAGCATCCATAGTGATCTGAGACTGAAGAAGCCAAGAGCAGCTAAAGGCTATGAGTAGAGTCAAGGTTTACTGTAGGTAACTCATAAAGATTATCTTGTTTATCACTTGATATCATCATCGTCTGTCTTCCTCTCTAAATTGTAAGCTCCGTGAAGGCAATGGCTTTGCTATCTTGTCCATCACTATCCTCAGCCCTGAAAAATAGTGCCTGGCACATAAATACTCAGTAAATATTTGTTGAGTGAACAGAGAATGAAGAAGGGAGGAAATTGGAGATACTCGAAATTACTGCTACAGCCTTCTAGCGTTCAGTAAATGGAGATGTAAACAGAACTCATTGGATAAGATTGCTGAGAGCACTCTTTAAAGAAAGCTAACCTATGCCCTTCTACACTTTCCTCTTTTCCTGCTGCCTCAAGTGTGAATATAATGGCTTAGAACCTCAGGGGTTGTATCATGATCATCTGGTAACCTTGAGGATGTAAACTAGTAGGAAGGATGGTGAGGCAGGCTGTATTAATAATTGTGGCACTTCCATACTGGGCTTCCTGCAGCCTTCATATTTTGAGACAATATGAGCTACTTGTTTAACTACTGTTATTTTGGATCTCTGTTTCTTTCAACAGAAAGAAGCCACAGTGGGGCTTCTCTTGTGACTCAGCTGTAAAGAATCCACCTACAGTGTAGGAGACCTGGGTTCTATCCCTGGGTTGGGAAGATCACCTGGAGAAGGGAAAGGCTACTCACTCCAGTATTCTGGCCTGGAGAATCCCATGGACTGTATATAGTCCATGGAGTCACAAAGACTCGGACACGACTGAGCGACTTTCACTTTCTTTCAATAGAACCAGTTGATTAAAGGGGGAAAACTGAAAGGAATTAAGGGACTAGAGACCTCAATAAGATCAACTGAAGAGCAGGTTTAAGGTGAATAAGGCTAAAAGATTGAGGTAAAAAAGGGCCTTCTGACTTTGAGATGGGTGGGTAATGGAAGGATCTAAGGGGTGGTCATGAATTGCTAAAGCAGAATGCTAGTGAAGGCTGCTGGAGGAGAAAAAGTGAAGGAGGGAATATCTTTTTGCACAGAGAAGTAACCAAGAAGTAACCCTTCGATTAGACCAGTGTTTCTTTGAGTTTTCTGATGGGCCACCAGGGACCATCTGTGGACCTTGGAGCCTTATCTTGAAGAGTCCAGTTTGAGATACAATACAAAATACTATTTATTGTATGGCTTCATTGTCAAAATGATTTAAGGCAGCTAATAAAAATACAAATTATGAGATTTAAAGAATTAAAATAGGAAAATGGGGCAAAGGGAAAATATGGTAAAAAAGCAAAATGGAAACAAAAATGAAAATAGTACAATAAAAATACACTCATGACATTCTTTATTCTTTCTAGGTATAGGCAACAAATTTGTGCCTAAGCTTTCTAGCAATCAACTTGAAAAATGTAACATGATAGGTTGTTGAGCAATGGGGATTAAAAACCAACCAGTTCAGGAAAATCACAAATACTCCTTTTACTAAGACCAGATAGATTCAAGGTATTATATCTGATAGAGTGTCTGAAGAACTATGGATGGAGGTTTGTAACATTGTATAGGAGGTAGTGATCAGAATTATCCCCAAGAAAAAGAAATGCAAAAAGGCCAAATGGTTGTCTGAGGAGGCCTTACAAATAGCTGAGAAAAGAAGAGACATGAAAGGCAAAGGAGAAAAGGAAAGATATAAGCATCTGAATGCAAAGTTCCGAAGAATAGCAAGGAGAGATAAGACAGCCTTCTTCAGTGATCAGTGCAAAGAAATAGAAGAAACAATAGAATGGAAAAGACTAGAGATCTCTTCAAGAAAATTAGAGGTACCAAGGGAACATTTCATGCAAAGATGGGCACAATAAAGGACAGAAATGGTATGGGCCTAACAGAAGCAGAAGATGTTAAGAAGAGGTGGCAAGAATACACAGAAGAACTGTACAAAAAAGATCTTCATGACCAAGATAATCATGATGGTGTGATCACTCACCTAGAGCCAGACACTCTGGAATGCAAAGTCAAGTGGGCCTTAGGAAGCATCACTACAGACAAAGCTAGTGGAAGTGATGGAATCCCAGCTGAACTATTTCAAATCCTGAAAGATGATGCTGTGAAAGTGCTGCACTCAATATGCCAGCAAATTTGGAAAACTCAGCAGGGGCCACAGGACTGGAAAAGGTCAGTTTTCATTCTAATCCCAAAGGAAACAATGCCAAAGAATGTTCAAACTATCACACAATTGCACTCATCTCAGATGCTAGCAAGGTAATGCTCAAAATTCTCCAAGCGAGGCTTCAACAGACTGGTTCCAAATTGGAAAAGGAGTATGTCAAGGCTGTATATCATCACTCTGCTTATTTAACTTATGCAGAGTACATCATGCAAAATGCTGGGCTGGATGAATAGGCTGGAATCAAGATTGCTGGGAGAAATATCAATAACCTCAGATATGGAGATGACACCACCCTTATGGCAGAAAGCAAAGAGGAAATAAGAGCCTCCTGATGAAAGTGAAAGAGGACGGTGGAAAAGCTGGCTTAAAACTAAACGTTCAGAAAATGAACATCATGGCATCCAGTCCCATTACTTCCTGGCAAATAGATGGGGAAACAATGGAAACAGTGAGAGACTTTATTTTCTTGGGTTCCAAAATCACTGCAGATGGTAACAACGGCCATGAAATTAAAAGACACTTGCTCCTTGGAAGGAAAGCTATGATCAACCTAGACAGCATATTAAAAAGCAGAGATGTTACTTTGCCAACAAAGGTCTGTCTAGTCAAAGCTATGGTTTTACCAGTAGTAGTCACGTATGGATCTGAGAGTTGGACCATAAAGAAAACTGACAGCCAAAGAATTGATGCTCTAGAACTGTGGTGTTGGAGAAGACTCTTGAGAGTCTCTTGGACTGCAAAGAGATCAAGCCAGTCAATCCTAAAGGAAATCAATCCTGATTTGGATTGATTGGAGGGACTGATGCTAAAGCTGAAGCTCCAATACTTTGGCCACCTGATGCTAAGGGCTGACTCATTAGAAAAGATGCTGATGCTGGGAAAGACTGACGGTGGGAGAAGGGGAAGACAGAGGATGAGTTGGTTGGATGGCATCACCGACCTGATTGACGTGAGTTTGAGTAAGCTCTGGGAGTTGGAGATAGACAGGGAAGCCTGGCGTGCTGCAGTCCATGGAGTTGCAAAGAGTCAGACACAACTGAGTGACTTAACTGAACTAAGATAATTATACTTAAATTATAACTTTATATGATTCAACCTAAAAATGTAAAAAATTTTCTTTTGGATCAGAGGAATATAAAGATGTTTTTGAGGAGAGCCATAGTAACTGAGTTTATACTGTACCTCAATACTGGGCTGAAAAGTGAATACATTCAGTCAGGTGGCTCTACTAGTTACTTGAGTATGTTTTTAGAATGATTGGTATTTTTGCATAAATTTAGGTAAAACAACCCCTAAAAATTGAGAAATAAGACATGTCAAGAAAATTGATAAGAATTGGAGTTTTTAGACTTGTTTAGTCACTAAGCTGCTGGGAGGGATTGGGGGCAGGAGGAGAAAGGGTCGACAGAGGATGAGATGGCTGGATGGCATCACCGACTTGATGGATGTGAGTCTGAGTGAACTCCGGGAGTTGGTGATGGACAGGGAGGCCTGGCGTGCTGCGATTCATGGGGTCGCAAAGAGTTGGACGCAACTGAGCACCTGAACTGAACTGAGTCACTAAGTCATATCCAACTCCTGCAACCCCATGGACTGCAGCATGCCATCTCCTCTGTCCTCCACTATCTCCCAAAGTTTTCTCTAATTCATGTCCATTGAGTTGGTGATGCTGTATAACCGTCTCATCCTCTGCTACCCCCCCGCCTTTGCCTTCAGTCTTTCCCCAGCATCAGGGTCTTTTCCAGTGAGTCAGCTGTTTGCATCAGGGCCACAGTATTGCAGCTTCAGCTTCAGCATGAGTCCTTTGAACGAATATTCAAGATTGATTTCCTTGAGGATTGATTGGTTTGATCCTTGCTGTCCAAGGAACTCTCCAGCTGTCCAGAGTCTTCTCCACCAACACAGTTCAAAGGCATCAGTTCTTCAGCATTCAGCCTTTTTGATGATCCAACTCTTGCATCTGTACATGACTACTGGCAAAACCATAGCTTTGACTATAGGGACCCTTGTTGGCAAAGTGATGTCTCTGCTTTTTCATATGCTGTCTAGGTTTGTCATTGCTTTCCTTCCAAGGAGCAGAGTATTTTAATTTCATGGCTGCAGTCACATCCGTGGTGATTTTGGAGCCCAAGAAAATAAAATCTGTCACTTCTTCCACTTTTTCCCCTTCTATTTACAATGAAGTGATGAGATCAGATGCCATCCATGATCTTAGTTGTCTGAATATTGAGTTTTAAGATAGCTTTTTCATTCTCCTCTTTCACCATCAAGAGGCTCTTTAGTTCTTCTTCACTTTTTCTTTTCTTCTTCTTCACTTTTTGCCATTAGAATGGTATCCTCTACATGTCTGAGGATGTTGATATTTCTCCTGGAAGTCTTAATTCCAGCTTGTGATTCATCCAGCTTTAGGCTTCAGTTCAGTCGCTCAGTCGTGTCTGACTCTTTGCGACCCCATGAACCACAGCACGCCAGGCCTCTCTGTCCATCACCAACTGCCGAAGTCTAGGCTTATCATGTAGTGTGATATGAAAATTAGCCTTCAGATGTTATCTTTTACTATCTCTACTGAACACAAAGAAGGGCTTAGATTTCAGCATGAAGGTTAGTGAAAAGGAAGATTGTGGTGGTGGTGGTGGTGGTGGTGATGGTTATTAATATGGGAGAGTTTGCTTAAATGGAGGCTATCTCTTCTTTAAACCTTTAAGGGAGAAATCATCTTAAGAGTCTGATTCCAGGTTATTTTTTTTACCATATATTTGTTGGGGTTTGGTGCTTTTTTGTCACTCAATAGTCTGGCAGATATGACACACATGCCTTTGTCATTAATTATTGTTTGAGTATGCTGACAGAACCCAGAAATAGTGAAATCATTAAATGGAAGAATCCAGGTATTCAAGATGCTGTCTCATTGGCGTCTACAAGATGTGAAAGGACTTTTCAGACTATTCAAAAATTAAATCTGCCTGAATTCTTCTAAATGATTTTGCAGATTTCTATAATAAATGTAGCAAACATTTCTCTAATGGGATATAAATAATCAAACTCTGTTGCACTGTAGAGTAATATTATAAAGCACTTAACTAATCAGATTGTGAGAGTTCTCAAAATTCCTAACCATGTAATTTTTGCATAGAGAGAGGGTGCTTCATGCTGTGCAATTAACTGGTTTTATTAACTATAAATTTGGTCGTTTCTCGCTGGCCTGGTGGCCTAGTGAGAATTAGATCTTGGTTCTTGACTTGATCTTGCCCAGTTGAGTGTCAGGAAGGCTTGGAAATCTTACAGTGGAGGTAGTGGCTGAGGCTGTAAGGGGAGTTGATGAAGAGTTGTTTCTCACGTTTCTGTAACTAACTAGAGAGTTTTAGTATTTTTTTAGATCTATTATAATTTTAAGATGTTCTATAAACTAACATCCCATTCTGTATTCAAATTAGGTTTGTAAAGTAAAGAGGGAAGGTTTAGTGATTATAAACAGAGCTTTGACATAAGACAATCTGTGTTAAAAACATGGCTTTGCCATTTTTGTGCCCTTAGGCAAGTTTTAAAATGTCTCTGTGATAGTAGAAGACTTTGACTCGTGATTTGCTTTGAGGCTTTAAAAGTCTATCAATTGCATATATCATCACCAGATAGAATGAGGTTTGCATTACTCACCTTTCTGAAATTTGATTATTTTCATCAGGGTCTTTACCCATTCCATTTCTTCCTTTAATTTCTTCATACTACATATATTTTAAATACAGATAAATGAATCATTACAGTTTAGTCGCTCAGTCGTGTTCGACTCTTTGCTACCCCATGAATCACAGCAAACCAGGCCTCCCTGTCCATCACCAACTCCCAGAGTTCACTCAAACCCACGTCCATCAAGTCAGTGATGCTATCCAGCCATCTCATCCTCTGTTGTCTCCTTTCCCTCCTGCCCCCAATCCCTCCCAGCATCAGAGTCTTTTCCAATGAGTCAACTCTTCGCATGAGGTGGCCAAAGTACTGGAGCTTCAGCTTCAGCATCATTCCCTCCAAAGAACACCCAGGGCTGATCTCCTTCAGAATGGACTGGTTGGATCTCCTTGCAGTCCAAGGGACTCTCAAGAGTCTTCTCCAACACCAAAGTTCAAAAGCCCATTTCTTCCGTGCTCAGCTTTCTTTATACTCCAACTCTCACATCCATACATGACCACTGGAAAAACCATAGCCTTGACTAGATGGACCTTTGTTGGCAAAGTAATGTCTCTGCTTTTCAATATGCTATCTAGGTCAGTCATAACTTTTCTTGCAAGGAGTAAGCATCTTTTAATTTCATGGCTGCAGTCACCGTATGCAGTGATTTTGGATAAATAAATACCTCTGCTCAAAAAATGCATGCAAATGTTTTAGAATTATATTTATATAATATTTTGGTTCTCTAGATTAATCTGGGCTTCCCTGGTAGCTCAGACAGTAAAGAATTCGCCTACAATGTGGGAGTCCTGGGTTTAATCCCTGGATTGGGAAGATCCTCTGGAGGAGGGCATGGCAACCCACCCCAGTGTTCTGGCCTGGAGAATTCCATGGACAGAAGAGCCTGGTAGGCTTTGGTTAATCTAAGGCATTAAATAACATTAGCAAATGTATTCACAGCAAATATAAAAGACTTCAGAATAAAAGAGCAAGATCACAAACTGAAATAAAAACAAATGGATGGTGACTTCCCTGTTGGTCCAGAGATTAGGAATTCTCCTCCCAGTGCAGGGGACATGGGTTCAATCCCTGGTCCAGGAAGAATCCCACATGCCACGGAGCAACTAAGCCCGTCAGCCACAGCTACTGACCCCACAAGCCTAGAGCCTGTGCCCCTCAACAAGAGAAGCCACTGCAACGGAAAGTCCACGCACCACAACTAGAGTAGCCGCTGTTCAGCACAATAGAGGAGCCCACACACAGCAATGAAGAGCCAGTACAGCCAAAAAGCGAACAGACAGAGGAGCTTCTGTGGTGGTTGAGTGGCTAAGCTTCCCAATGCAGAGGGCCCAGTTTTGATCCCTGGTCAGGGAACGAGGTCCCCACATGCCGCAACTGAGACCGGGAGCAGCCAAATAAAGAAAATATTTTTATAAGATATTATAAGACTAATATAAAATATTATTTCTAAAAGCTGTCTACATAATTGTTTGGCAGTGTCGACACTCAGTGCGTACTAGCTGGTTTTGTACAGAAGTCTGCAAACTGGAATCTCTTTGATTGCTAAAAAAAAATTTAGATGAAAGGACTCATATTTTTATTGTATTTTTGTAAAGGGGGTGGGTAAAGAATCCACCTGCAATACAGGAAATGCAGGAGATGCGAGTTCCATACCTGGGTGGGGAAGATCACCTGGAAGAGGGCATGGGAACCCACTCCAGCATTCTTGCCAGGAAAATCCCATGGACAGAAGAGCCTGGGGGCGTACAGTCAATCAGGCCGCACAAAAAGTCAGACACAACTGAGCGACTGAGCACAACACAGCACACGTAAACATGGCAAGTCAAATAATAAACACATGAAGCTTGTGGTCATGTATGGGTGTGAGAGTTGGACTGTGAAGAAGGCTGAGCGCTGAAGAATTGATGCTTTTGAACTGTGGTGTTGGAGAAGACCCTTGAGAGTGTTGAGAGTCTGCAAGGAGATCAGTCCTGGGTGTTTATTGGAAGGACTAATGCTGAAGCTGAAACTCCAGAACTTTGGCCACCTCATGCGAAGCGCTGACTCATTGGAAAAGACTCTGATGCTGGGAGGGATTGGGGGCAGGAGGAGAAGGGGATGACCAAGGATGAGATGGCTGGATGGCATCACGGACTCGATGGATGTGAGTCTCAGTGAACACCGGGAGATGGTGATGGACAGGGAGGCCTGGCATGCTGCGATTCATGCGGTCGCAAAGAATCACACGACTGAGCGACTGAACTGAACTGAACTGAACTGAACTAATACAAGCCAATTATGAAAGTGGAATCCAGTGTGGAAGAAATCTGATCTTTGCTCGTAAGCTTGACTTGACTCTGAGTGATAAACTGGTTAAAAAGGAAAAGGAAGACCTTCAGAGAAAGGGATTATCATTGGTTAAATACCTGGAATTTCTAGACACTAGGGTAGGATTTCTGTTCTCCCTTAAGGAGCCTGGAGCCCAGAGAGGTTAAATCATTTCCCCAAGTCACCCAGCTTATAGGAGGCATAGCCAAGACTCCTGCCTCCAGCCTGTTTGACTCCAGAGGGTATCCTAATACACCACAGTTAATGACCTCAGTTCAGTTTATCACATATCTATCGAGAACCCACTCTAAGTAAAGCAGCTGTTAGAAATACATCAAGTTAGGTGTTTGTTTGTTTATATATATATATAGAAATGGATAGAAATTTAAAGCATGAAGGAATCTGGAAGATAATTTTGTCCAGCAAAAAATAATTTTCTAGGAAGAAACAAGGATCAAAGTAACCAGGTGGCTCCAGGGCCATCCATTTTGGAATTAGAATTTAAATTTCCACCGACCTAGTTTTGACTACATTATATTGTGTTTTATTATTTTTTTTTAAAAGCCTAACCCTTCATTAATTCATACTTCCAAGTCTTATTCAAGGGCTTTCTTTGGGGAGGGTTTCTGTGTAATTTTAGCCCCAAGTGATCTCTTTGACCAAGTTACATAAGTTGTTTAGTGGAAAATTGAGTGCTTGAATGTGCTTTTGTTATCCAAACTGAATACAGGTTTACAATATATATGACTGTTTCATGTCCTCACAGTGACCTTCTGTTGTTGAGCATGGAGAGTCTAAAATCTCTCAGTCTTTTATACCTTGGGATATCTCTTACATCCCAGTCCTTAAGTCTTCCGTATTTATTCCATTCAGTTTTAGCGAGCCTTCCATGCTGGCAGGTTAGTCTGTCCTTAGTTGGGTATATACTTAACTGGAGCGCAGCCTGATCCCTGGAACGGAGCCCAGGCAGCGGTCCTGGTAGCTGCACGTGGTAAGTCTCCTGCAACCCACCAGGAAAACCATTGAGCAATAAAGACTTCCCAGCACCAGTGATGTTTGTAATGCCTCCCGCATGACTCCATCTCGGCTGTTCACGAAGAGTGAGCAGAATGACTAGTTTATTTTTCCTTCTTAGTATTTCTAGCCATGTTTCTTCCAAAGAAACGTCTTCATGACATCATACGTCATGAGGAATATAGGTGTATTATATTATGGAACCTGAATTCAGTTCGTTTATCCTTCTTTATTTCCCTGAATACCTAAAGGGCAGCATTTGAAAGAAAACCTACAGAACTGAGAGATTTGCTGCTTGTCGTGTGCTTGTGTTATTGAATGGGTCTCATTAAGCCTAAAGGTGACTCAAGGAGCACAACCTATGACTCTGGTGATTCAATACAGAACTGAAAATCATCCTCACTTATTTTTAATGTTGTTCTATAGCACTGAGTTTTTAGAAGTGGAAGCTGGTTTTCCATCTTGCAAGAATCAAGTTTTTATTTTAGGAAAATGCCCCTAAACTAGTATTCATGGAGTAAAAATGCAACGAAGTAAACAACTTTTTTTTTTTGACACTGGTTCTTGTGATCTGACACGTGTAAATCTTCTGATTACTTAGTGCATTCTGCCTCAGTTATCTTTATAATCAGAGCCTGAACAGAAGAGAATGTCTACCTACGTCTTGCCCGAAAAAGCAGGATGTTTGACCTTATACACTACTGTTTTAGGGTTGTTTGTTTGTTTGTTTGTTTTGGCTGCACTGAATCTTTGTTGTGCCAGGGGCTTTCTCCAGTTGTGGTGTGGGGGCTTCTCATTGTGGCGGTTTTTCTTGTTGCAGAGCACAGGCTCTAGAGCTCAGGTCAGTAATTGTGGCTCACAGACTTAGTTGCTCCACGCTTGGGAGATCTTCCCAGACCGGCAATCAAACCCGGGTCCCCTGCATTGGCTGGAGATTTCTTAACCACTGGTCCACCAGAGAAGTCCCTGTTTCGGGAGTTTTAAAATCAAGTATCTCCCATTGTGCCTTACGTTCTGCTGCTAAGTACAATAGCTCTGGGCTCTGTGGGGATAATGATAAGGGGTATGCTGTACTGAGAAGACCAAGGGCGGTGTCTTTTTGAACCCATCCTGTTCTTTAGAAGCCTGGTTCAGTTGTGGAGCTTTGTGATGGTGGCCCAAGCCTAGGAAGAGAGCTGTCTTAGTCCATTCAGGATGCTGTAACAGAAACCAAAGATGGGATGACTTATAAACAGCAACCACACTCATCAGTTCTGGAGGTTGGGAAGTCTGAGATCAAGTTGTTAGCAGAGTCAGTTTCTGGTGAGAACCTACTTCCTGATTGACAGTTGGCCATCTTCGTGTGGTGTCCTCAGGTGGCAGAAGGAAGGGGCGAGGGAGCTCTTTTATAAGGGCGCTGATTCCATTCATGAGGCTCTACCCTCATCATCTTTCACAGGTCCCACCTCCTTATACCATCACTTCGGGGGTCCGGTTTCAACATATGGATTTTAGGGGAACACATTCAGCCTATGCAGAAAGCGTGTGTGAAATGTAGCCCCACTACTAAAAATCAGGGCTCCATTTTTCAGTGTGTGGTAGAGGAGTGTCTGCTGCAGTGGGTATGGTGTGGGGAAGGTGTGGACTCGATAAGAAGCTGGCTTACTTGCAGAGGTGATTTTGGAAATATAAATGGTACAACGCATTGGGTAGAAAGCTGGAAGCAGAAGGTTTAAGATTAAGCAAGCCTCTCCATTCTATATCTGAAAAAGTTCAATGAGGGCATGCTTGGAGAATAGACAAGCAAGGAAGGGCTCTCAAGAAATTTTGCCCATTTGATTGTCATGGACTGCAAGAGGCAACTTGTAGCTATCCAAGGCTTTATTTTGAAAGTTCACATCAACAAAGGGCTCGTGAACACAAATTTCAATGTGGCTTCTACTGTAGTTGTATAACTGATTGACTGGCATTCTTATGAAATAATAGCCTGAAGTAACCCTTATGCATGTAAAAGAACAGAATGAATACTGAAGCAAATCCACACCCACAGGCTCTTCTCACTGCCCTGCTCAGAGTAAACACTTACCTTACATGAACTCTTAGCATGGCAGTTATTTAAACACACTTAATATCATTCTTGTCGGATACTATTTGTTCATCCACCCTTCAAATGCTGTTGAGCTTCTGCTGTGTAAGCATGTGATCTTTCTCCCTCGTGTGGTTTTATATTAGACAAGGTGCAAGACAAGCAGGCTTCTCTGAAGAGCAATGGGCTACGAGAACAAATGTCAGGAGAGGAAGACCACTTAATAAAACACCGAACCAGAGTCTGAGTGGGTATACTCAGTGTCCAGACTTTTGTCTCACGGCCTCTCAGAATTTATGGACTTCTTCAGGAATAACCCAGGAGATGTTTGTTCTGGATGCAAGTCAGGAGAAACTCATAGCTCAGAGATTAACTAAACTAGTCCTTATATACCTAGGGTAGTTCTGGGGAGGTAAGGAAACAATTTTACCTCTTTCTGATCCAATCCTAGGGAAATAAAAATTTCCATGCAAAACAACATTTTAAATATTTATATGCTCTAGTCATACTATGGATAACATGCATGTACTGTTTTTTCTGATTAAAAATTATAGAGGCTATTGTAAAGAATTTGGGAAATATGTGGAAATTTTAAATCAGTTATGATTCTTTTTACTACCTAGTGAGTGCTCAATTTTTTCAGTCGTGTCTGACTCTGCAACTGTATGGACTGTAGCCCACCAGGCTCCTCTGTTCATAGAATTCTGTAGGCAAGAATACTAGAGTGGATTGCTATGCCCTCCTGCAGGGGATCTTCCCCACCCAGGGACTGAACCCATGTCTCCTGCATTGCAGGCAGATTCTTTACCCACTGAGCCACCTGGGAAGCCCTTTGCTACCTAGAGAGAAACACAAACAATATATTTTATTTCCTCCCCATCTCCTTTCTTTTATGTGTAATTTTAATTTTTTTTTAAAATATGGGCTCTTATCTTCTTAAATTTAGGGGAATGGCTATTCCCCTTTAAACTATTGGGGAATGGCTACGCACTCCAGTATTCTTGCCTAGAGAATCCCATGGACAGAGGAGCCTGGCCGGCTACATAGTCCATGGTGTCGCAAAGAGTCAGACGTGACTGAGTGACTAATACTTTCACTTTCAGATTCTCTAAGTATATCCATGTTTCTGCAAATGACAATATTTTGTTCTTTTGTATGGCTGAGTAATATTCCATTGTAGATATGTACAAATCTTCTTAGTTTTAATAGTATAAAAAGTATTTAAATTTTTTGGCACAATAGAGCATTATTTTAGCCTTCATTGTTATTATGTTTCTTTTTACCATAAAGCTGAACTTTTTCAAGCCACTAATCCATTATTTTGATCTGTAAGCCATTTGCTAGAATATCCCAGAATTTAAATCTGGAAAACAATGGGAAAACAACAACTGAAGGAAAAATTATTTGCTGCATACTTATTTCAGCAATTTCCATTGATGAACTATTGACAAGCAGGTGCCTATAGAGGCAAATCTCTATAATACATCCACTTGCATTCAGATACTGGCTACTATAAGCACAGGTTTTAATAATTCAGTTAATCCCAGGTATTTCTGTTGGAGCTTGTTTGAATTGCTAACAGGTATCATGATTTCCATTTATTGCAAATATCACTTATTTATTTAATCTATCTCTACTTATTATTAGCCCATTTCCATGAAACTCGTACAACATTCTAAAGTAGCATGTTGTTTTCGAGATGTTAAATCAAATTCTTAGTTTATTAAATTGGAACCTAAAGCCTTATTCCATAAAAATATCTTTTGCTTGCAAATCATACTGCAAGAGTTTTTCATAACTGTAAAAAACTAGAACATGAGCACAACAAAGGAACACAAGATAATAGTTGTTCTGTTATTAGTATATACCTACTCAAGACCCTTTAGACATGCTTACCAATACCTGAAAAGGTAAATTCTCTCTCCAAGATATAATTTTTTAGTATCTTAAGTGTAAGCATGAAAGCTAGCTGAAACACTGACAATTCCATGTCATGCTGAATTATAAAATCATTGTCCAAGAAGTCAGAATATTCTTATATTTATTCTTATTGATGAAAACATTTCTAATGGCTTCGAGATTTAGAAGAATATATCAAAAAGTGCCAAAGGATAACACTGCCTGATTTTGACCAATACTGGTTCCAACATTAATGCGTCCTCACATTGAACTCTCATGCTTTACTCAGAGAGTTGATCTGCCACTGAAAGCAGAGGGCTTATGATCTCCAAACTTCACGTGAACTCTGTTTTTACAACAAAGGTCAGTTATGGTGATTTAGAAATAGAATTGCCATATGGATGAATAATTGTATTTATTGTCCAATTAGTATATTTTCTTTCTACTTGGAAAACTAAATTATGAGAAAGTTGTTTGGTGAATACAGAGAAACCTCTACACACAGTGAACACTCAGTAATTGTTAAGGAATTATTTCTATAGCCCCCTTCAACACTTACTAAAACAAATTGTCAAATCAACCTTGATAAAATGAATGTTCATCTAGTCACTAATAATGCTCCTTTCTCTTGTTCCCATATTGACCCCGTGTCAATCCTTAACCTCTGTTTTCTGTTTAGTCAAACTACCTTGAAAGCAAGTTTCGCATGTTTTTAGTGAAAAATCGTTTCCTACTGGGGCGTCCCAGGTGATGCTGGTAGTAAAGAACCTGCCTGCCAGGGCGGGAGACGTAAAAGACATGGGTTCAATCTCTGGGTTGGGAAGAACCCCCTGGAGGAGGGCATGGCAACCAAGTCCAGTATTTTGCCTGAAGAATCCCATGGACAGAGGGGTAAGAATACTGGAGTGGGTATCCAGTCCTTTTCTAGGAGATCTTCCCAGCCTAGAAATCGAACCCAGGTCTCCTGAATTGCAGGCAGACTCTTTACTGTCTGAGCCAATTTTGTCATAACTTTTCATCCAACTGATAGAAATTTAGTCATGTTGCAATCTGCCACTGGGGATATTATGCAGGAAAAAAATCTGTTTGACTTAAAGGAAGAAGGCTTTTACTTAAATAAATATGGCATCTCCCCTCTTTAATCATCCCCCTCTACTATCAGTCATGTTGGCTTTCCAGTAAGCACTTCTGCTGCTGCCAGTTCAACCCCATTTCTTTTATAATTTTTTTAGAAACCTTCAATATAAATTCTTAATCTATCAAGAAGACTGCCAAAGACACTGTTTTATTAGTATCACATGCTTGTTGAACACATACACATCTTTGTAAAGTTGTAAAAGAAAATTGAATATAAAATCTATTTTATGAGACTCTTATAAATGTGAAATTTTATGCAATTTTGTATTTGATTTTTGTATAGGCAGAAATACTCAGCGTCCTCAGTCACAGAAACATCATCCAGTTTTATGGAGTAATTCTCGAACCTCCCAACTATGGTATTGTCACAGGTAGGAACTCTATTTGACTTTTTTCTTTCCCCATTTACCTAGCTTTAGATTCTTTAATATGCTCAAATGCTTAACATTACGTTCTGTCATGAATTGTGTGCTACTGTCAGATGTCACTTTTGTTGCTATAAAGCATTAATAAAACTGATTATATCAATATAATTAAGAATGGTGTTTCCACTTCTACCCATGTTTAATTGTGCTAATTATATCTGTGTAAATGCTATTTAAATGCACTCGCAGCTGCAATACCAATATTTAAAGGTGCCGTTTAACTAAAATTTCATTTAATTAGTTGAAATGAGCGATGTTTTTTGTAACTCTGTGACCTTTTACAAATTAAGATTTCTTGAGCTACTCATGTTGTAATTCTTCACAAGGCATTTTAATCCCATTAGAACATTCTTTCTTCAAGGTCTCTGATGTGAGAATAATATTTTTCAGGTTTGGACATCTCGGTTGGTAATGACCTTGATCTAAGTTATCGAATAATATGGAACAGCAATTTATAACTGATGGAAATACCCTTTCCAAAATGGAGCACACAGAGAATTTTGCCATATAAAAATACAGAAAGGCACCTATTTATATTACTTTATACTTTGGCCACCTCATGTGAAGAGGTGACTCATTGGAAAAGACTCTGATGCTGGGAGGGATTGCGGGCAGGAGGAGAAGGGGACGACAGAAGATGAGATGGCTGGATGGCATCACGGACTCGATGGACGTGAGTCTGAGTGAACTCCGGGAGTTGGTGATGGACAGGGAGGCCTGGCATGCTGAGATTCATGGGGTTGCAAAGAGTCGGACATGACTGAGCGACTGAACTGAACTGATACTCATAGTTGAGGAACAGGGCTGCTGAGTAGGGACTGTGTTCATTGGTCTGTGAAGCACACAGGGTCCCACAGGGCTGGGTGTCATGTCCGCTGCATGTAACCAGATCAGAGATAATGGCGCACCTGCCTGCCTCTCTCTGGCTCCTCTCCCCCATCCCCTGGGCTCCCCTCTGCTTGTTGCCGTGTCTGCCCAGCAGTGGGCTCTGTGAGGGGCTCTGCCTGCTGGCCTCACCTCTTCCCACCAGGGGTCCATTGTGGAGGAGAGGAGCCCACAGCCAGGAGAGGGGACCTCTTGTCTGTAGAGATTAGTTGATGTGCAGCCCCAGGCGTATAAGTTCCCTAGTCTCTGCCCCGGTCCCTGTGACATTTCCTGATGTGCTGGGGGCCTGGGATGGTCTTTTCCCCTCCCAGGATCTACTGTGACTCTGTAGGGAGCACTCTCTCTCCCTGGAGAGTTAAAGTTAGTTATTATTATTAGCCATTGAGTCATATGTGTTCCTTATATTTTTTGGATATTAACCCCTCATGAGATACATGATTTGCAAATTCTTTTTCTCCATTCTGTGCATTGTCTTTTCATTTTGTGTACTGTTTCTTCTGTTTTACAGGAGCTTTTTAGGTTGATGTTAATGTGGTCCATTGTTTATGTTGATTTTGTTACTTGTGCTTTAGCTGCCATACCCAAGAATTCATTGCCAATATCCACATCCAGGAGCTTTCCCCTATGTTTTCTTATAGAAGTTTGTGGTTTCAGGTCTTAAATAGATTTATGTCTTTGATCTATTTTGAGTCTATTTTTTTCCGTGGTACTAAAGGTAGGGATCTCAGAGAAGGCAATGGCACCCCGCTCCAGTACTCTTGCCTGGATAATCCCATGGGTGGAGGAGCCTGGTAGGCTGCAGTCCGTGGGGTCCCTGTGAGTCTGGCATGACTGAGCGACTTCATTTTCACTGTTCACTTTCATGCACTGGAGAAGGAAATGGCAACCCACTCCAGTTTTCTTGCCTGGAGAATCCCAGGGATGGGGAGCCTGGTGGGCTGCCGTCTATGGGGTCGCACAGAGTTGGACACGACTGAAGCGACTTAGCAGTAGCAGCAGCAAGATAGGGATCTAGTTTCATTCTTTTGCATGTAAATGTGGATAATCCCATGGGTGGAGGAGCCTGGTAGGCTGCAGTCCGTGGGGTCGCTGTGAGTCTGGCATGACTGAGCGACTTCATTTTCACTTTTCACTTTCATGCACTGGAGAAGGAAATGGCAACCCACTCCAGTGTTCTTGCCTGGAGAATCCCAGGGACGGGGAGCCTGGTGGGCTGCCATCTATGGGGTCGCACAGAGTTGGACACGACTGAAGCGACTTAGCAGTAGCAGCAGCAAGATAGGGATCTAGTTTCATTCTTTTGCATGTAAATGTCCAGTTTCCCTAACAGCATTTACTGAAAAGACTATGCTTGCCTCACTGAGTATTCTTGCCTCCCTTGTCAAACATTCATTGATTGTCCATGCATAGGTTTATTTATAGGCTCTCAGTTCTGTTAATTCCTTGATGTGTCTATTTTCATACCATTGTCATAATGTTTGTTTTTATGTATTTGGCTGCAGTAGGTCTTGCCTGCAGTACCTGTGATATTTGATCTTTATGCAGTATGCAGTTCTTCAGTTGCAGCATGCCATGTTACTTATATGCCATGTGAAATCCTAGCTGTAACATGTGGCATCTGTTGCAGCATGGGCTTCTCCGCCTGCAGCAGATGGGCTTCTCTCTAATTGTGGTGCATAGACTCGAGTGCACAGAGGGCTCAGTAGCTGTAGTGCATGGCCTTAGTTGCCCCATGGCATGTGAGATCTTACTTCCCCAACTAGGGATTGAGCTTTAGACCCCTGCATTGGATCAGAATGGATAATATTATCAGCTGGTGATGAAATCAAAAGCCATTTGGATGGAATTTAGAAATACAAAGGTGTTGCAAGAATGCATTTGAAACAAAGGCAGGCATGAATATAGGTATTTCAAAAAATTGTTATTCTTAGGAGATAAATAAGGTTAAATACATGTCAGAGGGTTTATGTGACAATGTAAACAAATTAATATTTGTTGCATCAGGATTTGATTAGTCCTCAAATTTTAAGCTTTACAAAAGGCCAAGAAAGTGAGAAAATTCCTTTAAAAATGGTTTTGAGATATAAATTACATATCATAAAATTCACCCACCATATGTGTGCAATTTGATTTTTAGTTCCGTTCAGTTCAGTCGCTCAGTCATGTCCGACTCTTTGCGACCGCATGAATTGCAGCATGCCAGGCCTCCCTGTCCATCACCAACTCCCGGAGTTCACTCAGACTCACGCCCCTCGAGTCAGTGACGCCATCCAGCCATCTCATCCTCGGTCGTCCCCTTCTCTTCCTGTCCCCAATCCCTCCCAGCATCAGAGTCTTTTCCAGTGAGTCAACTCTTCGCATGAGGTGGCCAAAGTATTGGAGTTTCAGCTTTAGCATCATTCCTTCCAAAGAACACCCAGAACTGATCTCCTTTAGGATGGACTGGTTGGATCTCCTTGCAGTCCAAGGGACTCTCAAGAGTCTTCTCCAACACCACAGTTCAAAAGCATCAATTCTTTGGTGCTCAGCTTTCTTCACAGTCCAACTCTCACATCCATACATGACCACTGGAAAAACCATAGCCTTGACTAGACGGACCTTTGTTGTCAAAGTAATGTCTCTGCTTTTGAATATGCTATCTAGTTTGGTCATAACTTTTCTTCCAAGGAGTAAGTGTCTTTTAATTTCATGGCTGCAGTCACCATTTGCAGTGATTTTGGAGCCCAAAAAAATAAAGTCTGACACTGTTTCAGGTCTATGATAAATATAGTGTTCAATTTTACAATACATAACTTTGACCCAAGTTCTTTATCATGGCAGTTCTTTGACCAAAATAAAACAAAGAAGAAAACCTTAAAAGATCAGCCAGGCCTCTTTTCTTCTACTGTAGTGGTAAGAACTTGGATTATCTTTATGTATTGTCTTAAAATAACAACAAAATACCCTCAATAAAAAGGACTGGATTAGGTACTTCCTTATAAATTATGTTATCTAATACTTAGAATAACCTATTTCATGTAAGAAACTGAAATCTAACTTAGGTACTTTTCCAAGATTGCCCAACTAATGGTAGAACCACAGTAGTGTAAATTTCTCAATTGATTTTATGCAGAATCTCCTCTTCTTATATGTAAGCTAGGTTCTGGAAGGCTATGAGCACACTTTAGATCCAATGGATGTGGAAGACTGAATGTACTGCTCTATTTTGCATAAGAGACTTGAGTATCCTCAGCCAACCCCCCACAGATAACTGAAGGATGATAGTACATATGCAGCTGAGTCAAGTGTGGAAGATCAGATGGGTTGGAAATGATAGCACTTGCCTTGCCTCTTGAAATGAACACTAGTATGGCAGACTTGTATAAGTAAGGCAGGCACGAAAGCCATGATCACCCAATCCAACTAGCTCCCTCTTTTTAGAACCTCATTGTCTTTCTCAGATGTTGGAGTCCTCATGGGGAAACCTTGAATAGCTTGTACCTATTCCATCTTGAGTGTACTTGTTAATAAAAAAGGTTGTTACATCAGGCAGCTGTTGTCCCTCATACTGAAGACTTGAAAGAATAATTTATCAGAGTGATGGAATGGAATGGACCCTGTAATAGGAATTGAGAGATAAATCTTGTCTTGATTCTGCCAAAGCTCCATAGATGGGTCTCTGAAGATCTATGTCTCAGTTTTCTCTTTGCGAGTGAAGGGACTAGAATTGATTATTTCTGGGTGAGAGTGTGCATAGGTGCATCCATGCATGTGTGTTTGCCGAAACTTCTCATCACAGAGACAATTTTCTAAAACCTGCTTATAAGACTTAGAACAGAGTCCAAGAGGTAGCTGCCATTTTATTTCCCTTGGAAGGGAAGTGAACATCTTTTTCCCAGATCTACAAAATAATGGGATGACTAGAATCTCCAAAGCTAAAAGAAAAGGCACAATAGGGGATCATCTTTGATCATTCTTTGATTTTTGGAAACGTCTTAATTCTGTACTACCGATCAAGGAATAAGCATAAACTGGAGTAACTAGAGTAATTTCAAACAAAATGAACTTAAGAAAATTACTAGAAATAAATTGAGTCATTCATAATGATAAAAAGAATCAATACCTCAGGAAGATATAGCAATTGTAAATGTATACACAGTTAACAATAGGTCCTCAAAGTACATGAAACAAAAGCTGACTGTAAAAGAGAACCAGTCAGTTCAACAAAGAGGTTTCAGTATCCCCATTCTCAGTAATTGATAGAACAACTAGATAGAAAATCAGCACGGATTTAGAAGACTTGACAAACACTCTCAACCAGCTCTATACACCACCCAACAAAGAATGCATAGTCTTCTCAAGGGCATATTCTTTAGCATGCATGATAAGTTAAATCATGAAATAAATCTTAATACATCAAAAAGAATAAAATGGAAGACCAGTTCAAGTGCAATGCATGAAGCAGGGCACCCAATGCCAGTGCTCTGTGACAACCTGGAGGGATGGGGTGGGGAGGGCGGTGGGAGGCGGGTTCAGGATGGGGGGACACATATGTACCTATGGCCGATTCATGTTAATGCATGGCAGAAGCCATTACAATATTGTAAAGTAATTATCCTCCAGTTAAAGGATTAAAGAGTTCTTTAATCACAATAGAATTAAAAAATCAATGCAAGAAAGAAAACTGGAAAATTCCCAAATGTTTGGAAATTACACAACACGTTTCTAAACAGTCAATGATTCAAGAAACCACAATGTTTTTTTAAATATTTTCAACAGAGAGGAAATGAAAATGCAGCATATCAATATCATAGGTGGAAGACAAAGTAATACTTGAGGGAATTTATAAGCATATTAAAAAGCAGAGATATCACTTTGCCGACAAAAGTCTGTATAGTCAAAGCTATGGTTTTTCCAGCAGTCACATACGGATGTGAGAGTTGGACCATAAAGAAGACTGAGCGCCGAAGAATTGATGCTTTTGAACAGTGGTGTTGGAAAAGACTCTTGAGAGTCCCTCAGACAACAAGGAGATCAAACCAGTCCATCCTAAAGGAAATCAGCCCTGAATATTCATTGGAAGGACTGGTGCTGAACTGAACCTCCAATACTTTGGCCGCCTGATGCAAAGAGCCAACTCAATAGAAAAGACCGTGATGCTGAGGAAGATTGAGGGCAGGAGGAAAAGGGGACGACAGAGGACGAGATGGTTGGATGGCATCATCAACTCAATGGACATGAGTTTGAGCAAACTCTGGGAAATGATGAAGGCCAGGGAAGCCTGGCGTGCTGCAGTCCATGGGGTTGCAAAGAGCTGGACACAACTGAGCAACTGAACAGCAACACATCTATGTTTTATTTAAAAAGAAGGTCTGAAATTGATCATTAAGCTTTAACCTTAACATTAACAAACTATGAAAAGAACAAAATAAGCCCAAAGCAAGGCAATGAAAGGAAATAATAAGGATTAGAGCAGAATAGAATAACATAGAAACAGAAAAATAATAGAGGCAATCCATTAAACTAAAATTTTGGTCTTTGTAAAGCTCAGTAAAACTGACAAACCTTTAGCTGGACTGACCAACAAAAAGGAAAATACAAATTGGCAAACTCAGAAATGAAGGAGAAGATAGCATTATTGTCCCTACAGAAATTTAAAAAGATTATAAGGGAATATTATGGCCAACTTTATGGCAACAAATTAGACAATTTAGATGCAATGAAAAAATCCCTAAAAATATAAAAATTTTCAAAACTCACTCAAGAAGAAACAAAAAATCTGACCAAAACTACAAGTAAAGAAATTTGAATACATAATTTAAAATATTTCCATAATGAATTTCCAAAACCAGATGATTTCACTGATGAATTCTATATGAAATATAACACCGGTTTTCCCATACTGTTTCTAAAAATAGAAGGAACACTTGCCAGTTCATTCTATACTGCCAGCATTATCCTAATAGCAAAACCAGACAGAACCGTAATAAGAAAACTACAGACCGCCATCCCTCCTGAATATAGATGAAAAAATCCTTGACTTAAAAAAAAAAAATCCTTCACTACATATTAGCAAACTGAACCTATCTACCAATAAAAAGGATTATACATTACAACCAATGGGATCTATCCTAGAAATGCAAGGTTGATTTAACATCTCCATAATAGAATAAAAGACAAAAACCAATTTGACATTCTACAACACCCATTTATAATAAGAAATCTCAGCAGGCTAAAAATAGAAGGGAATTTTCTCCACCTGATAAATAACATCTAGAAAAGAAACATGCAAATATTTATCAACCCAGTGAATGAAAAAAGTGAATGTGCTAGATCAATACAATGAAATGCTGCTGCTGCTGCTGCTGCTAAGTCGCTTCAGTCGTGTCCGACTCTGTGCGACCCCATAGACGGCAGCCCACAAGGCTCCCCCATCCCTGGGATTCTCCAGGCAAGAACACTGGAGTGGGTTGCCATTTCCTTCTCCAGTGCATGAAAGTGAAAAGTGAAAGGGAATTCGCTCAGTCGTGTCCGACTCTTCACGACCCCATGGACTGCAGCCCACCAGGCTCCTCCATCCATGGAATTCTCCAGGCAAGAGTACTGGAGTGGGGTGCCATTGCCTTCTCCAGGACAATGAAATACTATTCAGGAATAAAAAGGAATGACGTACTGACAGATGCTACAACACAAAAGAGTCTTGCAAACATCATATGAAGACAAAGAAGTCAGACATAAAGGCCATATATTGTTTCATTCCACTATGTGAAATGTCTAGAAAAGGCACATTTGAGAGTGAGAAAAGATAAATCACAGGGCTGGGGCTGACAGTGGTGAGTAACTGTGAGTGGGCAGAAGGGACTTGTTTGGGATCGTGGAAAGGCTAAAATTGGGTTGTAGTGGTTATTGCACAAATCTATAAGTTAATGCTCAAAGTTCTCCAAGCCAGGCTTCAGCAATACGTGAACCATGAACTTCCAGATGTTCAAGCTGGTTTTAGAAAAGGCAGAGGAACCAGAGATCAAATGGCCAACATCCGCTGGATCATGGAAAAAGCAAGAGAGTTCCAGAAAAACATCTATTTCTGCTTTATTGACTATGCCAAAGCCTTTGACTGTGTGGATCACAATAAACTGGAAAAATCTGAGAGAAATGGGAATACCAGACCACCTGACCTGCCTCTTGAGAAATCTGTATGCAGGTCAGGAAGCAACAGTTCGAACTGGACATGGAACAACAGNCAGACAGGGAAGGAGAGATGTTGTATGATGTCCTTTACATGTGGAATCTAAAAAGAAATGATAGAAATGAACTGATTTACCAACCAGAAATCGATTTACAGACTAAGAGAATGAACTTATGCTGCGTGCTAGCGTAGGGGGTGGGGGGGTGTGAGAGGGAGATTGAGTGGAAGGGATAGATAGGGAGTTTGGGACGGACATGTACACACTGCTATATCTAAAACGGATACCAGAAAGGTCCTACTGTAGAGCACAGGGAACTCTGCTCAATGTTACGTGGCAGCCTGGATGGGAGGGGAGTTTGGGGGAGACTGGACACTTGTGTACATAAGGCTGAATTCCTTTGCTGTCCACGTGAAAGCATTACAACATTGTTAACTGGCTATACTCTGAAATAAAATTAAAAGTTAAAAAAAAAAAAGAAGACCAGTACCTTTCCAGAGGGAGGCAGGGCCGAGAGGAGAGAGAAGGGCGGTGAGAGTGAGTGAGTGGGTTTCTTAAACACGTCTAGGAAATGATCCTACCAGCCCCCGGCGAGAACATGCCGCGGGAGCCTGTCTGAAGGAAGAAGGGTGGAAGGCCCTGGAGCAGCTGACCGCCACCCCACAGCCCTCTCCAGCCCCGCTCTGTCCCAGCAGTCTGACCTGGTAACTTGCGACTCTGCGACCAGCCTGCCTCACTGACGCTCATACCCCAACAGTATTCCCTGAGGCAGTGGGAGCACTTTGCACCCCCTTAAACTCTTGAGTCTTGTGAACATTCAAGCAAACAAAATGAGTTTAGGTTTCAATAAATCCCCCTGTCAGCCTGATGGCATAAAAAAAGAAAAGCCTCATGTTGAACCTGGGATCTGTCTGCATCAACTCCATGGAGGTCATGATTCAGATTTTGGCAGGAAAAGCTTTCTGACTGTTTTTAAAGTGGGGGTGGGGGTGGGGGTGGGGAGGAGGTGGGGGCAGCAAAGGCAAGAGCGAAAGGGGAAATGGGACAAGAGGCTGGAGACAGGAGGCGACTGAGCTTTTTATAGGATAAAACTCTGATTTCCTGGCTCAGATCAAGAACTTGACAGTCCAATGGCTAAGACCTCGCCTTCCAATGCAGGGGATGTGGGTTCCACCCCTGGCTGGGGAGCTACAATCCTACATACCCTCGTGGCCAAAACACCAAAACATTAAAACCAAAAATTAGAAGCAGTGCTGTAACAAACTCAATAAAGACTTTAAAATGGTCCACATCAAAAAGTCTTAAAAAAGAAAGAAAGGAAGAACTTTACAGCTTAATATCTGGTCCCCAGGCTAAGTCCCACCCATAAGTAACACCATCCTAAATTACCACCAGGGATGACAATACAGTGGGGAAAATAAACAACCTAGCAAGAAAAAACAGAACTTCACCTTTGTGGGGTGTAACTGGCTTTTCCTTTTGCTTTTAAACTTTATGTTTTCAGAATCACAGTGACTGGGTATAACCCTGGCCTGCTCTAAGGCAGGCCCTACCTGCTATCTGAGAAGAAGAATAAGTATTTCCCAAATACCAGCAAATTTGGAAAACTCAGCAGTGGCCACAGGACTGGAAAAGGTCAGTTTTCATCCCAATTCCAAAGAAAGGCAGTGCCAAAGAATGCTCAAACTACCGCACAATTGCACTCATCTCACACGCTAGTAAAGTTATGCTCAAAATTCTCCAAGCCAGACTTCAGCAATACATGAACCGTGAACTTCCTGATGTTCAAGCTGGTTTTAGAAAAGGCAGAGGAACCAGAGATCAAATTGCCAACATCCACTGGATCATGGAAAAAGCAAGAGAGTTCCAGAAAAACATCTATTTCTGCTTTATTGACTATGCCAAAGCCTTTGACTGTGTGGATCACAATAAACTGGAAAACTCTGAGAGAGATGGGAATACCAGACCACCTGACCTGCCTCTTGAGAAATCTGTATGCAGGTCAGGAAGCAACAGTTAGAACTGGACATGGAACAACAGACTGGTTCCAAATAGGAAAAGGAGGACGTCAAGGTTGTATATTGTCACCCTGCTTATTTAACTTCTATGCAGAGTACATCATGAGAAATGTTGGACTGGAAGAAACACAAGCTGGAATCAAGATTGCTGGGAGAAATATCAATAACCTCAGATATGCAGATGACACCACCCTTATGGCAGAAAGTGAGGAGGAACTAAAAAGCCTCTTCATGAAAGTAAAAGAGGAGAGTGAAAAAGTTGGCTTAAAGCTCAACACTCAGAAAATGAAGATCATGGCATCTGGCCCCATCACTTCATGGGAAATAGATGGGGAAACAGTGGAAACAATGTCAGACTTTATTTTTTGGGCTCCAAAATCATGGCAGATGGTGACTGCAGCCATGAAATTAAAAGACGCTTACTCCTTGGAAGAAAAGTTATGACCAACCTAGATAGCATATTCAAAAGCAGAGACGTTACTTTGCCGACTAAGGTCCGTCTAGTCAAGGCTATGGTTTTTCCTGTGGTCATGTATGGATGTGAGAGTTGGACTGTGAAGAAGGCCGAGCGCCGAAGAATTGATNGGGCTCCAAAATCACTGCAGATGGTGATTGCAGCCATGAAATTAAAAGACGCTTACTCCTTGGAAGAAAAGTTATGACCAACCTAGATAGCATATTCAAAAGCAGAGACATTACTTTGCCGACTAAGGCTATGGTTTTTCCTGTGGTCATGTATGGATGTGAGAGTTGGACTGTGAAGAAGGCTGAGTGCCGAAGAATTGATGCTTTTGAACTGTGGTGTTGGAGAAGACTCTTGAGAGTCCCTTGGACTGCAAGGAGATCCACCCAGTCCATTCTGAAGGAGATCAGCCCTGGGATTTCTTTGGAGGGAATGATGCTAAAGCTGAAACTCCAGTATTTTGGCCACCTCATATGAAGAGTTGACTCACTGGAAAAGACTCTGATGCTGGGAGGGATTGGGGACAGGAAGAGAAGGGGACGACCGAGGATGAGATGGCTGGATGGCGTCACTGACTCGAGGGGCGTGAGTCTGAGTGAACTCCGGGAGTTGGTGATGGACAGGGAGGCCTGGCATGCTGCAATTCATGCGGTCGCAAAGAGTCGGACATGACTGAGCGACTGAACTGAACGGAACTAAAAATCAAATTGCACACATATGGTGGGTGAATTTTATGAATGTAATTTATATCTCAAAACCATTTTTAAAGGAATTTTCTCACTTTCTTGGCCTTTTGTAAAGCTTAAAATTTGAGGACTAATCTAAATCCTGATGCAACAAATATTAATTTGTTTACATTGTCACATAAACCCTCTGACATGTATTTAACCTTATTTATCTCCTAAGAATAACAATTTTTTGAAATACCTATATTCATGCCTGCCTTTGTTTCAAATGCATTCTTGCAACACCTTTGTATTTCTAAATTCCATCCAAATGGCTTTTGATTTCATCACCAGCTGATAATATTATCCATTCTGTTAGTGGTCTTGTCTTTGACATATTTCTTTCCATGATGATATTAATTTTGAGAAACCACAGCATAGAACAGTTTTTTTTAAAATAAATTTTAATATCTTTTGTTAAATTTTTCAACACATTTTCTCAATGAAACCATGCAGTCTTATTTGTGAATTGTGCCTTGGTTTTAATTCTATGCTTATCTTTCCTTTGAAAACAGAATACGCTTCTCTGGGATCACTCTATGATTACATTAACAGTAACAGAAGTGAAGAAATGGACATGGATCACATTATGACCTGGGCCACTGATGTAGCCAAAGGTAATGTTTCGTGTATTCTTACAGCATAGTTGGAGAGATCCTGACATGGTGAGTTAAGTCGGAAGATTTCTTATTCTGTCTTAAGATTTTTTTTTTTCAGACAAAAGTAGCAAGAATTCTGCAGCTTACTATGCACATAATATTTTAGGCCATTGCCTTTCCACTGCTGCCTTCCTTTTTCCTCTTTCCTTTCTTTACTTCTTTACCAAAAACCAAGTTTCAACAAAATCAGTGGCTCCAAGGAAGATATTTTTGTCCCATTTTGTGACACTGTAATTGACCAGCTTGCTCAATACATTAAATGGAAAGATCATATTTCTGTTATGGTTCTGTAAGTCTCAGACCGCAGTATCCAGAAAACGTGACTTATTGTAGGATTAGTTCTACTTCTTTTGTATACATAATAAAATGCTAAAATAGTAACCACTTGCAAAAAAGTTTTATTTGGCCTTCAATGCAAAAGCAATTCAGATTTTATTTTATATTTAATGTAAACTTGAAAATCACCCTTGGAAATGGAATATTTTTTAATACACAAAATCCCTAAACAAGGTGCCTACTTCTTTTTCCCTCATAAATTCCTTCATAGACAAATGCTCTCTAAAGCAATTTAAACTCCATTTATTTTTATCTTTTTTCCATTTTCCTAACTGAATGTTTCTGAGTTTTATTTATAACTGTCAAAGTTGCTTTGGAAACAACTTAATCTAAATAATGAATGCTGATGGTTACATTTGTATTCTAGCAACCCCTGGAAAGCAAGTGTGTCCAAATTTTACTGGGGCAATTAGCTCCTTTGCATTTTGCTGCTCTAATCTCTACAAGTATCTCTTTACAAAGCAAATAAAAGGATATTTAGTACTCAATAAGGAAAGCAACTCATACTTCACTTTCACTGGAAAGTCACACAGAGACTTCCAAAAGTAATAGTCTTTCCTTTGGGGAATTATCCTATCTGTTTTAAGTTTCATCAACACCTGCCAAATTCTTCAAATAGAGAAAGTGGAAATAAAAAAAAAAAGTTTCATGCAAAATGCTGCAGCTTGAGTGATACTTCATTACCTTATAAGAATAATAAGCTCTATGTTTAGGATGGTGTACTTAAGGCTTTGGCTGTGTTAATTAACTTAATTGTGTATTCATGCATGAGACATCTCAAATCAGTCTTAAAATTTCTCATTCTTCAAGACATTTTCATGGAACATCATAGCCACTTCTCTGCATATCAGGGGCCACCTGTTTGTAAGCTGGTTAATGTGCTGTTTTTGGAAACTGCCTGAAGCATTGTGGAAATACTCTTAGAGAAATGTAAATACATATACAAGCAGTCCTTGACTTAAAGCACTTCACCTTACAGACATTTGCATTTAGGGTGCTCAGCCAATTACACCCATCTTATTACTTAATGGCACTTAAGACGGATAGCAAACAAATCAACTACACCAGTCACTTGGCTTCTTGCTGTGCACACTGTTTAGCTTCCCTGGCCCCTAGCCTGTAAACCTCATCCCTCCTGATCCCTTTCCCTGCAACAGTCCCTGTCTGTGGGGCAAGTCCTTTGGCTCCAGATCAGCTCAGTCATTCCTAGGGTTTCTCAAGAGTCCCAGCTGTATAAAAAAGAAAAGGAAGAGAAGGAATAGGACTAAACAGCAAACTGGAACTAGAGGTGAAAAACTGGGATGAAGAAGATGGGAGTGTCTAAAACTACACAGTAGCAGAAATTACTTTTTGGTGGCTGATGAATTAATCTGAAAACCAAGTTCTAATGTGTTCAGCCTCAGGTGAGAAGTGTGAAGCAGAGAAGACAGTTGTTTACAACTATACAGATAGTTCTTAATATTTAAAATGGCCTACAAAAAGAAGAAGAAATCAATGCTTTCAGAATGACTTCAACCCTCTCTGATAAAGCTATGTGTGGAACTTGGAGATGACATAGGAAGCCTTGATTTCTGTTGATTCAGTTTTGAATTCAGCTGTGCCCTTCAGCTTGACCATGATTGAAGCCACTGAAGCAACAAGATGTTGAGAAATCAGAGGATGAATAATTCATTTCAAATAAGAGTTGATTCATGCAGTTTTGAAATAAGCATTGCTTAACATTACTGGAAAGAGAAAACCTTCTCAGAGGCAAAACAGACTCTCTTCTTTCTGGGTGGGAAGAGGGAAGGAGGGCAGACCAGTATATCTGAAATTGCTGCAAGTCAGCCAGCAATGGGTAAAAGGAACAATTAAAGCTAACAAGCCTGGATCCAGTCTCCGAATGGTCATCACTGATTCCAAATCTTCCCAAAGTGACACCTGTGAAATCTTTTTTAGGAAACTCTGAATTTTAAAATCGATGGAGATGTTTTTCAGGCCTCCTGTTTTCTTGCAAGAAAAATATGGCAGAATTGTAGATAGCACTATTGAAACACACTAAATAGAATTTTATATGATTGTGATTACAACTGTTCATGTATACAAATATTCTATAAATGTATACTATATGTTATACACAGATATCAGCTTGCTCAATACAATATGGTACTTCTTATAGTATCTACAGTGAGGAAGAAAAGTCCCCATATTCAAAGCTTTTGTGCTTGAGTGTTTTTTAAAATTCTTTATTGTCAGCAGATGTAGAAATGAGGTAGCTCTACCTCTAGTAGTAATTAAACAGTTTCTACCTGAAAAATTACTCAGGAATTGGATTTTTAAAGCAAGAGAGAAATAACTATGAAATTCTGTCATAAAAATTATTAAACGTTACCCAAGTTGTAGCTATTGAATTTTCACAGCTTGGAATATGTAGAACTTAATATTAGAAGAAAGATTTCCTTTATTCCAGTTAGAGTTTATTTAAGATATTTGAATTGCTATACTTTTGTTGACTCTTCACTAATAACTTTAAAGGGCAAGAGTTTAAGTTCTTTGAAATTTCTCATTTTCATTTTTCTTTCATGATTCTTCAATATATAATAACTATAAAGTAGAAAATAATAGATTTTTAAAAAGTAGCCCTTATAAAATTGAAATTTTCTATATACTGAAGAAAGAACCAAGGCCTCATTATTAAACCGTGTTCAGCAGGTAGTTCATTAGCCAAAGAAATGGTTTTGATTGAGGTGAGAGGGCTATTTCTTCGATTATTTAGAAAAGACAAGAAATAGGAAATATTTCAGTGGAAAATGTTTTTGTTCTTTATTCTAGATAGACTATATATAAATACAAGGAAGGAACCAAATATTACTAAGGGGGTAACTGTGAAATATGTATCTTTTAAAATATAATTTTTTATTCAAAATAAGAAAACTTAATTTATGTACATACAATTTACTGAAGTAACTTGATTTTCAATATGTTGTAGAGAATTTTAGAGTACATTGAAATATAGATTATCTCAAAGATTTGTCTTTGTAAGAAGAATAAAATATTTTATAACTACTGTTTTTTTCTATCTGAGGATCACAAAATTCTTTACCAACCGTAACTAATGAATTCAACAGTCTCCCCATCCCTACCCCACCTCCACTCCCAGGGTCTTACCAGAGTGAATACTGAGAAAATAAATGAAGCTGCCCTGGGTAACTTCAGACATGCAAATGAAAACTGAAATTTCTGGTCAGAACTGTGGCTGATTTAGAAGGCAGTTGGTAGTGGAATACCTTAGTCACTTAGTCACCTTATCATTTCTTTCAGTGGTATCTCTTTTATTTTTGTGCAAACTCCAGAAAATCAAGGTGTCCTATTGGATACTGTGAGAAGCTAACTTTATTCACAAATTCCAACTTATATGACATTAAACCACATACACTTTCCATAGCATTTAAATTTTCCTAGTGTAACATATCTTGTCCCTATCTTACCTATCATGGAAGAATAGAGCATATGGATTTAGTTTTTGCTGTTAAATCCTTTGTAAAAATATGTAAAGTAATACTGATGTTTAAAATAGAGGTAATACTGATGTAATGTTGAAAATTATATTAACTATATTTCTCTTATAATTATATTCATTATGTTTCTTTTTGTATGAAAAGGAATGCACTATTTACATATGGAGGCTCCTGTCAAGGTGATTCACAGAGATCTCAAGTCAAGAAATGGTAAAGTAGTCATATGCTTTTATCTCACCTATTATAAAATACATGCACATGTATAGATGTATACATGTATAGAAATAAGCACCATGCTTTCCATATCTTTTGTAACCTGCCGTTTGACTCACAGCTAATATCATGAAAATCTTTCCATTATTAATATATTTAAAATTATTTCAAGGGGCTGTATCATATTCCACTATATAAATAGCACAGAATGTGGACATTTGGGTTTACTTTTTTTTTTCTATGATTAAAAAAAAAATGTTAAGCTTCATAGTTTTCAGCAAAAATTTTCAACACATCCCTAATTATTTATCTAGAATCATTCTCTAAAAGAGGTATTGCTGGATCCAAGCACATAGTGGTAGTGTATTTCTAACTTCTATTTTTAGATGACTCTCTGTACTAGCAGTTTTGAGTTTTTTCTTGTTACTCCTGAATTATTTGGTGTAAATTTTCTATGTCACTCATATTACCTGGAGGAGTGCCCAAAAATGATCACCAGGGTTTGGAAAGTAAAAGCTTTCTTTTTCTTCTGTCTCTTCTTCTCTGCTTCTTAAAGTTTATTTATGATCCTATATTTTATAATTTGTAGAGTGAGCACTTTTAAATGACTTGCAGGATTAGATGTTACCTTCTAGTAGGAGTGGTAATTGAATGCTTCTTCCATTACGTCACTTGAAAATTAATGGAGAAAGGCAGTGGTATTTAACTAGCCAGCACTGAGAGCTTGAATCAGAGTTTGCTACTTAAAAAAACAAACAAACAAAACTTGATATCAATTCATTTGCATGCTTTAATTATTTACTTGTTTTCTAAGTGATTCTTCATGTTTTCTACATGATTCTTCCAAAAACAATTTATTTTTAGAAAATCTTTAAGTCATTGTAGTTAAAATGGGTAAATACTAATACTGTGAATTTTGGAATGAGTAGTCATGGTCAGTAGAGAAAGAGAACTCAGGGGTCTGACCAGCTGCCCAGGACCGTGATGTTGGTGGGGGTGGAGACGGGGAAGTTGTTGTCTGACACTGTTTCTACTGTTTCCCATCTATTTCCCATGAAGTGATGGGACCAGATGCCATGATCTTCGTTTTCTGAATGTTGAGCTTTAAGCCAACTTTTTCACTCTCCACTTTCACTTTCATCAAGAGGCTCTTTAGTTCTTCTTCACTTTCTGCCATAAGGGTGGTATCATCTGCATATCTGAGTTTATTGATATTTCTCCCGGCAGTCTTGATTCCAGCTTGTGTTTCTTCCAGTCCAACATTTCTCATGATGTACTCTGCATAGAAGTTAAGTAAGCAGGGTGACAATATACAGCCTTGACGTACTTCTTTTCTTATTTGGAACCATTCTGTTCCATGTCCAATTTTAACTGTTGCTTCCTGACCTTCATATAGGTTTCTCAAGAGGCAGATCAGGTGGTCTGGTATTCCCATCTCCTCAGAATTTTCCACAGTTTATTGTGATCCACACAGTCAAAGCTTTTGGCATAGCCAATAAAGCAGAAATAGATGTTTTTCTGGAACTCTCTTGCTTTTTCCATGATCCAGCGGATGTTGGCAATTTAATCTCTGGTTCCTCTACCTTTTCTAAAACGAGGTCTTAAAGCTCTTTTAATCAGCACCTCATAGAATTAGTTTTGTATTTTTATTTTAATGTTAGCTCCTGTTTGTAAAATCTTCAGTGCAGTAAATACTTTCATTTTACTGTTCAGAATCCCACATGGAAGATAAAAATACAAGTTTATTTTTTTCAGGATAACTCAAACTGGGTGATTTTCATAATTTATCTTTTTTTCCCTTTTAGTTGTTATAGCTGCTGATGGGGTGTTGAAGGTAGGACTATTAATTTTTTAATTTTAATAAATTTGGTTAATTTCAGATGTAGGTTTTATGACTGATGCTTGTTTTATTAATCAGTAAAAAGAAAGTTGATACTCCTTTCTCTTTTCTCAGATCTGCGATTTTGGCGCCTCGCGGTTCCACAACCATACAACACATATGTCCTTGGTTGGAACTTTCCCGTGGATGGCTCCTGAAGTTATCCAGAGTCTCCCTGTGTCTGAAACTTGTGACACATATTCCTATGGTGTGGTGAGTTCATTTCTCATTTTTTGTTGCCAAAGGGCATTAGAAAGCAAACAATGTACAGAAGCAGGTATAACAGTTTAACATGGTTTCAAAGCAATGATACTGTTCCTGGTAGAATATCCAGAGCAGTGGCAACAGAGAGAATATTTTCTATTAGAAGGCTTACTCTGATCATTTTTTAGTTATTTCGTCCTGTGTTAAGAAGAAACCAGTGCCATTTGCAAGGAGCAAATTAGATGGATCTTCAAATAGTATTAGGTCTGATGCCCTTCTGCTTTCCTGGGTGGACATATGACTGTAGAATATCTCTATAAGTCAGTGGAAATGTAGATCCTTTAGAATGGGACTTCATTGTAGTGTGTTGCTCCAGAACACCCATAGATATGCTAAATGAATTAATTAACAGGAAATTTTTGAGTGTCAGCCATTAAAGTGATGAGTGAGCTTCTGGAGAATGCAGAAGAAAATGTATTTATTTGGTCCATGGCCTTGCCCATGTCTGCTGCAGGTCTTATAGAGTGACTGTCTGAAACCGGAATCTAAGGTGTCACAAAAGCAGACTGGCCAAGCAACTTAGTTATAAGAATAGAATACTGTGGGGGTTGGGGGTGGGAGGCCCAAGGAATAGAGACCACAGGAACCAATCAGTGAAGAACAGAAGGAGGAGTTGCTAGAGGAGGAGTCTTGAGATGGATCATTCTTGAGGAATGAGTAGTGTCTGAATTAGTGGAGAGGAAGAAAAGTGGGACAACAGGAGAGTGGAGGAGTGGGAGGGGAGAGTGGGCAGGGCAGCTCTTTGTGTAGGAAGGAATTCATTGGAGCCTTTTTTTGGATAAGTTTTTTATCCCTAAAAATGCTGTGTGTGTGTATATATATATATATATATATATCCTTTACAAAAAGCCCAAAATAGCATTTGGAGGGAATTCCCAGGCAGTTCAGTGGTTAGGATTCTGCACTCCCAATGCAAGGGGCACAGCTTCCATCCTTGGTCATGGAATAAGATCCCACATGCCTGTCGCAGCCAGCAAGGCTTTAAAAAAATAATAATATTTGGAACCCCAGTCTTCACCTCTCATCTCTTGATCATACTGCCTCTCTATATTGTTACTTCTTTGAAGGACATTTTCATAGTAATGGGGGAGAAAGCTGTCTAACTTTGGACCAGATCAATACGCCTCTTCCTCCTGACTTTCTGTGTTTTCAACTAAGGTGATAGCTGATGGTACAGGAGGATACCAACATCGTCAAACCCATTCCTGTTTCTTTAGAGTCAATCGGGCTCTAGGTACTTCCTGCTGGCCTCAGTAAGTTCTGGGCTGGTTTCAGTTCACTAGCTTTTTCTGTCATACTACATCTTATGTACACCAAATGTATCTAATATCAATTTTATTGCTATTGAAAAAAATCATGTCATAAATGAAATACATGTTTTTGGTGAAAGGCTGGAATTGTAAAGTTTGGAAGACAGTAGTAGCATCAGGCTAAATATCTAATTTTCCTTAATTCTGTGTCTCTCTAAGAATGAAGGCTATTAACTTCTTTAAAAAATTAGTATCTTTTTCTTTTTAAATTATTATTATTTTATATTGGGGTATAGTTATAACCTATTTTAGACAGTGATCAAATAGTTCTTACCAAAAGAAGAGGAAAAGCCCAGAAGTTTCTAAAGAAATATATTCTAAAGCTGGTCCTGTATGTCAAAAGTTACTACATTCTGGGCTTCCCTGGTGGTTCGTTCAGTGGTTAAAAATCTGCTAGCCAAAGCAGGGGAAACAGGTTCAATCCCTGCTCTGGGAGGATTCCACATACAACTAATTCTATGGGGACCTAAGCTCATACATCACAGCTACTGAGCCCACGCACAGCAGCTACTGAAGCCTGAGCACCTGGAGTCCAGGCTCCACAACGAGGGAAGCCTGTGTTCAGCAAAAAAGACCCAGCTCGGCCAAAAATAAATAAATAAATACATTTTAAAATTACTACATTCTAACCATCCTGCAAATCAACTGCTACGGAGTATGAAAATGGAGAAATTTGTTGCAATTTAAGACTTTTTGTCAGATTATTTCCTTCTAATGAAGTTATGTTCCTTCATTTTAAAGTAAAAACCTATTGATTGTGTCAGGCACTGTGCTAGACACCAACGTGCTGCTGCTGCTGCTGCTGCTAAGTCACTTCAGTCGTGTCCGACTCTGTGCGGCCCCATAGACGGCAGCCCACCAGCCGCCCCCGTCCCTGGGATTCTCCAGGCAAGAACTCTGGAGTGGGTTGCCATCTCCTTCTCCAATGCAGGAAAGTGAAAAGTGAAAGGGAAGTCACCAACTTAGGGCAATTTAAATTTTACTTTGCCTGCTTCTTGGGTCCAGCATTTCCTTTTATCCTGTGGGATCAGGAACCATCAAGCTTTTTCTATAAGGACCAGACAGTAAGAGTCACTTACTGTGTCTCTGTTATATATTCTTTTATTTTATACAACTATTTAAAACTGTTAAAAGCACTCAGCTATCTGTAGGGACCATAGTTCTCACTCTTTCCCCTTGCCTATGGATGTAAACATGTATAAATATATTTAGATGGCTAGAGTTTTTAAGTTACATTGCACATTTATGTGAATTAGAAGACTTTTAAGGCTCATTTTAGCACTCTAAAGTTCTCGTGCAGTGCTTTTACTTTAAAAAGTCTCCCCGTCATAGAATTTCCCTCCCTCTTGACTGGAAAGACACAACTGTGAGTTCTGTATAGAGTGAACTTTGGGGTTCAGTATTATCTCATGTATGAAAGCAGTTCACACTGCCTTTTCCCAAAGCTTTACGATTGCCCAGGACTTTGTTTAAATGTACCCACCTGCTTTTCCTTAGCTGAAAGTAGTTTTGGTTCCTGTGACCAGGAACAAATTCCCTTCCACATAGAAATTACAAAAGATGTGAAGAGATGACTTTGTGGAGCTTAGGGTCTCCGCTGTATCTGTTTATAATCCATTTCACTCATTCCACATTAAATGCCCCCCCCACCATATTAAATGTAGTTTAAATCAAGACTTCTGAACCTGCAAACGTACAGCTTATTTTATTAAAAAGCTTTCCTTTCAAGGAACTGCTCACCACTACTCAGTAGATGGGCTTTGAACCTTTCTCTTTATGAATTAGGTTTTCAATCTACTTATTTACTGATTCTACTTTTGTTTTGAGAGATTGAAAAGTGAAAAAGTTAGTTGCTCATTCGTATCCGACTCTTTGCAACCCCATGGACTGCAGCCCGTCAGGCTCCTCTGTCCATGGGATTCTCCAGGCCAGAATACTGGAGTGGGTTGCCATTTCCTTGTCCAGGAGATCTTCCTGATCCAGGGATCAAACCGGGTCTCTTGCATTGCAGGCTGATTCTCTACTGTCTGAGCTACCAGGGAAGCCTTGCTGCTTGCTGCTTCATTTCAGTCGTTCCGACTCTGTGTGACCCCATAGACGGCAGCCCACCAGGCTCCCCCGTCCTATCAAATGCTTAACAACTCTTTCATCAAGTAATCAATCTTACAGCAAAGCTTAGAGCCAGTCACTGAACCTTTCCAGGGTTGCTCTATATTTACAGATCTGGTGTTGCTTTTCAGAACTGGTTTGCTTCAGTCACTTGCTTTTGAATATCAATTCTATATTCCTATTAGAGTCTTCTTTTAACTGGGTGGGGCAGGGGAGGGTAAGCCTTTTCAGTAAATCTGTTAGTTTTAAAATAGCGGCTGCTTTTTTACTCTCTGAAAGAGAGAGGTTTACTCAGAATGCTGGTTATTCTTACCCCGTGGCTGCATCAGCCAAATTCCATTCAGAAAAGTACACATATGCTAATTTAGTTATAAACAACAAATCAGGATTTTATTGAATCATGACTCCTTCCCGGTTTATTCTCAACAACATTAGTGAAAGGAAAAGTACAGAGCGTGCTTTACGGATCCTGTTTGTTTAAACCATCACAGATTTTTTTTAAGTCAAGAAAGCATCACATGCCCAAGGTAGTGGGCATGTCCAGGAGAGGACAGTTGTTAAGGTAGGAACCATGTTAGTTTTAGAAGTTTATAGTCCATAAACTTTGAAAATTATATCTATCTAAGGAAGAAATGCAGATATTGAGAGTTTTTCATGTCCTTTCAGAACAGGTGAGTAAGCAGGACTTCTTTGTCAATAGGTATATTTGCTTGCATAGGACATCCCATAGTTCATTAGAAGTCTGTTCCATTCATTGAGCCCCTCTACTCACATAGCAGTCACATGCAGATGAATAAGACCATAAAAAACAGTTGTCATTTTTGAAACCCAACCAAAAAACCCCAGTGTGTTTTTGCTTTCTATTTTTCTTTCTCAGACTTGCTGTAAGAATTTAACCCTTCATAGTCTTAAAGTCCCCGGCCCTCCGCAGCTTAATTAACCTTTGTCTCTTCTTAACACATTGGGAGGCTAGCCAGCCTTGTACAACTTAAAATAAACATGCTGGTGAAATGCCAGAAATGGATCTTGTGATCCTTGCTTCTACGCTGGCAAACTTCACTAGGCAGGCCATTGTTTGTATTTTATAAGGAAGTGGACTTTTTTCTGTCCTCTTCTGATGACTTCTCTTGTAGGAGTGTTTAGGATATTATCCACAAAAGAGTTCAGGAAAGCCAGAATCACTGAAGAATAAACGTTCTGAGAACCCAAGGCCTAACCACTCTTTAAAAACAAAGCTCTCCTAATGGCAATGCAAAAAGGATTACCTGCTCCAAGGCTTCTCAGCCAAAACCAGTTTTGAAAATAAAGCAGCTTCAGAGTGAGCATCACTGCTTCGCTTGTCTGTGAGTCCTGTTCCAGAACCACCCAGCTCAGGTAATGGCTTTCCATTGTTTGTAAAAGAAAAGGCAGGAACAGTACACAGCTTTGTCCAAGTTTCTCTTCTGTAAGCCGAAAATAGAAATTTTTCTTGCAAGCACAGTTTAAATGTAGGGATGTCTCAATATAACATGAGTTGGAAAATATTTTTAAGGTGAAAGATCACAATAATGTTTGGCCTGCATCCCCATAACTGATATTTTCAGGCATAGTTTAATATATTTTTAGACCTCCAAGTGACTTCCTCAACTAAGTTACTTATTTTATGCCAAATGTGATTTTGCTCAGTAGAAAAGGCTGTTGTCCTATCTCACATCACCTATTTTTTGATACATTTCTGAAGTTGGCAAATAAATAGCAGGGAATCATGAGATGTGCTGACCCTAGAATTAAACTCAAGATCTCATTTGGGCTTCAGGATCCAGCAGTTCAGGACGCCACTCTTGCCAGTTTGACATCCATCAGGTGGCTACTCCCTGTGGTAGGTCTTTAGAGACACAGGAGGAAATAGAATGAAACTATCTTATTTTTTCCAGGGTTGGAACCCTTAGAGAAATATAACTCTGATCCTATTAGATTTTTGGACACTTTCCAGTGGAATATTTGGGATAAAGAATGGCATAAATCTTTTTTGGTGTCATTCCCCAGGCTCTTAGTTCTGCATCTTACCCCACAAAAAAACCCAGGCAGCGTGTGTGTGTGTGTGTGTGTGTGTGTGTGTGTGTGTATTGTGCAGACAGGTCAGAAGGCCAGACTCTGAAAGGAGGGGCACAAGCCTGCTCAGCTAAACATTCTGGTGTTCTGGGCATTTGAGGCAGAGTCATTCTTTCCAAAGAATGCCAAACCTCTTCATTTTCTTGCTCCTTATACCCCTTCCCCTCCCAACCCCAACACCAGGAAGTAGTGATTGCAGTAAATTGAGGGGCTTCATTTCCTGCTCGGCCCTCTTACTCCCGCCATTCCTCCACCCCTCCTCCTCCACCACCGTCCCCGCCCACTGCCCAGTGTCTAGGGGACCATGTACCTGTTCTGGTTCCCACCTTTCCTGTACTTCCAGCATTTGCTTGAATCAGCCCCTTCTGGGGTGCCCCTTACCTTTTCCTAATCACTTCTGTGACTCGAATAGAATTATTCAGTAGCTCTTCTAAAGAAGTACCTTACCCACTTGATTAAAAGCCCAAAGAAGCTTCAGGGAATTATTTTTCTCCTGCCTGAGCAGCATCTGCCAATTTTGCTGATTTTCCTGCTAATTATCTGAGTATGTTAGCCAGAACTCATTTAACATGTTATGGCTCGAGTAAGACTGAGCACTGGCTAAGGAAATAGTGGGTATCGGATTTGCTTGAATAGAGTGTGTATTCCAGTCTGCATTCTTATTTAGAAATGAGTTTTGTTTCTAGAACAACAGAAATGTCAAGCAGAGGTGCTGCATGCCTTTGCTTCTGCCTTGGCTCCAAACCTACCTCAACTAGGGCCTGCTGCACTCTCGTTCTTCCATTACCTATTGTTGAGACCTTGACTTTCAGGCTGACAGCAAGTTCACAATCCTAGCTCTGTCACCTGATAACTGAATGCCTTGGGGCAAGTTTATTTAACTTCCTTAAGCTTTAATTTCCTCATCTATACAATGAGAACGATATCTATCTGATGGGACGAGTTTAATCTTGATAGCATACCGAAAGGCTTAACAGAGTACCTGGAACGTAATCACTCAATAAATGATAGTGGCTGTTATTATTATGCTATTATTGATAAAATTGTAATTGCTTTTGCACTTCACAAAAGTTATCGGTAGACTCAAATCTGGATACTCATTTGTATAAATAAAGTGACTGAGTGTAAAACTCTCTGTTGTGGTGGTTGTTTATTGCTAACTTGTGTCTGACTCTTTGACCTCATGGACAGACTTCTCTGTCCATGGGTTTTCCCAGGAAAGAATACTGGAATGGGTTGCCATTTTCTGCTACAGGGGATCTTCCCAACCCAGGGATTGAACCCATGTCTCCTGCATTGACAGGCAGATTCTTTACCATTGACTTACCTTGGCAGCAAAAATCTCCATGACTCAAGAGTTTAAAGAGAATACAAAATCATTAGCTGTTTTCGGCATTTCCCATGTCAGTTTGCTTTGTTTCAGCATTCCAGTGCAGATTTATTAATCATGCTAATCTCAAGGATTGCAGAGAGAGAACATATGCATACATTTGCACACACATGCACATGCATACAGCCTACATATGTACATAGGTGTTTATTACATTTTAGAATATAATTAATAAACTATATCATAGGTGGATGAAAATAAACCCCGTAGACTGACTCATTTAAAGAAAGAGTTCTCCAAAACACAAAATCTAAATGTTAGTTTTGCAAGTAGCTACCATTGTGGAGTAAGTGGTTTAGCCGGTGATTTGGATTTGGGGCTCAATTTTTTTTTTTTTTCTATGAGACTGTTATTGAAGCTTTGAAAATATGTTTGAATTCCCAGTTATTTTCATATAGAGAAATTCATTAGAGATTGAAGGTGCAAAGAGTTTTGACTAACAAAGTGTAAAATCTAGTTTATGGTGATCCATGGGAATTCTGTTAATTTACAAAATACAGTTAAATCACATAGGCGCATTGGTTTCATAAAATTTTAAGCCCGGATGTAGATATTCTACTCCCTAAAGTGGATTTTTAAAATAAAAAAGAACAGCAGCAACAACAAAATATATGTATATATAAAATATACGGAAGAAGCTCTATGCATGAACATATATATTTTGCCCAAGTTTCTACAGATGGAGTTGGTTGTGTCTGGTAATTGGATACAGTTAAATGTTAAAGTTTCAGTAATATACCAAAAATATAAAGTACAAGAATAAAAATTCCATTTCCTTTTTGTTCCAGGTTCTCTGGGAGATGCTAACAAGGGAGGTCCCCTTTAAAGGTTTGGAAGGATTACAAGTAGCTTGGCTTGTAGTGGAAAAAAACGAGGTAAGACTACGATTCCCCATTCAGGTACATAGATCAGAAAACAGTATTGGGGTTTTGCAAAAGACTTTTTCATCTTCTTCAAATTGAAAGTAAGTTCACGCTTATGGAAAGATTAGCAGTAGGAGCTAACACAAAGGGTCAAAGTGATGTTATTCCTCATGAATGGACCCTTTACATCTAATTGTTGCAGCTTCACGTCGTGATGCTGTAGATCAAAAATTGTACAAGTACTGTACTAGTTTCTCAGTCTCAATTGTAAAACCTAGGGGTTTGTTCTTAGTGATGAAAGAAGCCATTGCGTCCAAGGTAGGGGAACAGTTTAACTCCATCTCCTGCGTTTAGGACATCTTTTTTACTGTCCGGGAGTTGATATATCTGTAAGAGACCTTCAGCTACTTCAACTTACCTCTCCCAGCAGGAGTCACTATAGTACAAGAAACTGTCGCTTAGATGAGAATTTCAAAAATAAAAGAAGAAAAAATAGTTTCAAAAAAGGGAAAAATTACAGTTTTGCCACCTACGTTGAACACTACATTGAAGATGAGCTCCTCACTGGAATTGGCGAGGCAGTGGCATAACTGTTCCCTTCTTCATGCAGAGCCTTTCCATTTCAAAAGAACTTCAGTGGCGTAAACAGCGTTTGTGCTGTGTCCCCAGCCTCGCTTTTCTTCTTCCCACAAATTGAGGCTTTCAGTTAGTTGGACCTATGAGCCTACATCGAGAACATGGTACATTCATATCAAAGAGAGCAACTACATTTTGAAAGGTTTAAAATTGTGACTGAAACGCACAGCCATGGAGATTCTCAGCATAAAGATGAAGCATCCAATATCAAGGTATTATGAGAACTTAGATCAAGTGATGGAAGCACGCAGTTGTCTTTGCAACACTGCAAAACAACTTTATTTCACAAAACTTCTTCCTTTCCACATCTCATCTGTGCCCTCCACAAAAGGGAAGGGTGCAGCCTGAGGATAAAATGATTTGCCAAAAGGCAAATATGTAGTACTATTCCCTTTTTAATGCCTTAAAAGAATTAGATTGATCTGCTCTCCATGGTTAGTGCAGGAACAAACTAGATCAATCAGAAAGCTGCTATTGACTGAGAGAAGCCAAGTTTTCATATTTAGATCACGTAATCCACAGTTACCTTATTAATTTGTCCTCCTGAGCCATTGAGATTGGATGAAATGTTCATGATAGCTGAAGTTAATGGGAGAGAGCTGCCAATTTAAAGAAAAATGAAAAGGTGTAATATTTAAGAGTGTGTCTTACTCATTGTTTCACAGAGGCTGTTCTGTTTTAATTAAATGTGGTGGTTCTTCCTGGTGTGCCATTCAATCAGCCCTCACACACAGTGTAACTGATTATTTTCATGGTATGAAAACCCACTTGTTTCTGTTCAGTTTCTTTTGCCAGTGAGATGATTAGACATTTAGTTCTGGGTTGACAAATAGAGCAAAGAAGGTTTTGACCTTCTGTTGACTTTGGAGCAGAACACTCAATGTCATTTTTTTTTCTGTATATCATTTCAAAGTAAAGTAGGAGGAAATTTTATTTTAAAGCTGACTGAACTCTCCAAGTATGTGTAAGACAGAGTAATTAATATTTTAAAATAATATTTCATTTAAAGGAGGGCAGAATAGCTGTGAATCTAAAGCACTTTGAAAATATTGGAGTATCCATCAAGGATTTTTAAAGCTGAAGAAAAAAATGAATTTAGAAGCTGCCTTTGAGTAGTGACTTGAGGCTTGAGAATCCCCTATAAATAGCCTTCAGGACCTCCTCAATGGGTACATGAGAAGGGCATCTCCCTGTTTGTCTCTAGGGAATTCCCTACAGCGTACTGTTTTATCCATGGGGTGATATGATGAGCAGCTAATAACAGATGGAGACTATTCAAACGCCTCCCCTATTGTATTTATTAAATATAATAGTCAGTTGAAAGAAACCCACATGGTGAAATATATTTTCTCAACTTTCTAGTGAACGAAATTGTAGCAGATTGGGTGCTACAATGGTATTTATCCATTCTCATTCTGCACATTTCATTTATCAGAAATATGGAAATGAAGTTCAAATGTAGTTTCCATTATCATCATTCAAGAAGATGTCTTCATTTCACCTCATAAATAGTGGCCCTGATTATCAAAACAAATTCTGTTGAGATAGCAATTAAAATAATTCCCAAGGATTTATTTTATAATAAAATTGAGACTTTGACTTAAATATAATTTATAAAAATCCCTTCAATTGCTAATTATTTTATTTATTTTTGCTCTGAAATACCTTGGGTTATTGAGTTGAAAAGAGAAAGCTGTAATTGTTTTTCAAAGGCCTCATTTAAATAAAGAATGGCATGTTTAAACTTTTAGGAAGATATTTTAAATGTGAGCTAGTCATCCTAGACTCATTGGAAGTTGTAAAAATATTACAAAGAATTCTGTGTACCCTTCACTCTGCTTCCCCCACTCGTGAGACATAGATATATATATATATATAATATCAGAATATATAATATCAGAACCAGAAACTTGACACTGATACATTACTCTTAATTAGACTCTAGAGCTTATTTGTTTTCACCATTTAGAATTGCTTTTTGCATCTATAAGAAAATCAATACTTTCTAAAAATTATATCTGAAGGCCTTTGATTCCAAACCCCTAATAATAAAATAAGGTTGTCAAACAATAACTTTTTCTATTATTAAATTCTATTGAAGCTATAATCGACAAAATGCTGTTAAACTTTACAAAGCAACAATGAACCATTATAGAAGACATGAAGTTAAGAGAGTATTACTAATTTTTAAATCTTACAGGTATGTCTGTATGCCATTGGACTTTCCATAAAACTCAGTTAGTAGTCATTCAGAATGTCCTAGCAGTATAACTCCATCTTTTCAAGTACATAAATGTGTTTTATTCTAAGTAGCAAAACAACTATTAACATGGAAATCCTCAAAAACTTAATCCATTTTTCTTGACTCCACTTTAGAAAAAGGTAATAAACTTGACTTAAAAAATAATTATTGTATCTTATGTAGAAAATAGTGCCAAAAAAAAAAAAAGAATATAATCTTTAAGAAAAATGTCATGCCTAATTTAATGATTGGGAATTATTTTCATTTTCAGTTTGAAACTTTTATTTTTAAATATTTAAGTTTTAAGTAGTGTTGCAAACCTGGTGCTAATATCTGGTTGTTCCAGGATGTTTTAATAGAATACTCACAGTTATATAATCATACTTAAATATTTTAGATTCTCTTTTAAAGTACTTTTTGGCATGAAAATAATCCCTTACATAGTGTCTGAGTCTCGATTTGACTGATATTTGAACATGTCAGATAATTTAAAATAATTATGTCTCCTTTTATAATGTCTCACATGTGGTACCTAAAAAGTTTGTCAGTATGAAAAGATCAACACCTATATTCAGCCAGTTCACATTTCAGTTCTTGGAAAATGTGCTGCAGTTCCGTTGAAAGTGTTACCTGTTAGGAAAACTTGTTTTGCATTACACATGATGTGTGTTCCATCACATAATTGCAGTCACTGTCTGTTTATATTAGTTGCCACCCCAACAATCTTACTTTTTTTTAAAGTAAACTCTTGATTTTCTTTCCTTTTCATGAAAAGGTTTTCAGTTCTCATTACAGTAAAATAATAGTGCTGTTTACTACATCTTACTCTAGTCTATGAAATCACAAAACCAGAGGTTTAAAAATGCTTAGTGTAGTCTCTCACTTCCAGAGTTGCTTTTTTTTAGGTTTGCTTTAAAGTTTATTTATTTTGGTTTTCTGATTTTAATTCCAAATACAGATTGTCTGTTTTCTTGCCAAGACAACTATTTTTCTAGGTTTATATGTAGCCTCCTCCAAATCCAATGAAATTGTTTTAAGTTTTTTATCTGCAAAACTTCTTGGCAAACAACATTGCAGAAAAAATCTTCCTACTACAGAGGTTCTCAGCTCTGTCACACCTGTGAGTGCACGCTCAGTCATTCAGTCGTGTTTAACTCTTTGTGAGCCCATGACTGTAGCCCACCAGGCTCCTTCATCCATGGGATTCTCCAAGCGAGAATACTGGAGTGGGTTGCCATCTCCTCCTCCAGGAGTTCTTCCCGACCCAGGGATCAAACCCCAGTCTCATCTCTCCTGCATTGGCAGACAGCTTCTTTATCACTGAGTGATCTGAGAAGTTCCCTTCATACTCAATACTCTATTTATAACAATTATTTAATGCTCCCTCTTTATCCCTGAAAGGAAATTCACTGGTAATAGAGCCTACTACACACATTGTATTTTAAGTCAACATAATGCTCTAAATGTAATATAAGGAAGAAATAAATATGTCTTGCAGTGTATAAATGCTCAGGTATGATGACAGTAGAGGTGATAATGGAACACTTTTAGATGCTTGCACCTATAAATAAATAGAATTCAACAGCTACAAATGCAGAATAAAGATGGGTTATTGTGAGTGTTAATGATTCCAGTACCATGAGCAACACTATATTGTAGGCAACATTTTCCCAATATTATGGTAAGGTTATGAATAATGCAAAAATCAATCTACCCTTGATTTATTTCATTTAGTAGTAAAAAAATACTCTACTTAGAAATCAAAGTTAGAGTCTAAGCTCAGAAAAGTATAAAGCTCATTGTTTTCTTATCTTACATGAATGCACATGGGGCATTTGAAGTTTGGTGGAATGCAGGAGAATTTTTAAATCATGCTTTATGATACATTGAAAGATGGTCAGCATTCTTGACCTGCTCTAGGTACAACCCCCAGACTTTAAACAAAAATGTTTCTGTAGATTTGTAAACTGCCTCTGGGAGAATTACATGTTCTATGAGAACCACTGCTCTAGAATGTTAGAACAAGACTAGTTTTCACATTATATTCGTTGTTCTATCAAGTCTTTATATTTTATGGGTTTGGCCAAAACTAAGCCATGATGAGTCATCCATTCAGAGTGTCTCATTTGCCACTGAGAAAATACTTCTATAAAATTATCTCTGTGCTCACGATGTTTTCAGAAGTTGTACACCCATTGCCAAAGCTGAACCGGTTTCCTAGTTACCTGGCCTATTTGCAATTTTCATAGTTACCTATAAAAATACAGTGATAGGTTCATGGTTTAGGATTATGTAAGTTCCAACTTGCCCCTCTCCTACTGTAGTTTCTTTTGACCAGATTCTATATTTTATTGCATTTGTTGTTCTGAACCTGACTTCTTCATCCACTATGATTCCTCTTTGGAGGAAAAGGTAAAGTGTCATTAGAGATTCAGTTCAGTTCAGTCGCTCAGTCATGTCTGACTCTTTGCGACCCCATGAATCGCAGCACACCAAGCCTGCCTGTCCATCACCAACTCCTGGAGTTCGCTCAGACTCATGTCCATCGAGTCCATGATGTCCATCGAGTCCGTGATGCCATCCATCCATCTCATCCTCGGTTGTCCCCTTCTCCTCCTGCCCCCAATCCCTCCCAGCATCAGAGTCTTTTCCAATGAGTTAACTCTTCGCATGAGGTGGCCAGAGTACTGGAGTTTCAGCTTTAGCATCATTCCTTCCAAAGAAATCCCAGGGCTGATTAGATACTATGAATCTAAACACAAATTCTCTCCAGTCACATATTAATCAAAGGATGCTTTGAATTTCATGTCTTGTTTATGCTACTAAATTAATTCTTTCATACCTTCCAATTAGTATTTCCTTCCTTTAATGAGAAAATGCCTGTATTTTGTTTTGTTTTTGCTTATTTTGTCTTTCTGTCTTATAGAGATTAACCATTCCAAGCAGTTGCCCCAGGAGTTTTGTGAACTGTTACATCAGTGTTGGGAAGCTGATGCCAAGGTATATATATATATATTTGTTGTTGTTGTTGTTGTTCTGAAATCTCACTTGTTTGTCTGGCTTTGAGTTTTTAAAACGTGGGTTAATCAAATTTATTACAGAGCAAAACAGGGTTGCTGCTCCTTTGAGCCCCAGATTGACTGTGAAGGCTTTCTGCTGACATTTGCTTGGCATGAAACCTAAAATCTCATTACTGGCTCTTTCTTATAGCATTCCAGCATTCTTGAGTCAGTAGAAAAGAATTTTGTTCCTTGTTTTTAATCTTCAGTAATAAGTCTTGCACCTTCACATTATATAAACACTAGCACACCATGCTTATTATAAGCCAGGCACTGTTCTGAACACTTTAAGTACATCAACTCCTTTATTTCTCAGAATATCTCTGTGAACTGGGTATTGTTATTATCCTCATTTTACACATGAAGAACCAAGCTTCGGTTAAGTAGTGAGGTCAAGGCCACACAGCTTGTAAGTGGTGGAGCTGGACGCTGAACCCAAGCTGACTGACGTGAGTCCCTGCGCTTAACCCTCCACACTATATTGCCTCTCTACACTAGAGTCCAGTGCGCTACCCATTGCGCTACAGAGCCCGACCACCACATTGCCTTTCTAACCAAAGGCCAGGCAAAAGTAGCACTTCTAGAGAAGCTCGATACGCACTCCCTGTGGAGTTTCAGTGATGTTTTTTAAGCTATCACAAGAAAGCTGGAGAAATTCCAAAATTGAGGCTTTCATGTGGTTATCACATTCAAGCACAAATGGCCCATTTCCCTTCCCTGCAAAGACTGGTTTAAAAGACTGTCACATACATACGGAAGTGTTTATAGATAAAATGATAGATGAGTCTTGGATTTGCTTCAAAATACAGTGAAGGGAAATGAATAATGGTATAGATTAAATAGGATGGGCCGTGATGATTTTTGGAGTGATAAGTATATGGAGAGTGTTCTCTCTACTTTAGTGTATGTTTGGAATTTGTTGTAATAAAAGTTTAAAAATAAAAAAGATCCTCACAGATGAAATATTAGAATAAGAGAGATAGACTCGAGAAAAGAACTAAAATTTTAAAGTTCAAATTTCTGCAGTCTTTCATGGAAATAAGTGTATCACAAACTGACCTTTTAAAGATAGATCTAGAAAGAAAAAAAAAAAAGACTTGAGAATGGAATTTCTTCCTTAATTTAAACCCAGTCCCTATATGACTTTCAAGAAGAATGAATGGTAATAATGTACATAGCCATTCCCTTCATCTCCTCAGGGGAAATTTCAGGACCCCAGTAGTATCCATGGATGTTCAAGTCCCTTATATATCAGGGGTGAGTCAGTCACGACCCTTCCCTTCACCCCAACTATAGTTTCACTTCCTCGCATTCAACAACCAACTTGAACTCTGGCTGACTGAATCCATGGATACGGAAAGCTGGGGTTTGTCTAGGCGAGGTAACTCAGAAACACTTGGTGAGTATGGGAATCCTGTTAGTATCACACAGTTCAGGGTGGACCGTAAGGAAAGCACACTGTTCCATTCCACAAGTGAGAACAACTGAACTCCAAGCACCTCAGTGCAGCCAGTAGGGCAGCAACGGACACAGAACCAAGACACCCCTTCTCCCCAGCCTTGTGCATTTCACCTTTGCCCTGATAAACCAGCAGGCTCAATCGGCTTTCACTCTTGTTCATCAAACGACTTTCACCCTTTGTAGAGTCCTGTATTTATTTAGTTTTTTTTTTTTTTTAAGAATTTAACAAGTTTTAAACTGTTTAGTACTTTTGTTTAGGATTACTATTGTTTTATGAATTTTTTTGACAAAGTTGATAGGTTTTGAATGGTCTGTCTTGCCCCTCTGTGGGCCCTACTTTAGTGTGTGATTTTGCAGAATGTGGGGCTTTTTAAGCATGAAGAGAAATGCCTGCACTTTGCAACTAAGCTGGTGGAAATTTTAAGTGGCTATTTGCAAGCTTTCTGTAGAATATTTATTTTATATGATTAAAATACAGTCTTTTCATTGCTACCACTTATATATACATTGTGGCATATTTGGTCATTTTGATAGTATTTTTCTCTCTGATGTGAAAGTGGAAGTCGCTCAGTTGTACCTGACTCTTTGCAACCCCATGGACTATGCTATACAGTCCATGGAATTCTCCAGGCCAGAATACTGGAGTGGGTAGCCTTTTCCTTCTCCAGGGGATCTTCCCAACCCAGGGATCAAACGCAGGTCTCCTGCATCGCAGGTAGATTCTTTACCAGCTGAGCCACCAGAAAAGCCCAAGAATACTGGAATGGGTAGCTTATCTCTTCTCCAGGGGATCTTCCTGACCCAGGAATCGAACTGGGGTCTCCTGCATTGCAGGTGGATTCTTTAGCAACTGAGCTATCAGGAAAGCCCTTTCTCTCCAATACTCAAATAGAAATTTCACTCAAAATTATTAGTGCTGAATTAAATGAATGCAACTAGATCACTGTAATTGTAATTATATTTCAGTATGCAAAGCAGGTTTTTAATTTCTTAATCTGTAACTCTGTACTATATTAAAATTCTAAGAATATATGTTTATGGTATATTAATTAAATGATAGTGTAAACACCTACACAATAAGGACATTAGGTCCAGAGTTGATGCCATGAAGCTGGCATGTCTTTTTAACAGGTAGTAAGCTGACGCTTCTTTAATATCAGAGGAGTCTTGTCTTCTAGCACTGTGAAGTAAGAAGAAAGTTTAGATCAGTTTGTTTTTTGTTTTCTAAATTCATGGCAAATGCCATGAATTCTAATACAACTAATATATGCCCTCTATATTTGATCTGATTATGCCTCCAGCTCACATTTCTAAGTCCTTGCTCTCTCCTCTAGACATACCTTAGACACCTTCTTTATTCCCGAAACATGTTCTTTTCCTTCTTTTCTTTGCCCTCCTGCTTACTTCATCACCAAGCCTTCCCCAGTCATTCTGTTTCCCCTGCCCATACTAAGTACTCCTTTTCCGGAACCACAATCTGGGCTACTGCCTCATTTTGTGCTGTTGCATTTAAAAAATATCTTTTCTTCCTAAATGGATTACAGGCTCCACGAGGAAATAGAGTTAGTTTTTCTTTGTTTCCCTATAGCATCTTCTGTAAATTTAGCAAGTAGATGTACAATTTGTTGTTGACTAAAGAGGCCAGACCAAAGTTTATTTCCTGAGAGGCTGTGTTTTAGTTTTCTGGATAGAAGGAAGGATTAGTTGTTCAATTGTGTCTGACTTTGCGACCCCATGGACTGGGGCTTGCCAGGCTCTTCGGTCCATGGAATTCTCCGGGCAAGAATACTGGAGTGGGTTGCAATTTCCTTTTCCAGGAGATCTTCCCAACCCAGGGACTGAACTCAGGTCTCTTGCATTTCAGGCAGACTCTACCATCTGAGCCACCAGGGGAGCTCTTCTCCGGCTAGAAGTATATAGCAGTTCAAACAGAAGTTGGTGCCAGTCCTATGCAGACAGATACAGCAGTAGTTGGTTAAAATATATTTTAATTATTTTTATTTTCAGTCCTTAGATTCTAGAGTATTGACACAGATTAGAGAAAAAACTGCACTTGTATTAGGTAAATGTTGGGTCATGACAACGGCTTTGATCAGGTGCTCAAAAAAAAAGCTTTTTTTTTTTTAAGAAAAGAAGGAAGTAAAGGTGGGTATTAGTTCAGGTTCTAAAATGAGATTTCTAAAAAAGAACAAAGCAATAGTTAAAGATCCAAGTTTGATAGGAAGTAATATCTTACCTTCATGTGATAAAATATTTTGAAGGATTTAAGAGAATAGACCCTGGTTCTGTAACTTGCTACCTGTGTGATACTGGGAAATTCACATTTTTCTGAGACTGATCTTCCTTACCTATAATATGAAGATAACAAATAATGTATACGGATGCTTAATAAATGGTTCTGGTTGTGCCTTTTTAAGTAGGCAGAGCCTACATAATACATAAAAGGAAGCTAAGCCCCTTTGGAGGAAGATCCTAGACCACATGTTGTATTCTGTGATCAAAATACTCATGAAATATTAACATATGATTCTCATTGCTGCTATGTTCTGAATGTTCACTTTGATAATATCCATCTGGGAGCATATTCTAAATATGAAGTAAAGATTTTTCCAGGGATACTTGCCATCCAATTACAAAAAATGTTTTACTTTATATTAAGATTGATTAAGTGTAGGGAAAAATATTATTCTTTGAAAATTATCAGCTCCTCCTGCTTCTTTTCCATGAAAAATGAAAATCCTATATGCATTATATAATTAGCTCCTGTACAAACAAAATATTTTTCCTGTTGCTACCTGACACATGGATGGAGAAATTAAAATGGAAACACATTCAAAGAAGACAAATATAATTTTTTCAAATTTCCAACTTAAGGCACTTTTTGCTTATTACAAGGCTTAATGTACCATCAGTGACATTTAGCTACCTATGCCCTTTTTTTAAGCACACACACACCCCCCGCCTTGAAAGAGGACAATAACGGCAGAACTCAGAATAAATATTCCAGTTTTATATTCCTAAGAAAAAATTACCTTTCTTAATGTAGGAAACACTCAAGTCCTAAGAGCAAGCCACCTCAACATTCTTTCTTCTTGTTTTTGTGCTCCTAAATTAAAATGCATGTTTTAATTGCTGCAACTGTAATTTGTTCAGAAATGGTATAATTATGAGGCGTGATGAAGAGAGAATGTGCATCACCCTTTTATTATCTTTCTCCGTTTTTGCTTTAACCTTTTGTCTCCACTTTGGCTAGAGTCTAAAGAAATAGACTAGGGTAGTTTTTGCTAGCTAAAGAAATACACCTAACCACTGCTTTTTCAATTTCTGGTAAAGAGTACCTGAGAGTTTCCCAGCACCAAAGCTAGTTATATTGTGGAATAACCATTGAGAACAGTGAAGTTATGATGGCTTTAAAATTGGGGAATTTTTTCTCTGAGCAACTGGTTTAGGAAATTGTATAAGTTCTGCTAGGCTTTAGGAAATTGTATAAGTTCTGCTAGATTAATAAGTAATTTTCCTCCAACAGTTTACTATAAAAATTTTCAAACATATGAAAAGTTGAAAGAATTTTGCCGTGAGCACTGGTATACCTATCACCCAGTGTGCATGCGTGCATGCTAAATCCTTTCATTCGTGTCCACCTCTTTGCGACACTGTGGACTGTAGCCCACCAGGCTCCTCTGTCCATGGGGTTCTCCAGGCAAGAATACTGGAGTGGGGTGCCATGCCCTCCTCCAGGGAATCTTCCTGACCCAGGGATCAAACCCATGTCTCTATGTCTCCTGCATTGGCGGATATGTTCTTTACCGCCAGCGCCACCTAGGAAGACCCTTATCACCCAGACCCTACCGTTAACTTTTACTATGCTTGCTTTATCACAAAGATGACTTTTTAAAAGACTTAACTGTTTCCTTTCAGGAGTCTTTAAACATACCTCAAAGAGAACTAATTAGTACTTTCCTTACCTGGAAAAATACTGTCATCATTCCAACCTTAGACAGCGCAATAGAAAAATGACATCTGAGCCTCTTATGAATAATTGATTGAAAATAAGTGTGGTTCCTGTGCAGTGCAACAGTTGTAAAAGAACAAAATCAGGATATTGCATCATATTTTGTTATGGTGATTTGACCTTGTTGCTATGCTTGTGGATTTTTTCTTAAAGATCTACTTTCCTAAGTCCCAACAAGTGATTATTTTTTTCTTCTTCAGAAACGGCCTTCTTTCAAGCAAATCATTTCAATCCTGGAGTCCATGTCACTCGATTCAAAGCTTTCTGACCAGTGTAATTCATTCCTGCACAACAAAGCAGAATGGAGGTAGGTGCCTCCCACCCCAGTTCACATCAGCTGTCTTCAGGGGATTGTGGGTGACTAGCTTCGGACAGGACGAGAAACTGGGGACTTGATGACAGTCCCAATCTCTTAGAAATTGGGGCTTTTGTGTGTTAAAAAATTTTGGAGATTGAATAAGCTCTCCCTCTCATATGTAAGCAAAGTGTTCCTCTAAGCGTGTTGCTTTATCATATATCTAACTATTTAGGAAGAATATTGAAGCAGTATCTTCTGAGACAAAGGCAGTTAGCAGGCATTCCTTCTGTATACACTCCCTGTTAGGAAACTTTGGCCTCTGTGCAGTGAGAAATAAAAATACTGTCTGCTTGGAAATAGGCAGAGTACTTTTTCTGTTGATGGGAGAGGTAGGGAGACTGTAAAAACACTTTTAAAATAAAACTTTCAATGTTATAAATCCTATTACATTTTGTCAGGTGTAAACAAACTAAGTAATGAGAGAATTGTATTGTGTGAGGGGAAGAACTAAGCCAGAGATAAGACATTTGAGCCAGGTCACATGATGTACGAATATAAATAGCATGTTTGGGCTCTGACATTATTTCTGCCTGACTCAGCAGAGATTTAAGTAACTCACCCCTGCTCTTGATAGCTATGGGTAGTAACATGATGCCTCACGCCACCTGCCGATAGCAAATGAATACTACAGGCGCTCAAAAATGACGGAGTTGCTTAGTCCTGTGATTGCACATTTCTTTGGGCTTTCTGTTTGGTGTTTTACAATAACCTTCTTTATTTTTTATTCTTGGAGAATCTCTAGGACTGGTGAGTTAGAGTGAATTTTTACTTAGTAATACAAAAGTAATACTGTTTGCTAGAGTCTAGGTATGAGGGACTTTGTTCTGGGCTCAAAAAATTAATAAAACATGTTAGTAATATTTGTTTTCTACAGTAAGAGATCAGCACACATCTAATCAGATCACTTCCTTTAAATCAGTATAAGGAGCTCCCATAACTCGAGGACAAAGGCCAAAAAACAAGATTCAGGACACCCTCTGTGCTCTTGCTTTATCTTGAGTATCATTCTACCCCTTAATTTTTGGCTTTGGTCCTTCAACACGTGTCTATTTCTCCCTCATACAGAATCCTTTCCAATGCAGTTTCTTCTGTATAAAATTTATCCCATTTCAGCAGCATACCAGCCCTGGTGCCCAAACCCAGCTTGGCTCTGACTCATATTGCTTCAGCTAGTGGCTGAAAACAGCTCCCCTTCAAGCTGGTGTGTCCTGACCCCAGGCCCACTGAGTTCCACTTTGTGTGCCCTGAGAGCATCTCCTTCACACCCTCTGTTGAAATTAATAAGCAGTTCTGCAATCTGCTGTTTACTAATGGCGTGTCTTGCTGGCTAACATGCAAGAGGGCCACATCATCTCTTCTGTTCATCACTGTAACTGCAGCATCTAGAACATGTCTTGAACACTGCAGTTGCTCAGCAAATACTTGGAGAAGGAAATACCATAGTAGTAATAATATTAAAAGACATCGCCATATTACACAAGAGGATAGAAACATGTAAGTTGATGTGTTTGCTTTGATAGATGTGGTTCTTATACTCATTCATTCAGATATTCATTAAACCTTTGCTGGGAAAAGTTCTTTACGTATGGGCTCTGGTGATGAACAGAACAGTAACAGTGCACTTGGAGTTTAATATTAGATTACTAAATACAAATATACTAATAACTTTTTCATTACTGTTTTGACACATATTATGACAGGACAGTCCTGAATGTCTGAGACTATAAAACCGTGAAATCTAATCTAGTCTGAGGGTTTAATAAAGGGATTCCCTGAGGAACTGCTGTTTGATCTGTTAGCCAACGGATTAGTAGGATTTTAATACTACTATTAATATCCATGAGCTAGGGAGCCTGTAAAGTATGTCAACACAACCAGAAAATAGGGGAGAAGTTGGTAAGTTTTCTGTATTAAAATGCAAAACCTCCATAAGACCAAAAGCAATACGCACCATCAATAAATTTCCTAGACAAACGCCATACTGTTACAGATTTTTTTCCTAGCTGATATGTCAGTTGTTCTAAAAGTTTCTAGTCTCAGGACTCCATTACACTCTGAAAAAAATCTTTGAGGACTCCAAAGGGCTTTTGTTTAAATGAGTTACATCTGTCAGTATCTACCACATTCAAAATCAGAACCGAGAAAAAAGTTTAAATAGGTACTTATTGATTCATTTGAAAAGCAATAATGAATCCTGCTTCTGCATTCAGCTTGTGGTGCTGCCCCATGTCAGGAAGCATGTGGAAAAGCAGCACACCTGTGAGAATGAGAGTAGAAAGGTAAATCATGCCTTCTGAAAACCAGCCTAACTTTTGAAAAGCTCTCATAAGTCCCCAGATTACACTTGGAAAACTACCACTTCTGTCTTTAAAATAACATTTTAATTAAAATATCACACTAAAGGACCTGAAATGGCATTTCACACACAAAAAAGAAGTCAAACATGTGACAAGTATTCAATCTCATGTAGCAGCCAAATAAAAGGGAACACAGTTTATTCATCAGATTGGCAAAAATTCATATCAGGAAAATACCTGGTGTTGTAAACTTCCTCACACTTTGCTGGGGGAGAAATACCTTTCTGGAGGAGTTGGACTGTATAGATTGGACACCTCTCTCACTGCAATTTCATCCCTAAGAAAATAAGTGAGAATGTGTGGACATTGGTTTATCACAGCCTTTAGAACGGTAAAACTGGAAGTGAGCTTCAAGTGAAACAAGATTCATTTGGTTTTGTGTGTGTGCGGTTTTTATGATAGCTCCATACACAAAACAGTGTTGAGCCTTATATACAGATCTGATAAATGATTTTAAGATCAATGCTACAGTCCAGTATGTTCAGAATGATTTCATTTGTTCTAAAATAAAAAACATATTTACATGTACATATACGTGCACATAGAAAGAAGCAGAAAAAGTTCAATATTATCTTTTTCTCTACAGTAACCATGGATTAGTTGAATAACAAATATTTTTTTAATGCTTCAAGCTAAAAAGACGAGAGAAATAAAATTGGTAATACATTAATGTATTTTAATAAAAGGCAAACAGTTGCCCAGAGGGCTTCATCATTGACTCTCTTTCAGGAGCTAGTTAATCCTGAGAGCTAGAGAAAGAATGTCTATCTTTACCAGAAATGCTAAACTACATTTTAAGAGGCAGCAGGGCTGTTTTCATTGAATCTGGCAATTGATTAAAACCGTGGGTATAATAATACTAATGAGTAACAATAATGAACACAGCTATTGTTATTCCATTCTTAACCCGATGCCATACTTTATTTGGGTTATCTTTTTAAATCCACACGGCAACCCTAACTTACATCACAGGTGCAAGAACCAAGACATGGACAGGTGGGGCAACCCGCCTGAGATCACGCGTGTGAGACAGAAGCAGTGCTGGAAACCGGGGGCCTGGCCCCAGGGGCCTGCCATGGACACCCTGTGTGGCGCTGTCCCCGCCCTTGTGGCCATTGTTAGGCCACCTGCTCGTTAGCGAGCAGTGTCCACTTGACTCGACTGACTCCCGTTTAACAACGAGAAGCATCACAGGGCAGGATGGGTTTAGGTGATGACTAAGGGAAAACAACAACCCCACTCAGTGTGCCAAGGGTTAAAAAGAAGAAAGTGTTTCTTCAGGTCACCTGGACATTTCAATGGACTGCTCCTTTCCTTCCTCTGACTTTTATTTGGTGCCTGAAACCAGGCGTCTAGGGTCCAAAGTATGTGTAGGAAGTTGCGAGTCTCAGTGAAGGTGGACTCCTGTCCTGCTCTGGTGTTTCTGGCAAATGCTTGTTTGCTGATGGAGCTTCCTCTACGCCTAAACCAGATGAAACATCTAGTCTTAGAAAATTAAGTGATTATTCTGAAAATTCTTTTTGAGACTAGGTTATTAAAAACCACATCAACTATGCGCTTTCCTCTAACCTAATAAATGATAGGAAAAAAATCTAGTGTCTAGTGAACCCTTCCTGTTCATCACAGGTTCATCTTGTTTCTCTTCCTATGATTAGCAATAGTGGCCACCAACATCAAGAACAGGAAGTGTGGTCCTCTCGGTCACGTTTTCAGTTCTCATTGCCCCAGGTAATTGTCGGCAGGCCTGTGGTCACCCACTGAATGCGCTCCATGGTGCTTGGTAGAGAGTTCAGGTCCCTGTCTCTTAGCAAAACACTCTGCTGGCTGCACTCTTCCTCAGTGATCAAAATACTCACTCTAGCACACCTTCATAAAAACAAAATACAGGGACTTCTTGGTGGTCCAATTGCTAAGACTCCGAGCTCAATGCAGGGGACTGGGTTCCATCTCTGGTGAGGGAACTAGATCCCACATGCCCCAAATAAGATCTGGCACAGCCAAATATTTTCTTAAAAAACACAAAGATTTTTTAAAATTAACCTTTGAAATTTGCATTTAGTACAAATCATTTAATATATAACACTAAATGTAATTCAGTTCAGTTCAGTCGCTCAGTCGTGTCCGACTCTGCAACCCCATGAATCATAGCACGTATCTATTTATCTTGTAATGTATATAATATAGCTGCTTTTATGAATTGATCTTTTATTTCAAAGTAAGTTTCTATTAAAAGAAGATAATTATAGTTCATTGCCTGTTTCTGACAGAGGGAAAACTGATACTGGTTGAAGTCAACCTTAGTTGGATTCAGTTTAAGAGAAAAACCTTAATCTCCATCAACTTAAAAAACATACACACTTTATTTTCAGAACAGGGAGATTACATAAATGCATCAACCAATGCACTTGATGCAAAACAATACATCAAGAAAAACAGAGGGGACAGCCAGGGGAGCAGCTGTTTTGTGTTGCCCTCCGGATTAGGGTTACGTCTCCTGTGGCATAAGATCACTGCTGTCTGGATCCTAGGGCTTCTGGAAAAGCCGTGTATGGGAGCTGACCCTGAAGGCAGCCTGATGAGGCCTACTTATTCGGTGTTTGTCTGCAGCAGCTCTCAGCTTACCTAGCTTACTTAACTGTTGATCTGTTTTCCAGAAGGGCTCAAAATCAGAGTGGGCTCCCAGAGCTGTAACTTGAGATGAATCCTAGGCTTAACTTACAAGTGAAATCAAATGTGCTGGCCACTTTACCCTCTTCAGAACGGACATCAGTGAGCGCAGCCCTCCTGGCAGGAGAGCTGGGACTGGGCTTGGCAGCAGCCAGGCCCCTGCCATCTCCCAGAGCCCCGTGTGCCCAGCTCTGCGCCGCCTTTCTCACCCTCTCATTTACTGAAGATGGCTCATTCTTTTTTCCTTTTTGTTGCTTAAGTTTAACCTAAGATCTGCTACACTGAGTTTGTTTTCTTTCCCTCAGTCCTCCATTTGAAAAATAAAAACATTTATGAATGCGCATAATATTATGTCTGAAATACAAAACAGAATTTGGATTTTATCATACAGTCATAATTCTGAAAGACTGTCGATTTGCTGCCTTTCTTTAGGGACTCTAGTGTGACTTACATGGTTTTATAATTTTCAAATGGCACCACTGAAAGGGACAGAGGGTTGACAACAGATGCTTTCACACTTACTTTCCTGGCGTCCCCTGCTCTGCAGACAGCCTGGGAAGTACAATGTGTCACGCAAGCCCAGATCCGCTTCAGCAGCTGTTCCCCGAGGTGGATTTGGTCAGCTGATAGCCACACCTTTTTGTTTTCATGTATTTACTTCTCATCTATTCTGATTTTCCCTGGACATAAAAAGGCAGACTTGGGCTGCATACATCTATTAACTTTGATCTGGGAGCTTCAGACTTCTGTAGTCAAGACCTCAAACCGAATCGCACAGTCTGACATATAGGTGTCTCAGGGCAGCTAGAAGCAGCCTTTTGGCTCAGCAGCTCACCTCTTCCCAGTCCCTTTCTCATTCTCTGTCCTCTTCTCCCCCTTCCCCTCTCCCTCCCTGTCTCTCCTTGCTCTCAGCCTCTCATTACTGTTGCTTTGCTCACAGGGTCTGCAGAAACTCACGGGGAAGAACTTCCAACTCTCAGAGCATAAGTTTATTAGACCTAAGCAGGACAACAGCCCTGAGAGAGAAAAAAAGTTTCACTGAGCCATCTTACCAGCTTTAATTTCTGTCAAGGACAGGTTTCTATAACTGGACTTATTTTTCCAGGTGGTGAGGTGGGTCGGCACATAGAGTCTGAGAGGGAACTAACTTGCTTTTAAAATTATTAGAGTTAAAATGAACCTTAGAGTTCATCTGATCCAGGATTTCTCACACTTGCCTGATTGTAAAAACAAACTCATATCAAATAATGGAAATTCCTAAGCCCTACCCAGCCCTACTCAATCATGAGCTCTGAGGAAGGTCTTAGGAATCTTGTTGTGTGGTATGTTTTGCCCAGACAATTAATTATTAGGATCAGGCAGGTTGCAGAGTCCCGATAAAAGGTAACCACCACCCCATACAGCTGAAGAAACTGAGTCAGGTTAATCTGTAGATTGCTGGAGTTACTCAGCCGGTGAATAGGCTAAGGTGAATTTACTAGTCGGGTGACAGCAATCATCTAACCAGAGTGTCGTTTTCCCATCTCTCTCTCTGCAAGATTAATACCTGTTTCTTGGGGCTGTAGTGATATAAGATGAGCTGACATACAGTAGAGCCAGAGGACTGTGTGCATTTATTAAATGGCTAAACCAAGACGCCAGCCCCATGGCTCAGGCCCCAGACAGTGGTTCTTCACTGCTTTGAGAAAGTATTCCAAATGTACGTTTTCAAGCTAGTTTATATGTTGTTCTTGAAGGATATGAAAGATGTCCTATTCTTTGCTACTTTGTTGTTTAATCACTAAGTGTTCGACTCTTTGTGACCCTGTGAACTGCAGCACTCCAGGCTTCCCTGTCCTTCACTATCTCCCAAAGTTTGCTCAAACTCAAGTCCGTTTAGTCAGTCATGCCATCCAACCATCTCTCCCTCTGTCGTCCCGTTCTCCTCTTGCCCTCAATCTTTCCCAGCATCAGGGTCTTTTCCAATGAGTCGGCTTTTTGCATCAGCTGGCCCAAGTATTGGAACTCTGCTTCAGCATCAGTCCTTCCCATGAATATTCAGGGTTGATTTCCTTTAGGATGGACTGGTTGGATCCCCTCGCTGTTTACTGTTTGGTTTCAAAGCACAGGTTTTAGCCTTTTCCTTTGATTAAGCATTGTGATGGACCCCTCAGCACATAACACCTCTTAAGCAAAGTTGAGATTTAAACCAGGCGTGTCCTCCTGCAGGTGTGAAATTGAAGCAACTCTTGAGAGACTGAAGAAACTAGAACGTGACCTCAGCTTTAAAGAGCAGGAGCTCAAAGAACGAGAAAGACGGCTGAAGATGTGGGAGCAAAAGCTGACCGAGCAGTCCACACCCCGGTGAGTGCTCCCTGCAGGGCTCGCTGCCACCCCGCCCCCACTCGCTCCGGAGACAGGCTGGGCTCGGCAGCATGGCGCCACCTCCCCTGCCGCCGCTCACTCGCTGCCTCGCGCCTGTCCGAAAGGACCTGCATTTACACTTGAGTAGTGCTTCTTACCTCTTTTCAATTAACAAAATTCCAGAAATTTAGAAGAAAAGCTTATCCTGTTTCTGGCTCTTTCCCTGAGAACTGTTACTCTGCCAGTGTGTCTATGTTAGAATTACAAAAATAAAATTCAGGGTATTTTGCACCATCAGGTCCCCAGAGCCTGTGCCTTGAGGCATTAACTCTTAAGAGTCTATCAGTAACTCATAAACATTACACCAAGGCAGTTAGCTGTCCGAAAAAGTCATTGATGTGTCAGAACTTAACCAGTTTTCCTTCTAAAAGCTAACTTAATGATCTATAAATGACGAGTATGAATATTCCTTACTCAATGTAGGGTCATGATCATGGCAGCAAAAAAGTGGGAAAATAGTTCTCTCAGGATAAGCTTCAAGTATTTACTCTGCCAAGAAATATCTTGGTTTTTTCCAAATCTTGTATTTGGATTAAGATAAAAATTCGTCTTAAGAACTTCATTGTTTATACACTTAACTTGAGCTTATATGTTGACATGATATATTAAAGTCTAGTCAAATTTCACCATTCTTTCCTGTTTTATTTTTTTCACTACTAAAAAATAAAAATTCTGTATTGCAAAAATCTGACATTCACATAAAAACGAACTACAAATTCGTAAAATTAAATATTTAAGACAGAAATATAGAGAGCTCACAGAAATAACTAAAAAAAAACCTAGGACACCAACAGAAGCATGGGGAAAGACTATAGGTCCATAATTCACAAAAGAGGCACAAATAGCTAATAAACGTAAGAAAAGTTACTCTAGGCAACAAGGAGAACATTCTTCCCTATTTTAAATAATTTACTATTAAAGAATTAGGTATAAATTTATCATTGGCTTTCCCAGGTTTTAAATGGGCAATATATGTCCACCTTAAGATCACAAGAAATGATGATTAAAAGTACACTTGTTATATATTTTAAATTCATGTTTGATAGTTACTTTGGCGATTTTACCCCCCCAAATACTTAAATGTCCTTCAATTTGTGATCTTCAAAAAACTTTCCTATTTTTAAAAGTCTTAGTCTCCGTTAAGAAGCCAGTGCCCACCTGCAGAGTATTTAAGTGTCTAAAGAATGAAATAGTTTGCCTCTTTTTCCGATTTATGTGGAGAAAGAAGCTGATATCCAAAAAAGAAAACTACAGTGAAATGAAATGTTTATTATCAGATTTAACTTTTTAAAAAATGACTTTGGTTATCCAAGGAATCCCAAAGTAAGGAACTGTGTAACAAGTAAACTTACTTGTCATGCGTAAGACTGTCTTGTGGTATTAAAACAGTACTACATTTTGTAAATTTGGTGAATTTTATCTTGGCTTTCAAGAAAGAAATTAAGGAAAGCTTCCTATTATGGTTGAACTGGCAGGCTCAGAAAGCATTGCGCTAAGGATCTGCAAAGGAACTTCTCCCAGAACTGATGAGAAGCAAAAATATGGCCACCTTCTGAAGAGAGTTGTGGGGGCTTTTAAGTACATTGAAATCTTAAGCTATAAAGCGCTGCATGGCTTGACTCTTTCTAAATGTAGCGTTGTAAGGAAAAAAAACTTTAAAGGACCCCTTAAAGTATGCTTTAGAACCTCTCTTTGGTTTACGGGCATTAGTTTTGCTAGGAAATTATGGGCTGCCTTGCACACATTATTGCTATTAGTAACGCAGCTGTGTAATAAATCATGAAAAACTGAGGGCACAGTAGGTTGTATGCTTGTGTTTTAACTGCTGAAAACTTTCTGTAAAGGAGCTGCTCTGAGGGCTACCATCTAACAATGGACAGCGTGCAGCACAATCTCAATGAGATTTTCTTCCTTTTTTTTTTTTTTTTTACCTATGAGGCTAAGTTTTCTTTCTGTACAGTACTTGCTTTTAACATTCTTTTGCTTAGAGCTGGTATTTCTGAAGGAAAGGTTTGTGCTCAGGTATTTTATAAGTAGGTTTTTTCTTTTATCCTCACATCAGTTTCTAGTTGACTTTAAATGAGGTTTCTGAGAGATGGATAAAATAAACCTTTTTAAAAGGAAGTGGCTGGAGACTCAGTAGCTCAGACTGTGTAGCCTCATTTTATAACTTGATATTTAAGCAACATCATAAAAAATGATGATTATTATATTTATTTTAAGGAAGAACAGTCTTTTCTTTCCTGAAATTAAAACATTAGTTAAAGATATTTGGGAAGATGGATTCTCCATACACAAATATGAACAATGTTTATTTTTAACAATTCTTATAGCTTAATATAGAAATTTTACTTCTTTTAAAAATAAAACTTATTTGAGAGGTATTTTTTGAGATCTTAACATAATGTGAGGAAGGACCTATGAAATAATAAAGTAAGATAAGCAACAAAGAGATCGTGAGAGCGTGTAACAATTGAAAAAAAACTTGAGAGGCTGGGAAATTTGACTGCAAGGAAAGGAATAGCCTGTTTCTGGTCTTAAAGGAGTTAAAACAATTTCTTCTATGTAGTTGCTGATTTTTAGCTGAATTATGTGAAGTTCTTATTGAACTAATAACTATTGAGTTCTTTTCCTAATGAAGTTAAGATAATTTTTTAATAGAACTCAATTCCAACTTTAATTTAAAAATTAGGAAATTGGCCCTAAAAAGTACCTTTACTTACAGAATGTTAAGATCATCCCAGAGTTATATTATTTGTACTTTATCATAAATTTACCCTTATTTATACAGCATCAAAAATATTTGCTTCTTTAATTTGCTTCTTTCTCAAAAGAAGAGGCAGTCACTCTTTCCGAGCCTAACAGTTCTACCCCTGAAATGTATATGAATGACATTTATGGAAATATGTTGGCTGTTTAAAATAATTATGTATGATTAAAAATGTCTGTATCCATTATGAGAAGAATTCCTAGAAAAAAATTCTGCTAAAAGAAGGAACTTGTAGAGATAGAGACCAAGGTGACAATCTAAATTAATACTAGTTTCTTGTCCTCCCAATTTTCAGATATTTACATACTTGTTTATACTTAGATGTCAGAGATGATCTAAAATTTGTATATAAGTGAATTATTTCATAAATTGGATAACTAGTATTATATATCTGCCTGTATTAAATAAAAGAGACAAGTGAATTCTAGACTGCTTTTTATTACATAGTCAGACACTTAATCTAGCTAAAAAGATAGCTAATGATCCAAATCTCCCTAGAACTGTACTGACTACTGAACTGTTTTTATGCTTCCTCTAAGCTTTTCTTCTTTGGTACAGGGTTTCTTGTTTGTTTTGTTTTTTATTACTCAAGATTAATCTCTACTTAATTTCTTCATTAATATAATAGTTAACATTTTCCATATGAATTTGGGAAAAATTAAGAGAAATTGTAAAAACTACTTCGTTTTTGCAAAATGAGAGTTTAAAACGTATAAGTTCCTTCCTATTTGAAAATTTGGCTTGCTGTAGTGCTTTGCAAATTTTGATGTGATCTACTCTGTCATTTATAAATCATGATAAACATGCCAGAACCAAACCTGCCATTAATAAATTCTCAAATAATCCCCTACATTCATTTCACTAATCATTTACTTTCCGTGCAGCACCCGTTAATTTTGTGGTATCTGTTCCCTTGATATAAATTGGTCCTAATTTCTCTTTTTACTTCTGTCCTTTCTTCCCTCGTGATAGCTTCTCTTGCCTCTTGCTGCAAGAATGTCTGAGGAGTCTTACTTTGAATCTAAGACAGAGGAGTCAAACAGTGCAGAGATGTCATGTCAGATCACAGCAGCAAGTAACGGGGAGGGCCATGGCATGAACCAAAGTCTGCAGGCCATGATGCTGATGGGCTTTGGGGATATCTTCTCAATGAACAAAGCAGGAGCTGTGCTGCATTCTGGGATGCAGATAAACATGCAAGCCAAGCAGAATTCTTCCAAAACCACATCTAAGAGAAGGGGGAAGAAGGTAACATGGCCCTGGGGTTCAGTGATTTTGACTTGTCAGAAGGTGACGATGATGATGATGACGCTGATGAGGAGGATAATGACATGGATAATAATAGCGAATGAAAGCAGAAAGCAAAGTAATAAAATGGAAAATGTCCGGGAAAACAAAAGAAACTTGTATCTCAGTCTGTACAAAAACCAGTAAGGAGGTAGAAAACCAAGCACTGTGTTTTTAGGCCAATCACATTTAGATAACTGTCATTTCTTTACAATTTTACTTTTGACTTGTCTCCGCTTACAGAAAAAGGGGGTGGGGAATTAAGCCAAAAAGGCCTGTTCAATGAATCAGCATATGTGGTGCCTGATTATAGAAACGTGATTTTATATGCAGTATAGCATTTTTTTAACTAATGACATTCTGGCTTTTTTTTTTAATGAATACTTTATAATTTCATTTGATTTATTCAGTTGCTTCAAAAAACTTACATTTTGGACAATCACTCTTAACTCCTAGTTCTCCTATGACACTTGATTTTCTTGTAGCATACTACATTTTTTTTCCCTTATGGAAATACACAGTACTGTCAGAAATAATTGATAGTGACTGCAAAATCCAACAGTAAAAAAAATTGAGATGAAACAAATACTTCTACAGAAATACCTAAGTGCTAAGAATACTGAGAGTGAGACCCAAGAGATGTTCTCAATTGTATGTTTGCAGGAGAAATACTCTAATTTGAAACCAACATCAGATGTGATACTTTTATACTGGTACTTGCCCTAGAAGCTTCTTAACAGCACACTGTCATCTAAGGCTTAGCTTAACACTTTATACAAGGTATATACTTTATACAAAGAGAAAGAGAGGATAAGGGAACTTCCAGACAGTGTGAGTGTTAATATGGTGCCATAGAGGTGTATATATGTGTCTGTTTTCCAGAGGGTTATGAGAATCCTGGATTCTAAATGCATGTAGAGATATTTTAAAGAGGGAACTAAATATTATTAAAAGCTGTCCTTACTTAGGCAAAAGTGCAGAATGAGGATCCTTTTATAGCAGATATAACCTTCCAGATTTGTTTTTAAAAAAAAAAAAAAAAACAAAGCCGTGACTCAGCTATGCTGGTGTTAAAGAGAAGTAAATGTTGATGCTGCTCTGAAAACCTAGCTAGCCAGAGAGATGTTTTCAAAATGTTATCACAGATTTGTCAAAGCTTGTTTAAACTAAGAAACAGTTAAAAAATAAAAAACTAAAAAAATTTGTAGTTATATATATATATACACACATACAGAAAGGCAAAAGAACAAAGACTTTTCTTCAGTCTAAATTTGAAAGTAGCGCCATTCATTTGACTATCAAACCAAGGAACTTTGCGTGGTTCTTTTTATAGGAGATTTAAGAAAGGATATTATCATAGATATTATCTAACACTAGTTCTAAGTATATTTGATCATAAAAAGCCTCCTGGAATTTGAAGCATGACATGTTTCTAATCCCCATTAAGGGCAGGAAAATGTCATAAAATGGTCAATATGCTATGATTGCTTTCTTTGGAGAAGAATTAGTAATAAAATGTTCTGGGTATGAAATGGAGACCACTCAGTACAGAACAGTGATAAAGAGAAGGATCTGGAATCAGCTTGTGATTCAAAAATTGCTGTGCAATCTTGGGCACATTATTTAACTTGTGTGTCCGTTTGCTCATCTTTAACATGAGAATGAAAATAGTACCTACTTCAAAGGATTGTTGAGAGGGTTAAATGAAATGATAGACATAATGCACTTAACACAACACCAAGCCCGTGGTAAGTGGTCAGTGAATGTTAGCTACTGTTAACTGTGTCAGTGAAAAGACGCTGAAAAATAAGTGGTCTCTATAACCTGGAAAATGAAGCTATCAATTCCAAGTAATGTTGGTTAAGTAGGATAAGATGAAAGTTAAAGTGAACAACTTTCAGGAAAGATAAAGCAAACATCTTTAGAATGTAAGCTATATGAGCGATCCACTCTGACTCCCTTTGAAGACCGTGCATGTGGCAAGGTTTGCCAAGTCGGAGGTGTTTGAGGCCCTGCTACCACCCATAAACCAGGCAAACACAGAAAGAAGCCAGAAGTGTTTTCCCTAGAAGATGGGATCCCCACACAGCCAATCTGATACACTTCCTGTGTCTACGCAAACTTAGACCCATGTACCCAAACAGCACAAGATAGTGGTGGTGATGGACAGGTGCAAACATAAACAGACGTCCTGTCTGCACTCAGATATAGAGGAGTCCTCCCTGATTCCAGCCAAGCCACTCAAGCAGAAGATCTTGGAGTGGAGCAGAGGGGATGGTTTTCAGCTCGTGCCTTCCCAGCATGCCCTGGGGCTCTGTGCCTGCGTAATCTGAAGAAGAGCCAGAGACCAGGTAGTTCAAAGCCTCTTGTTGCACATCTTCCCAGGCCAAGGTAAAGTCATCCATCCCACCAGTATCCTTGAGCCCCTCCTCTGTGCCCCGTACCATTCTAGGGAACGGCTTCATGAAAATCTTTGCCCTCATACAGCTTACATGCTAGTGAGTGGAGACTGACAACAAACAGAACAAACGCATCCTATAGTAAACATTTAAGTGGACACTGGGACACGCAGCAGAGAAGGAGGCGGCGGCTCATAGGAGAGTTTTGCGGACTTGCAAGCATGGTCAGGAAGGGCCTCGCGGATTATGGAATCTCTGTGAGTGGATTTGGGGATCTCTGTATCTCTGTAGGAATGTAGACCTTGCCTCTCATTTGAGACTAACCAGCAACAAATGCAGAATGTTTGAAATGAATGGGATGGACTTTTTAAATTTACATTTTTAAAAATTTATAGCAATTAGATCTATTGTGATTATACATAAGATTTTCTTGCATTAATAAAAGCAGCCAAATAGGGCCAAAAGAGAAGGATAATCACCCAGCCACAGGTTTACCATCAATCAGGTAATATTTCTCTTATCTCTCAACTGTGCCATTTTCCTGACCAATATTCCAGAGATGGTCATAGCTCAATAATCTACCATCAAGAAACTACAAAGATTCCAGATATAGCAGAATTGATAACCTCGGGGTAAGCTTGAAATCTTCTAACCTAACATTGAACTGTAGATAATTACTGTATGGCACTGGCTATTTTACTTTTTGTTCCAAATCAGTGTCCTTTCTAGGGTTTTGAACATTCCTTAAATCTGTATCATATAAACAGAATCTTAAAGTGGTCTCATTCAATCTATGAAGATGATTTAGAAGACTTTAGACTCTATTATTGGCCCTATTAATTTTAAAAAGAAATGTTTATTAGTCATTAGTCATCTTCATTTGAATGAAGATGTTAATTATACAGCATTTAATTTACCTTTCAGATCAGTTTTTTAAATGGTAAATTATTGGTGTTAGAATTATTTCCAAATACTTGACTTACAAAAATGCACATTTATAGAGAGAATCTGAGTTAAAGAAACAGAATATAAAATAGGTAACTAATAAAAACCTACTGTATAGCACAGGGAACTCTGCTCAACACTCTATAAGGACCTATATACAAGGAAAGACTCTAGAAAAAGAATGGATACATATATAACTGATTCACTTTTACTGTACAGCAGAAACTAACACAATATTGTAAATCAGCTATACTCCAATAAAAATCAACTGGGAAAAAGAAATATGAAGATTCTCAATTAGAGTTGAAACTCCAAACTGTGATAATAATTATCAGAGCCATACAACTGAAAAATGTAACTACTCTTTTATTTTTTTCTTTACTCATAAAGCTGATCATGTAGGATTTGATGACACCCTCAGTGGTTCTCAACCACGATAGCACTGTCACCAAATGGTGTTTGGTGATGCTGGGGCATATTTTTGGTTGTCTGGGAGTATACTTAGTGCCCAATGCCCCAATCCTATGTGCCAGGCCCACCCAATAAAACAATTAAATACAAAAAGCCCATGACGTTGTCCCTTCCTTCACCAAGAAACTTAGCTAAACCTTGCGGTTGTAGAGTTCCACATCTCATTTTTTTCCCCATAAACATAATTACCCAAGTCAAAAGAGGCATTTTCAGAATTACAACTACTTATGCAATCTAATTTTGTTGATTCATGTCATTTATCTTAAATCCCTACTTGTGGAAATTGTTTCCTTCCCCTTAAGAATGCTAGTAGAAAGTTTATGAAACAGCTAAATTTATTAAGAGAGAGGGGCAAGATGTTAGTCTCCTGTTACACTGATTTGACAGTAAATAAAAAAGAAAAATATCACTGAGGTAGCTACAGTTCTGCGAAGTAGCCAGGTTAACTTAAAAGGTCATGTTTCTTTCATGGTCTTTTATTTTTAAGAAAAATCATATTTTAATATTTTACATAAATAACCAATGGGAAGAGGTTGAAGACACACTTGTTTCTGATGCTCTGGAAATGCTGAGGGCCATTTTATAGCCAGTGATTTTTAATATGCAGTAGATTTGTTAGACTTTAACACTAGCTGGGGAGTTCAAACTTGATCCCCATGAAAATCAAGGAATTGGGGGTTGGGGGGAAGGTTTGGGAGAGATCTAAAATGATTTCTCTTGGCACTATGATGTACACAGCTTTGTTTTTCAGAGGTTTCATTGGAGTGGGAAGAATTTCATGAAAGATCATGTTAAAACTTATTTTGAGTTAAACCTTGATCCTTTATATACACTAGACTTTGACACACTGCCTCTTGAGATAGCAGAATCTACTATTCCATATACATAATAGAGCATACTTTTTCTATAATCAGGTACCTTTTGCTGCTTTGGGATAAGAGTGTTTTCCTGTTTAGATTTTAAGCATTGCCAGAGAGAAGAATCTGTTCTGTTCTTTTGATTGTAGCATAGCCTGATAGCTCTAGCTGCAGCCTCTCTGATGAGGAATGAGTGCCTACCAGGACATCTGGGCAACTAGCTATGTTTCCTCGGACTCCAGCTTAGTTGGCGCTCCATTGCCTGTGAGGAGCTTTCTGGCATGTGATTATTTACTTCAGAATTAGAGTTTCAGGCACCTACATTGACTATTTTATATCGTGTGCAGAATAATAGATCTTTTAATGTCAGATACAATACACTGCACATATTGCTTTTGCACGTTTTAAAATTTTTGTACTAAATGATAGAAAATATTTATATTCTCTGAGTGTGAGCTTTGAACAGATGGTATTATCACTTTATTGTGTTTTTTTTTTTAACAAAACGTTTTTCTCAAATATTCTATCGCAATGTTATTCTAAGCAAGTCGTATGCCAAAATCTTGTATCATGTTTGTATGGAAGATTAAATTTTACTCTTGTGTGGTAAGACTACTCAGTTATTGAGTTCATTGTTGGAATTTGATATTCCAACACAAAGCCCACTATGTATTCAGAAATCCAAGTTGGTGTCATACATTTCATTTTGATGTGAACTTTTCTTTGCTTTCCTTTGTTTCAAGACTCCATTTTGCAATAAACGTTTTGACAGTAAATTCCTTTGTTATGTGTGGCTGTGTATATCAGAGATTTGTTAGATTGGATTCCCAACATCCTTTGAATGAATCATTGTCACACACATGCCCTTATCTCCTGAAATCAATTGGAGTGTAAATAATGAAATTGTAAAGTGATGGGGCAGTCATGAGGTAGATGTTTTTTGGCGTTTTTTTATCCCCAAAGAGAGACAGAAAGACTTAGAACTCACCCTACAGCAGAAATACTGATATGTTAACAAGGTGCAGCAGACATAAAGGAAATGGGAAGCCACTCTGTGGCTGGAGACCATTAACTCTTCTTCCCTATCCTGCTAAATTCAAACCATCTTGAAGCTGTGCCTGGCTCCACAGCCTTCCTCTCACTGATCTCTGTGAGCAGCGTACAAGAATCCTACCAGAGCGAGGTCTCACCCTGCATCCAGTGCGTTTCCCTTGGCGTCATCTTGATAAGCCTTTTTCAGAGCTCAAGAGAACTCTTCCCCTCTCCTTCTGACATGAAAACCAGAAATGCTGGTTTTGATTAGTTGTTTCACTTACAACCTTTATTCAAGAACTATCAGTTTTGTTCAGCGCAACATTTGGGGATTGTATAAAACCAAAACACTGCATACACACCCACTCCCTGTAAAGCCAGCCTTGACACAGAACCATCTCTGAGATGCAGTCTGTTGTTTCTTGAACTAATCAAAGAATTTCCTTGTTTCACATTTGATCCCGTGATGGGAAAAGGGAATGACATGTTTCTGCAGCCATATACAGCTGCCCCGTGAAGAAATAAAACTTGTCATGTGTTTTCTTTGATCGAGTTCTATTTTCGATCCTATTTCTCAAGTCACTCTCCTTCCTGCATTATTCAAGCAGATGAGCACATGTGACTACAGACACGAAGTATTTCAGAGGAGGAAGGGGCAGCCCTGTAGGAATTGAAGCACATAGGGGTAGCGGAATACATATGGTGGGTAGCAATCTGTACCCTTGCAACTTATCTCTACATCTCTAACTCTATGCACTCAAATTCACTGTAACTAGTGGCTTTTTAAAATAATTCTGCATAGCCCCCTAGAGTTGGCTACATTTCCCCTTTATCTTGAGACATGCACACTCTGTACCTGGAGCTCCAGTCAGGCAAATGTGACACGCCTATCCTTCCTTCTTCTTCCGCCCCCATGGTCAGTGTCCTGCCTTGTTGCTTCTCCTGTCCAGGAGTCACCTCCTTTCTCACCCTGCTGTGCCAGCTCAAGCCACTGTCCCTTCCATCCCCATGTTAGTCTATGAAACATCCTTGTTCCATGGTATAGCCATAGACACTACAGTCTATACCAGAGAATTTAGCTTTGTCGTAAATGCAGCCTTCAAATTTACTCATTCAACAAATTGTTCAACAAAGATTTACCAGGTATTATGTGCCTGGCATTCTCCTGGGCACTGAGGAAATGAAAATGAAGGTGAATTCCTCCAAAAGTAAAATCCATACCTACTTCACCACCTTCAATTAAAAGCTCCCTGAAAGCAGGGGTATGACTTCCCTAGCAAGGTTTTGAGCATGTGAATTAAAAATACCTGCATATTAGAAGCCTTAGTCACCCACCCTCTGATTTTTACATAATTATAAAAGTAACCAAATTCAACTTTTTTTTCCAACTCACCCACACACACAAAATATATTTTTGTAACAGGGGTTGAAAGACACTTTGCCACATTATCTCATGAGCAGTCCAACCCTGCTGGCAAGTTAGAGTTAGTTACAAGTAATGGCTGCTGTTGTTCAGCTGCCAAGTTGTGTCCGACTCTTTTGAGACCCCATGGACTGTAGCCTGCCAGGCTCCTTTGTCCATGGGATTTACCAGGCAAGAAGACCGGAGTGGGTTGCCATTTCCTTCTCCAGGGATCTTGCCAGCCCAGAGATTGAATCCACATCTTCTCCACTGGCAGGCGGATTCTTTACCACTGACCCACTAAACTAATTCAGGTCCTGAGACACAGATTTTCTCCCCCACTATGTAGGTATTGGGTTAGTCAAGATGTTCATAAGTTATGGAAAAACCCAAGCAAACTTTTTGGCCACCTTAATATTTATTACTTAGGCTGTGGCCATGGAACATGTATTGAAGCAAGTAGCCCTTTGGCTCTGAAAGTGGCCAGGTGAGAGTCCTCCTGAAAAGTTGTCTTTTGTGTTTGTACACTTGCCAGGGAGGGTGGTTACTTTAATTTTAATTAGAGCAACTCCGCAACCTGAGTTCCTTCAGACAGCTCTGATTTCACATGTCCTTCTAATATTTGGTTTTAAAAATATAGTGCAAATAAGACATTTAGTTAAAACTTAGAAATTCCCCTCTAAAAATATGTATCTACAATATCTAGTTACCAAGTGGTTGCTTTGGAATTTTCATTAATAAAATCAAATGATCCCCATGTTGACTGAGAATCCCGAAGAAGGCTCTGGTGTCTGACAAATGTCAGAAATTCCTCGACTTCCAAGGCCTTGTGGGAGGTAAAACTACTTCCAGTGTGCCAACTACCAAGAGAGGAAAATCCCATGATGTGCAGTCCCGCTGTAACAGTTCACCAAGCACAGTGAATTGTTACTGAGAGGTTGATACACTCGACTGGCTTCTGTGGGCACCATCCTTAGAACTCTGAGAAATTCCTCTTAACAGGCAGGAAAATTGGTTTCCATTCAACATAACCGCAGAAAGAACCAAGCCAGAGCATCGGCCCAGAGCTAAAATATTGAAAAGAGGGGATAAGCCAAAAAGACAATGATAATGTTCCTTTTTTTTTTTTCCCATTTCATTCATATTTCCCATGCAGCTGCTGCCTTCCTTTGAGATTGGTGCTTGGACAGAAGATGACGTGGTAAGCTTCTTCTGTTAATGCCTCCTTCAACCTGGGCAGGGAGTTCATAACTAGGTCCGCAAGTTTAAAATGCAGGTAGAGGGGTTTGGGCCTTAGGAAAGTCTAAGTAGGAGAAATTGACAAATTCCATGTTTTTCTATTTTTAAGGCAGTAGTGATTTAAAGTAAGGCCTCGAGCAAAGCAAGTATCTCATCAAATCTTATAAGAGGATTCCACCTCCCTATTTGCTCTGAAAGGTATTCCAGAATGCAGTAATGAATCCCAGTTAAAGGGGTTTCCCAGGATACCAAAAGAACATACCAGGAAAAAAAGTGATCTTAAGTTTTCCCAGAAGATCAGCGTTGGACTTGAACCATGGTGGGGAAAGATTTGGTAAAGGCAGTGCCTTAGCCCTATTCATTTTGCCGTCTTTACTCTGACCTTCCCAAGAAGGAACAGACCTGAGTTCCCAGACATTTCTCCACAGCTGGAGCTAGACAAGCCCCATGTTTGGCAGAAGATGTGGAGAGACTATTTAAATCCAAAGGAAATCCCACACCCTACACTCTGAGTAGACACCCTGAGGAACAAGCCTCCTTAGCCTGTTGTATCTCTGCAGCTTGTTTCCTTGGGGAAAAACAGGGCTAAGAATTCCTGATCAGAGACCTCAAAGGTTTATGTCTGTCCAGGTTCAACTTATAAGTTCGGGGTTTTGTTAATTGAGAAGTGGGGGAAAAGCTTGCATGCCAACCTTAGCTGGCCCACACCCCAGGAAACAGACTTGATACCCCAAGATCAACTTGTTACTAGAAACTCTTGGGAAGGTCTCTGGAAGGTTTACCAGACTTGGTCTGGTTTTGGGGCCAGGGCACATCCTTCCTGCCCTTGGTCTTCTGCCGAAGTGATGCTGCTTTCAGATGAGCTCATCTCTGTGGCTTCCATGGGGAGAGGACGCCTGCACCCGCTGCCTCTACTTCCCATCCCCTGAGCCCCCAGGGATTCTAAATTTCCTGCCAGCCCTGCTTAACGAGAGAGGACTTAGGATCTCCTCTGTTCACAGACCTGGATATGCCTTCATCCCCTGCTGCAGAGTTGGCCCGTCTCATTTGAGAAGAAATGTTTTCAAAGGCACTGAACTCCAACAGCTATTTTTAGTCTTTGCTCTGAGGTTGAGTGGTTTTCAAACCATTTAAATAAAATTCCAGGGTCAAGGGCTCCCTAGAGAACTGGGTCTGGCCTTACCATTCTGTCTCCCTTTGCTTGGGTAGTGTGAGGGGCTACGGTAAACATGTGCCAAGCAACAGTCGAGGACTGAGGTCGCTGGGTCCAACCTCATTCTGTGTAGAAAGCTCCATGCTTTAACTTGCCTTGGGCCACAAAGCTACTTCATGACCAGGCCTAGAACAGAGGGTGCATATTATCCATTTTTCTGTCCACTGCCATGTGGTCCCTGTTTTTCATATAATTCCTGGGTAAACCAGTGCCCTTGAACACCCCAGGGGACCACTGGCACATGAATGGAAAAGGCATTATAAGTAAGAATCTTCTCAAAAGGATTTTTAAATGTGTTTCAAATAAGAAGTAAAACCAGTAGTCCTCCAAGGGCCCAAGATCCCCAAAGGGAGGGATATCTCCAATTTGAAAACGTGAAGCTTTAAACCAATGAACAGCAAGTCTTCAGTTTCCCCTTTGTGGCTGAGCAAGAATTAAACATATTTTACCCACTGAACAACCATGTGTCTTACTGTTAAGTCTGGCCACTGACCATGAATGAATCTGCAAAACCGTGTGTCCTCTCTTCCACAGTATTTTTGGGTTCAGCAGCTCGTCAGAAAAGGCAAGTGGAATAACTTACCTTCTTAATTCATGGAGTTAACTTTGCTTGGGACGTGATTGATCTAATTTTATTCTGCCTTCTAACCACTCCCTCCAGGTGACTCTTCAGCAGAGATGAGTGTGTATGCAAGCTTGTTTAAGGAAAACAACATTACAGGAAAGCGACTGCTTCTTCTCGAGGAAGAAGACTTGAAAGACATGGGCATCATCTCCAAGGGCCACATCATCCATTTAAAGGTACCTCAGAAAGGGAGGCCGTTCCGCCAGCAAATGTCTATTGAGCGTTTACTATGGAGTGGGTCATGTGTCGTGTTAGAGGCTGAGCTGCTGGTCATAGCGCCATACTTCATACCAGTTGAGCGTTAGCTGCTGCCCCCATGGGACCCCTACTTCCTCCACATAATCCCCAAACAAAAGAGTTGGACTTTGGGTCCAGCAGAAGTCACCTGGATACACCTGCATAGCACCCACGGGGTATTGATCGTGCAAAAATGATTAACATGACAGCTTTAAGAAAGGCCACCAAGGAGAGGTGAGGTTGGGCTGAGGAATGGCTTCTGTGAAGGAGTGATGAAAGACTTGAGAGCTGAAGAACCAGGAGGCGTTGAGCAGGTGAGGGACATGGGGAGGAGACGTTCTGGGAACAAGGCACCGCCTGTGGAGAGGCCTCAGTGAGGGAGGAAGCGCCAGGGACACTAAGGCTGTGTGCGCAGGCAGAGCTGCCAGCCCCCAGGCAGTAGTAGGAGGCGACTTCCTTGGAGGCGAGACTGGATATCCTTTAGGGACCCCAGCAATGCCGCAGCCTGTCTGTAGACTGAGTGAAGCTTGAACCACCACGGCATCTAAAGCCATGGGAATTGTGTGTTCAGGCTGCAATCTTCCCAATTCTGACCCGAACAGACACCACTATATGTATATTCTTATCCCTCATCTTCTCAGGAAATCCTAACATTTCCCCTCAAAACTTCAGTCTTGAACCCTTTCAAAGCTAAACCTCTGTTTTTGTTGTTGCTTTTTTTTTTTTTTTTGGTAGTTTAACAACCAGATCTGGTTTTTTGTTTCTTTGTTATGTTTTGCTTTTTATTACTCAAACCAAACCACACTTGCTTGCAACTGTGTGCACCTTGTTATTAATCAGAGGTGTGTTTCAAGAGAGATCTTATGAGAAAATCAAATTTGCTCTCCAAACCACCTCAATAGAATAAAGAAGAAAATGTAGAAAAAGCAACTTCTTATTCAAATCCACATAGTGACAAAGGCTCTACCAACATGCCAACAGCCATTCCCTTTTCCTCAGTTGGGGCTCCTGATACCAGGCTTTCCAGGGAAATCTTCCCTGAGGTCCAAAGAAAACACATCCACTCCTATCCTGTGGGCCCTGGATCCATATAAAGACATCCTTACAGCCCCTCAGTACCCTTTGGATAATGGCTTAGCCTTAACCTATCATCTGCTCCCTCTGAGAAGATGGACAGGAAACCTCATGCACACACATACACCTCAAATGCTGGTAAATAATTTAATCTCAACCTATGACTGTTGGCAAATCCATCCTGAAAAGCAATGCTGGCTTAGATGGCCCACAGTAGGAAATATTCTTTTCTCTCATGCAGAGAGAGGAGTCTCAGGGTTCAAAGAGAGATCTGGTCAATCTTGTCCTATTTAGCAGATGCCAAAAAGAAGCTCCCAACTTCCCTTGCCTCTTGCAGCCACAGTGATTTCAATATTCCCAGACCCAGCCTATTCTCTCCTTGCTGGTTGGTATCATTAAAGCAAGCAATGTCCAGACTTACTAATTATTGTTCAACAAATACAGTGGATACCTGCTAATCAGAGTCCTGGGCCTGTGAATAAACAAAGAATCCTGCCCTTAAGGAATTTACATCCCAGAAAAGAATTAAAACATGTACATACAGCTTCTCTTCAGAGTCTTGGCAGTTGGGAGTAGAGTGTCCTGAGTTTCAAAGGAAGGGTATGACGAGCATCTGCAGGGACTGGAGACACTCCTCAAGCTCCTAGAAGAGTCTGCTTGTGCATAAAAAGACAGTCCTCAGAGGTGGGGGTCTCAAAAGTCAGGTGTGCAGACCCCCTACTTCTGCCAAAGCAGGGCCATGTTAACAGTGGCTGTCCCAAGGGTGGGGAAGGGTTAGGGGTGCTCGGCCCACAGGTGATACTCTCTGAATCTCAGCTGGGGTCCCAGGCACTTCTGACGAATAAGCTTATATGAGAGAGAAAGAATAAGGGGAAAGGATCATGGAAACAGACTTTTCCATGGGAGGTCTGGGAGCATCCTGCATATTTTCATTTAAAAAAAAAGAAAAAAAAATTCTTTTCCTCTGTGGTTTATCATAGGATATTGAATGCAGTTCTCTGTGCTATCCAGTCAGACCTTGCTGTTTATCCGTTCCATGTACAATAGCTTCCATCTGCTAACTCCAGCCTCCCACCCAACCCCCACCCGCTTGGCAACCACCAGTCTACCCACTATGTCCGTGATTCTGCTTCTGTTTTCACAGAGAGGTTCATTGGTGTCATATTTTAGATTCCACATATACTGGGTTGGCCAAAAAGTTCGTTTGGTTGGTGAATACATTGTTCAATAAAGTCTTGGTGAAAAGGAAAAATGTCTTTTATGTTTACTTAAAACTGAATGAACTTTTTGGCCAAGCCAATGCAGAAAGGGATATATTGCCTACACTCTTGAGGCAATGAAGATAAAGAAAGGATTGTTCAAGCTGGGCCATTCGGGATGGGACACCACCTGGTCCTTGTCAGAGTGCTCTACACACACACACACACACACACACACACACACACACACTACCCCATGCCTCCAATCCTGAGGGTGACAAAGTGCCCTCCATGCTCTGCTCTCCCATTGAGGCAGGCAGGGCATTTTTGTAAACCTTCTAGGTGAGTGAGCCTGTCAGCCCACAAATGGTAGATCATAAAACTGGAAAGTGGACGGTCAGCCCATCTACCCTTTTGCTATTTGACTGTCCTGTTCAGCCTGTCTTGGCTCCCACCTCATTGAGCCTGGAAGCCTGTGTAGAAAGAATAAAGCCAAACATCCAATAAGTGCTGATTATTGTCAGGTGTAAACGGCTTTCATTTCACTTTTAAAAAAGCATCTCATTTTTCTCACATTGGTACTTTTTTTTTACTCTCTTTGTGATATGTTTGGTTCACAGAAAAGCTGGATTATACCTAATGAGTATGAAAAAGAATAATAATTTAAATTGTCCTCCTTTCCTTTAAGAGTTCTTTGTGCTCCACTGGGGGACAGAGCTTTGGACACAAATCCATAGAAAAGCCCGCACAGGGCAGTAAACCCTTCATTGAGGTTTCAGCCCTAAAGGGAGCCTCTGGTGATACATTCATGTTCTTTGTTGTTTTTCCCATGGTTACTCGGGGTGACGACTGCATTCTGTACCCTAGAATATTAACTTGTTACTACTGTACTCTACCAGTGTTTCAAGAAAGCTTTTACTTATTATTTTTTACTCTGAGATTTAACATCTTTAAAATATCTTCCTGTTCCATTCATTAATTATAAAACTACCTATAATACTTTGAACAGTCAGGTTTATTCTCAATAGATGTTGGATCTGAACATCCCCAAGGCATTTTGTGGAATACATAAATAAACAATGCCTTTATGTGTGCACAATAATTTTAATCCTTTCTTGGCATTATCAGGTCATTAATAATTTTTTTTTTTACAGTCAGCCATTGAGAAATTAACCCACGATTACCTAAACTTGTTTCACTTCCCACCACTGATTAAGGTAAGGAAGGTTTTTTCTTACTGAGAATATGCAACTTTTATTGACATATGCACCTGCCACATCCACACCTAAATTTGCCAATGTCGGGAACTGTTGTTTGAAGTGAAATTTAATCATATCTGTCCAACAAAAGGCCCTTTGAGCAAAGCTTAGGATGTGCATATATTGAATACCCTTGTTCCCTGCAAGTTGAAATATTAACAATACAGTCATGATAAGAACAACACATGTCACCTTAGTAGCTTGGGGGACATAAGGGTAACATTGCAGGTGAGGACTTCTGGCCTCCCACCTGGCTCTGCAGAACTTTGTCCAACATGGAAGCTGCTGAAGGAATTCACATGCTAAGCTCTGGATGACTCTTGCATTAAGGGGTAGGAGTTTTATTGTTTGAATAACATATCAGTATTAATATATTTAATACACATGCATGCTAAGTCACTTCAGTTGTGTCCGACTCTTTGCGACCCCACGGACTGTATCCCACCAGGCTCCTCTGTTCTTGAGATTCTCTAGACAAGAATACTGGAGTAGGTTGCCATGCCCTCCTCCAGGGGATCTTCCCGACCCAGGGGTCGAACCTGCATCTCTTACATCTCCTTCCTTAGGAGGCGGGTTCTTTACCACTAGCATCACCTAGGAAGCTGCATATTTAACATATTATATTTTAAATATAGTCTAAAGGTATTGGCATAGTTTCTTATAAAATTAGTAGATGCAGGAAGTACACAGAACTCTTTTCATTCACTAACCATTCCAGTTTTCCATCTCTGAGCCCTCAAATGTCCATTTTGTTCCTCTGCTTGCCCTCCATCTGCAGATACTCTAGGAACTGCATTCTTCTTTGGGAATAGGGTGTAAATATCTTGAGTGTTGTGAAACTTTCAAGATAAAGGGACAAAGTACCTTTTTAGGGAAAAACTGCACAACACAAGATGCATTATGAAAAATGTAAGATGGTGGCCTTCAGTTTGTGGTACATGAGACAAATCATTTGACAAAGTTCTCAAAGGCTTAATATGCCATTTCTCTTGCTTTAAGCAATTGGAATGTGTGGCGTAATCAAAAAAAAAAAAAAATTAAACGAGATTAGAATGGAAAAAGAAGTGCTGTGAAATCATCTCCTTACATGAGAAGTAAAGGTAAAAACACTATGTGAAATAAACAGTGCTTGGTTTTCTGTTTCAGGGCTCAGTAGGTGAACCAGAAGAAAATGAGGAAAAAATAGTGAATCTTGAACTTGTTTTTGGTTTTCACTTGAAACCAGGGACTGGCCTACAGGTAAATCACATTTTAAGTCCTTTGGGTAAATTTCAGTCTAATTTACTCTTTTTCTCTCCTGGAATTCAGTGGTTTTATATACCCCCTACCAGCTGGTAACATATTCTGAGTAAATTTATAGACTTTATAAAATAGAATTTAGTTGAAAGGCTGCCAACTGCCTCTGTAAGCCAATCTAGGAATCTTTCTCATCTAGCTGAAGAGTCCTGTATAAGGCCACCCAAACCCTCAAGGAAACTCATTGCAAACCATGGAGGATGGGGAGGGGGGGGGCAGTTAAGGTTGGTGGCACAGAGAGTAGAGTAATTGTTTGTGCTTCCTGGTATCACAGCTTCCTGATTCCAGTTTCTTTGTTTTTTTGTTGTTTAATTTTATTTTTTGGCCATGCCCCATGACTGAGGTCTTAGCTCCCTGACTAGGTTCAAACCCAGGACCCCTACCTTTCAGTCATGGAATCTTCACCACTGGACTGCCAGGAAAGTCCTGCCAATTTCTTCGTTTTTTAAGGGAAATCACTTTTATAATGTTGAGAGTAGAGCAACACCAAGAATGGAACTGTAGGCAAAATGGAAACCCAAATCATCAGCTCTAAATGGGGTGACAGGACTTTTGCCCAATTCTCATTCAGTTGGAGTGCTACTCGATGTTATTTTTAGAATCTGGGAAAATGGTGTGGGCTAGATGGCATATGAATTGGAATATAATAGGTTTCTGTTACTTTGGATTACTATGAATAGCTAGTAATAGTGATCACGTCTACTAATAGGGACCACTCACTGTGTTCCAGGCATGCAGGACTCAGGTGTAGTGCTATTTCTCCTCATTTTACAAATAAGGAGACTAAGGATCTGAAAAAGCTAAATACTTTGTCCAAGGGATGCATGGCTAGCAAGTAGCAGAAGAAGGATCCGAATGCAAACCTCTCTGACCCCAGAACCAAGCTCTTAGCTACTGCACTATTGGTAACTTTCCTTTGATGCCACAAAGAGACTTTGTAAATACAACTTCTCACTACCTGAGCCCATTGCTTTGGGAGAGCTGGTGGGGCTCAGCTGGCCCACTGGCCCTCACTAATTAAACCTTGCTTACCCCAGGCCATTCCTGGAACCAGCGCTTGGGAATGAAGGAAATTGTTGCAAGGGGTTAGTTTCACCTGGGGCTTCAAAAGATACTCTTTCTAGACACCTGACAGAGTGTTTTACCTGCACCACTGCAGGTATAGTGATGCTCTTGCTGAATGGAAATCTTAGGCTCCTTGTTTGGGCCACAGAACTTGGATGAGCGAAGCTGCTCTGACTCCAGGTGTCTGGTGTAGGAATGCTTTTCTTCTTCCTCTGTGATCCGATCACTGTCTATTCATTCCTGTGGATAGAAGCAGCTTTAGAAAGGGGCATAGGAGAGTAAGCGCCTCTCCAGCAATAACCAAGGGCCCTTCCAATCCTGAGAATCTGTGCCTGTGGATACCCCAGGTCCATCTGGTGATAAATAAGTTGCACATTGTAGTTTGCCTTCTTTGGCATCTACAGCTCTATGGGACTTAATTTATGAGTATTCTGTGTTTAAACATTCTTATGGCTTGTAGGAGGGAAAAGAAGGGGCAAGAATTTTCTTGAAAAAGACTTGTCAAGAGCAGTTTCAGCCAAGAAAATTATTTTCAATTCACAAAGAAATGACTTGTTAATACACACATAGTAAAAATCAGGGGCTAGCAATAATATTGGAGACCAAATACAGTAGTCTGGTTTTGACCATGATAGTATATAGACTTCTTGCATCATTGTTTATCCACAAGGCCTCAAGCCACTGGAACTTTTGATTATTTGCTGATGCTTGGTCACTCATGCAGAATAATAATTTCATCCATCCACTCAGCAGAAATTTACCGAGGACCAACTGTGTGCCTGGCTCTCTGCTAGACGCTCAGAATGCAAAGTTTAAAAGTATAGCACTGCCTTGCAAGAAACCCATAGTCTATGGGAAGAAATAGACAAGATCAGTGAACGGTTTTAACATAAAATGATGCATTTTTACAATATCATGCACATCATTCAGTGAAAGCACAGTGGATGAGCACTGAAAGGGGTGCAGAAAGGACTCAAAGGAGGATCTTGACATCTTCATGGTAGAGGTTATGCTTGAACTAAAATTGAAATCTATCAAGAACTGTTAGGTTAGGGAGAAGACACTGAAGGCAAAAGGGACAGCATGTACAAAAGTTCAGAAGCTAGGAAAACACAGGCAGCTCTTCTTTGGGCTAAATTCTATGAGAGCTCACAACTCAAACCTCGCTGTCTCTGGGGCAACTTAGCATAGGGTGGGTAGAATAGAATGGTGAGAGTTTAGGCCACAAGGGTGAAAGAACTGTCTTGCATGCTAAGCTAAGGAGTTTGAAGAGTGCTAAGCATGGCGTAAGGAGTTTGAAGAGAACTAAGCTAACTCGCGTGCTAAGCTAAGGAGTTTGAAGAGTGCTAAGCATGGCGTAGAGAAGCTTCCCTGGTGGCTCAGTGGTAAAGGATCCTCCTGCAATGTAGGAGACACAGGTTCAATCCCTGGGTCAGGAAAATCCCCTGGAGAAGGAAATGGCAACCCACTCCAGTAATTCTTGCCTGGGAAATCATCCATGGGGTCACAAGAGTCAGACATGACAGCGACTGAACAAGAGAGGATTCTATTTATGTTTTAAATGATCTCTCAAAAGCACAAATGAGCTGGATGAATTGGAAAGCACTCAGGATAGAGTGAGAAAGGCCTGTGTGTGGCAGAGAGACAACCAGGTGAAAAGAGACAGGAGCTGAGGCTATGACAGTGCCATGGAAGTGCATGCATCCAAAGAACTGATCAGACTGGAGCTGAGGTCTGAGGGAGGAGCCAGGATGGTGCCCAGGTTTCTAGGGTGAGCAGCTGGCTAGATGACATTATAATGCAATAGATGAAAAGTGAAATATACAGTGCAAATGTAATACCAAGGCGCTAAAAGTATAAAGAAGTAACTGGAATGGGTGTGGTTAATACGTTTTCCGCCCACCCTCCCCCCAAGTTTTTTGGCTGTATGTGTGGCTTGCAGGATCTTAGTTCCCCAACCAAGGGTTCAATCAGCTGTGAAAGCATGGAGTCCTGACCTCCAGAGAATTTCCAGGAAAAGCTTTTTTGGAAGGGATGTTTTGAATAGAGCTCGAAGAGGCTCATGGTCCTTTGCAAATAATTTTCCGAATATAATGTTTAAAACTTAGGCTTAGAGAGTCCTTCTTTCCGGAGAGCTCAAGTTATTTCATCCTTGTCACCTCATTTACCCGCCTTGGCATTTCTGTGAGATGCATAAGGCACATGGTATTGTCATTTTTGATTAGAGAAAGTGTGTCATTTTTTGATTAGAGAAAGTGTGTTACCAGCCTAGGGTGAAGAGAGGATAGAGCTGAAACTAGAAATTACATCTTCATCATAACCTTTATACTAAGCATGTACTTGCTCTCATTCCTGGTCCAAGATATTTAAGCCATCTGGAGACATTCACAAAATAATCCTCGAGTAAATTAGTGTCCAGATCTAAATTACCCAATTATGTGCTAGGCTATATCCTAACATTATGAAATATCTCCTCACAAATGTGCTTTAAATTGCTATTTCAATTCCCCACATGAAAACCTTGTTACATTGACCCTTCAAGGTGGAACCCAAGAGAAAAAGACATCCTCAGAATTTCCAATTAACTGAGTTCCCATAAGCCCATCTTTATGGAAAAGGTGCAGCCTTTACCCCCATCTCCATGACTGGAATAAGTTAAATGAGAACATTGAGGCTTTGGAAGTTCTCTCCAAACAGTTAAAATGAAAGATGTGTTCTAAAGGCAGCTATTGGGAATAATGTATGACAATGACTTTATCATGAAAATAGTAGCTGTGTTTTCCTACTGCCTCTGAAAAGGACCACCAGCTAGCTACCACTTAAAATTGGTTTGTTGTGCAGTAACTGGCCTACTGAGAGGAAACAATGGAAATACGGCCTTATCCACAAATATACAAATATATGTAGAAAACAAAGGCTTTCCTTGTAAGACCTGTCAACTTTTAGGGTCAAAAAACTCAGCCTAAATTCTTTTTTTCAAGCTTCATTTTACAACCAGATGGATCATGGCACATCAGTTCAGTTCAGTTCAGTCGCTCAGTCGTGTCTGACTCTGCGACCCCATGAATGCAGCACGCCAGGCCGCCCTGTCCATCACCAACTCCCAGAGTTCACTCAGACTCATCGAGTGAGTGAGTCGACCTGTCCATCGAGTCGGTGATGCCATCCAGCCATCTCATCCTGTCATCCCCTTCTCCTCTTGCCCCCAATCCCTCCCAGCATCAGAGTCTTTTCCAATGAGTCAACTCTTCGCATGAGGTGGCCAAAGTACTGGAGTTTCAGCTTTAGCATCAGTGAGACCAAACCAAGGAAAGCCTTTCACATCTGGGAGCCTGTGCCAGCTCCAGTGGTCAGAGCCCCTGACTGTGACCTCAGTCTTTGCTAGTCAGATACCCTGACTATGACCCCACCTCTCAAGATGACCAGGCCCTCATCAGACTCCAAAACCATGAATGATTCAAGAATTTGTCCACCAATGAAACCAACATCCTTTTTCCTTTCCTTTTCTGAGACAAACTGGCAGGGGAAATAATTGGACCAAAGGCTTTCCTGACAATTTAAATTAATAAGAAGTTGACAATAAGTTTCACCCCTTTACCCACTTCTACAGAGTAAAAATAACTGTGCTTTGAGGCAGCCTCGAAGTTGACTGGTATTGGCAGAAATTGGGTCTTTCTCAGCTCAGGTTTCCTGGGTGAGGTGCTTAAAATGCTTATGATAATTATTATTATTTCATACCTCTCCCAGACACTGTGGCAAGTACCCTGCAAACATTTTTCTGGTGTGATCATTATAGCTCACCCTCTCAGGGAGCAGCATCCGTGTATTAGACCAGGAGGAAGTGAAGGAGGGGAGAGGAAGAGCTCCTCCCCCAGAGCCCCTACCTAGTTAGGGGCAGGTCCAGCCCAAGGCCTCGGCCACCATGTCATACTGCTTCTTTTTGAAAAGTATCATGTGTGCATGCATGCTAAGTCACTTTAGTCATGTCTGACTCTTTGCAACCCCATGGACTGTAACCTACCAGGCTCCTTTGTCCATGGAATTCTTCAGGCAAGAATACTGGAGTGGGGTGCCAGCCCTCCTCCAGGGGTCTTCCCGAGTAAGGGATTGAACCCAGGTCTCCTGCAGCTCCTGCATTGCAGGCAGATTCTTTACCACTGAGCCACCAGGAAAGCCCCTGAAAAGTATCAGATTCAGTCCCCCAAATAGGTACATTGGCAGTAAAAAGGCAAACATTTTTTGGTCATTTAATACTAAACCACCACTATTTTTGTTTCATGTGGAAGGTGCCTTGTGTTTTGTTACCTAAGGCCTTTGACTTGCTACAGAAGGAAAGTGGCTTACAGAATCTCAGGCAGCTTCCTGCACTCCCCAGGGTGGCAACCACCCTTTTTATTGGAATATTCAGGTGCATAGAGTTTCTTATTATATCTCTTATCAACTCGCCAGTCAGGAGCATTGATTCTCAAATTGCCAAGGAATAAACTATCAAATTACCCAGCAGTTTTCTCACCGAGCTCCTTTTGAGACTCTGCGTCATAAAAATTCAAAAGCAGAGTTAGGAGGGGACTCTCCGAGGCGCCATCCATTCCTTGTGAGTGCTGGACAGTCATAGACTTTGCTCCTGAGTCCTTAGTCCATTTTCTCCCCCATGGGGCAAGGAAACCTGATTGAAGCTGGGATTCCATGAGTCTAAGTGGATCCCTGCGGTAGAGAAGAGATGGGCTTAGGGGAGAAGCCTGGGGAAGGACACCTTGGCTCCAGCGGACCCTTAATTAGACAGGCTTCCAGCAGCATTTGAAGAGGCAAGCAAACCAGAAAGAGAAAACAAGAGGGACATTTGGAAAAGGTGGAAGCAGCACTAACCGCCCACTTCAGAGCAGCAGACATTCGCGTGCCCTCCCCCTCCCTCCCTCCACCCGTCCCTGTGAGCACCTGGCCCCTTTCTCCCACTCCCCAGCCCAGGAAATTCTCTCGATAGTTTTGCTTCTCTGGTTGTTTCATCTGTAGGTTAAAAATGCTGCTTTTTACAAATACTTCCCACTCACTATTGTGCTTTTACATCTTTATTAGATTGCTTATAAAATGTGGCATTTAATAAACTTAATTGAACTCCAGGCCCTTTCTCAAAGCACTATAAATATCAAAAACTGTCAAATAGGGCTTCTCCCCCCCCCCATTATAGAGTTTTTATAAATGGATAGATAAACATGAATAAAACAGAGCACAAAGAAAAGGATTTTGTAAGGAAGTAAAAAGCCAACACCTTTTGCAATTTCAGAAGAACTGAAAGGCAGCGCTTTGCTTTCCTTTGATATGTCTAGCATTTATGAAAAATTCAGTGTGGGAAAGTTGATTTTCCGTGACCAACTATTTTTGAGGATAAAGATACATGTACACAAGTATGTATTTGTACTCCTCGGTATACAAGCTTGCAGTGGTAGGGTTCTGTAAGAAATACAAGTTGTAATTGACAGCAGAGGAAGAAGTACAGTTCAGAATTTGACCACATGACTTGCTGCTGATTTCTAATTAGCATTGGTTATATGCTTTGTCAAACAGGCCAGGCAGCCTCCTATAGAACTAAAACAAAACTGGAGAGGTGTCCAGTACATCACTGCCGATGGACTGATAGTCATGTGTAGAAATGGTGTGCCAGAATATGTCTAGTAAATGGAGAAAACAGCCCTGACTTGTAGTGTTTGCAGTTTTCCATGGTGTCAATACTCCTACCATGGCCAATTTCAAAGTGCCAATCTGACATCACCGAACTTGAAGTTGAAGAGATCAAAGTAATCAGCTCATGAGGGCTGGCTCCAGCACTGACTGGATCACTCTTAGTCTTCTTGATCAACATTATGTGGTCCTTTCAAAATCATGAGTAGCAAGGAAGCATGCGTGATGAAACATAGGTTTAAATAAATCACAAACATATTATTGCTGGTTTCCAGCTATATTAAAACGTGTAGTTAGCTCAGAGAGCTCCAAGCTCCCCATGAACCCACTGTTGGCTTAGATCCCCTTGGGTGGCTATTGGCTCGTACAGCTACACTGACCATAGTGTATGAATCATACCTTAGGATTTGAGTTTGTAAAAAGTGAGAATATAATTATAGAAACAGAGAAACAAAACTAAATTTGTGACTGCCTTTTAAAATGGCTCTAACAGCCACTATTGGCAACTCCATGATGACAGGCACAGTTGTTGATAATAACAGAGATCTTTGCTTTTAGAAGCAGGTTTGGGAAAGTCTCTGCGGATCTGCAGAGAAGGCCTCCATAACTCACAGTGACTTGTGTATCCTGAACCAAAATTTAGATCTTGGAAACAATCAACTGTAAAAGGACGGATGATTTGAAGTCAAATTAAAAGCACTATGTTGGAAAATCAAAGATATATGACAACCACGTCAACATTAAGATGTGAACTGAGAATAAGTAATGCCTACTACCTGGGACAATCTTGTTATTTCTTTTTTCAAAAAATTGTATTTCTAAAAGAAAAAAGAAAAAAAAATGTATTTCTTGGAGTCATCTCTGGAGACATGGGAGGAGGCAGGAGAAGTAAGTAGGTAAAAGAGCTGTTTTTGTATTTTGAGTAAAAGTTTCTTGTATTTTGAGTAAAAGTCCTGGGTGAAAGTTTATTTGCAGACCATTCTGTAGTATGAACAGCTTAAGCAGTAATTAGGTAAGCCAGACCACTTTCCGTATTGGTTAAGAAACCCAGTTGGAGGCAGAATAGATTCTTAATAATTAAAAAATCAATAAGATTTAGCATTCTTTTTTTCCCGAGATGAATACTTAGTACCTTCCCATTTCAAATACAGTTTAAAAATAAGTAAATGAAAAAGCCTTTTCCAAATATGTCAACTAACATCTGAGCCATTTTAGGTAGTCAAGTATATAATGCATCATATGAAAGTATACCTCACTTGACTTCTCACTTTATTTTAGCACCATCCCTAAAGTCTTTTTTCCATCCATAACTCAAATAAAAACCCCCTAAAAGGCAACAGAACAACCTTATCTCCAGCGGTGTCTAGTTGGCACCGGTCTGCCCTGACCTTAGATACAAGCCATTGTTAAGGGTATAACGCATTTACATATTTTGCAATAAAACATCAGTTATTTGCATTACTGTGTCAAGTTTTATTTGTTCTTTCACCTAAAAATGACTCATTTTCCTTTCTTGTATTTTAAAAACCAACTACTCTAAGCTTGTTTGAGAATAATCAAAAATTGCCCATTTAGCTAGAAGTCATTTTCTTTTCAAAAGGCAAATGTTATTTAATCTTTCAGCTGTTCATTGTGCCATCATAAATACTTTCTTTTCAGCACAGTTGTGGGGACTGAAATGAGCCCACTAATTGCCTCCCATTTCGACTGACATGTGGTGGTTTAGTGGAAAGAGAACACAGCAGGGAGAAGGAAATAGGAGGCTGAGAAAATGAGAGCTAATTATTTTCACTGCCTCATGTCAGGCTCTGTGTCAGCCTTGTTTTTACAAACTGGAAGGTTTAGCACTAAATAAAACAAACTGGCGTCATGTTTTTATATACTGGCAGTGTCATGGAAGCAGCTGCACATCTCAAAGACAATATAATGCCTGCGTTCGCATGGACACCATCTGACAGACACTGTGAGCCACGGCTAATGAGGACATCACAGTGGTGCCAAGTGAAAGGTGCTGAATTATGTATGATTCTTCATCAGTACAGCAATAGTCCTGTACATCATTATGAGACATTGTTTTGCTGGAGAGATTAAAACATTCTTAGTTCCAGACCCTGCAACCTATATGCGCTGAAAGAGGTTATTAATGGAATTTTTAGGGAGAGTTTCTTGTGGATTTCTTTGGGGTTGAAAAACAAATCTCGTGGGACAAAGCTGTGATAGGTCACGACACTGTATAGATAAAGAAGAGAGGCAAATTAACCATACTTGCATTATCTTCCTTTTAAAGGCAGCATAATAAAATAGGGTGTAGCAGGGTTATACATAATGATAAATAACCCAGGTGCTATCATGGGATGTTCTTCTCTCCTGCCTTTAAAACAGCAGGTTCCAGCAGCTGAGCGAGATAATAGCAATGCATGTGAAGGAGCCTTCGGAGGCCTAAATCATCAACATCTTACTACTTTTAATACCAGCATGACCAACATTTCTATCGTGTTTTTATTCATCTTGTATGACTTCTTATATTTCAAAATAGTCAGTCGCCTGCTATGAAACTCTTTCCCTTTTTCCCCCCTCTTGAATCTTAAAAAGTTTATTTCAACCTCTGTATTTTAGATTTTAAAATATATCCTCAGTAGACACTTTATTTATTTTTTTTAGGTGGAAGGGCCTCTTTGCTAGAATCTTGGGCATTCTCCAGTGGGATTTTACTTTTTCTCTGGTCATGGGGAAGGGGGCAGGGTAGACATGGGGATTTTAAAAACCTATATCTCCTCCATTTGACTGGGCATGCCAAGTGTAGCTAAGTGAACTTGCTACAAATCTCCACGCTATAAAATCCCAATTTTGTGAAGTTCTATAGCAGGCAAAATTAATCTATGGTGGTAGAAATCGGGACAGTGGGTGCCTCTGGTTGTGGAGGAGATGTCAACTGGGACAGGGCATGAGAGAATTTTCTATGGCAGTGGAATATCTTACCTGCTTAGGTAATTTGTTGTCGTTTAGTCTCTAAGCCATCATCTGGCTCTTGCAACACCATGGACTATAGCCCACCAGACTCCTCTGTCCATGGGATTTCTGAGGCAAGAATACTGGAGTGGGTTGTCATTTCCTTCTCTAGGGGATCTTCCCAACCCAGGAATGGAATCCAAGTCTCCTGGATTGGCAGGCAGATTCTTTACCACTGAGTCACTTGGGAAGCCCATTTGCGTAATTACATGGGTGTATACAGTTGTTAAAATTCTTTGAACTGTACACTTAAAAACCTGTGCATTTTACTGTATGCAAATTATGTTGTTCAGTCACCCAGTTGTGTCTGACTCTTTGTGACCCCATGGACTGCAGCACACCAGGCCTCCCTGTCCCTCACCATCTCCCGAGGTTTGCCCAAGTTCATGTCCATTGCATTGGTGATGCCATCCAGCCATCTCATCCTCGGATACCTCAATAAAAAATACATTAAAAAAATTTTTTTTGTCTGTAAGCTTCAGATAAAGATCATCTATAGGAGCCTGAAAGCTCAAGTGGAGGTCTATTTCTTCCTCAAATGTCCTGAATAATCTTGCTCCTAGATTTTTAAAGATTTACCTATAATGTTCATGTTTGTGATAAGATTTTGGTAGGAAAAAAAAATAGATTGTTGTTTCTGAATTGCCCAGAACTTAATATAATATTTATGTATAACTTTTGTGCTAACTTCAATCACTTTTTCTATTTAGAAACTTTACCTCTATCCTGATGAGTTCTTTTTCTTTCCTTCCTTCTTTCTTTCTTTCCTTTTTTTTTTTTTTGTAAGAGGCAGAAGGGATGTCTATGTTTAGAAGCACATGTATTAGCCTAGGACTCCAAAGAATTTTAAACAGCTTGCAGAGAATATAATAGTGATTTCTCACAAAGAGATACTTAATTTAGCATTAACTGAGTGTTGTTTAGAATGTTATCTTCATGGTGTAAGAGTTTCTGTTTTACTTGGCCAGTAATCTTAATTCAGAAAAAATTTTCATATAATTGGCAATGCAGAAGCAGTTCAAATGGAATGCTTTCTCATCCTCCATTAACCACATACTTGCTCCTAAATTATCCAGGTATTTCAGCAGCTGCTGAAATAAATGGTACATATCCTGGGAGCTCAACAGAATTATTTTTTTCATCAGTTTCCAATGCAAAAACTCCCCTCTCCCCAACAGAATGTCACCCAACGTCTTGTAGGTTTGCCCTGAGGGGCAGATTGTCTAGCTAATAGAGAAGTTTTGCTCTTCAGCCCCCGTGGAGGACTTCCCAGGCTTCTGCTCCTGCTCCACTGCCTTCCCCCTATGGATTAGTAATTAGCACTCCCCACAGATGTCCAGGGCACAAATTCAAACAGTGGGAATCTTCTTGGGTGGGAATCTAGTTATGAAATGAAACCGTGGTAGTCAGGACCTGCCCCGTGATTTTGCTTGTGCAAACAGAGGGGAGAAGGTTGTTTCTGCTTTGGAAAGTGGGAGTCCTCCCTAGTCACGAAGCCTAAGCCAGGGCTGGAGGGAAGTGTTTGTGATTCTGGATTTGGCCCAATCAGTCAAGAAAAGGAGCTTACAGTGAAATGGCACCATATTCACGTTTAACAATGGTCTTTTTCAACAAAGGAGAGGGAAACTGGCTCTGTTGGACTTATTGGAGACTCAGTATTTCTGTCTCTGCCAGGGAGTCCTACAAAAGAACCCGCAAGATAATTTGGACTACTTGTTGACTTTGGAAGGTGGAACTCCTCTGGACTATAATTCTTACTTTTGTTAACCCATAACAAGGAAAGTACAGGATTCAGAAAAGTCTGACAGGAAAGCTACTCTTCATAGCACAATAGGTCTACTTGGTTTAGTTCTGAGCTCCATTACTTGCTCTCTGTGTGATCTTGGTCGAGTTAACTTATGCTTCTGCACTTCAGCTTCCTCATCCAAGATGAGGCTCTCCGGCTGTCCATCACATCCCACAGCCACTGCCCTCTGGTGATCTGCTGGCTGCTGTTAGGAGGGCCGCATCAGGTCTGTTGAAACTGGAAAGGGCAGAATTGTGCTATTTAATCCATCTGTGTAAGAAGATGTGAGGTTTTTTTTACTTCTATTTACTTCATAAAAGCAGTTGTGGTTATGTTGCCACTTGGCTACACCTTCTTTTTTCCAACAAAGTCCCTGGCACCAGAGTTAGTCAGTGTCCTCTGGGTCAAACTCCTGCCCAAGGAAGCTGACACAGCCTGTCTAGGCTGGCAAGGTCTCTGTTCTAGATACTCTTTGGACCTTCCTGCCTCACTCACCTTCTGGCCCGCTCCCTTAGATGGCTGCTAGATGACAGGTTGGCTAATGTAATAACACACTGGAGCTCTGTTGGTCACCAGTATTGGCAACAACAGTAATTATTTCTTTTTTTATATTAATTTTTTTATTTTATTGAAGTATAGTTGATTTATAATGTATTAATTTCTACCATACAGGAAATATATATGTTTGTGTGTACAGACACTTCAGGAGTGTCTGTCTCTGTGCAACCCTATGGACTGTAGCCTTCCAGGCTGCTCTGTCCCTGGGATCTTCCGGCAAGAATACTGAAGTGGGTTGCCACGCCCTCCTTCAGGAAGTCTTCCCAGCCCAGGGGTCGAACCTGCAATCCACATCTCTTATGTCTCCTGCATTGGCAAGTGGGTTCTTTACCACTAGCGCCACCTGTAAAGTCTCATTTATTTGCATATATAAATTCTTTTTCATATTTTTTCATTATGGTTTATTATAGGATATTGAATATAGTTCTCTGTGCTATACAGCCGACCCTGTTTATTTAATCTATACATAGTACTTTGCATCTGCTAACCCAAAATTCCCAATCCATCCCTTCCCCGAGTAATTACGTCTTTGGGAATTCCTAATTTGGCTCTGGCACAGTGCTGAGTACTTTGTTTACATTATCTCATTTAGTCAAAATACAGCAACCCACTCGTAAAGAACACTCAGATCCAGACGGGTTACATAATTTGGCTGAGGCTGGGGGGAAAGTGGCAGAACTGAGATTCCAGCTCAGGTAGTTGGACTTTAAGCTTGTGATCTTTCACCTCCCCTAGTGATGGCTCAATGTATGACCCTTTTCTATATTTCCATTTTAATAGGATTCCTCAACACCTTACACCAGATGAGTGAATGATAGAACCACTGCAGACTGCCAGAGGTGAAATGAGTTTCAAAAAGGAGTCCTCCAAGGCCCCCATGGGCTCTCAGAGAATAGAGTTGTCTGCTTTTGATTTCTGCCAGTCAGGATGGAGAGTTGTTCACTGACATCCAAAAGGACTCTTGAATGTTTCCGATTCAGATATCAATACCCACATTTCTGTCATTCACATCAAACCAAAATCAATAGCTCTCCCTAGCAAATTGAGTGGTTTTTAAATCAGAGCCAATATTCCCACTATCTGGTTCCTATCACTAGCAAGAAACTGAAAAGTTAGCAACTGTGCCTTTAAAATTCTATGTTAGGCTCATAAATATGTAGAATTTTTATTTTTAGTGATGCTGTTGATGATTTAATTCACCTCATTCATCCTTTCAGGTGATCTATTGGTTAAGAATTCTTCCCCAGCATCCCATCCATGGTTGGGTCCTGTGGAATTCAATAACTTGTTTAAATCCTGGTAGTCGTGGAGAATGCTCTTGGACACCTCTGGCTCACCAAATGACAAAAATGCCAGGAATACCTTCATTTTTAAAATTTAAAATGAGTAGATTTTAATTGTTAAAAATTAAAATGGGTAATTTAAAACTGAGTAAAATTTAAAGAATTTCATTACTTCATTTGTAGATTGCTTTTCTTAACTAAGGAACAACATAGATACCCTGAAGATACCTAGGAGTTCTATCAGGTGGCTCAGTGGTAAAGAATCCTTCTGCCAGTGCAGGAGATGCGGGTTTGATCCCTGGGTTTGGAAGATCCCCTGGAGAAGGAAATGACAAGCCACTCCAGGATTCTTGCCTGGAAAATCCCATGGGCAGAGGAGCCTTGTGGGCTACAGTCCATGGAGTCACAAGAATTGGACAGGACTTAGCAACTAAAGCACCACTACCTTGACACATTAAGTTAATCATTTGAGTGAACACTTCCTATTTCCTTTCTTTCTCTCTCAGCTTTGTAACCACCAGTACCTACTTTTTAATGAATGGATAATGCCCCTCTTGTCTTATAACTTCTCTGATTATAGTTTTATTACTTCTCTCGCTATTTTCTTTTATGGTTCAGGGAAAGGGCTTGCTTTAAGATAAGAGAAAAAGAAATTAAAAAATTAAAGGTCTATAACCCTACATGTAGATCCTGTTTCTCCACATTGGATTTTGGGGAACAAGAAGCTGGGGCTGCAGAGGAGGACCTGTGACCACTTGTTATATTGGTTGTATTGACAAAGGCTTCACTGGCCCAGCTCCTTCTGGCCTGCGGTCAATAGCTGGTCCCACTCTGGAGCTCTGACGACCAGCCAGTGCGTCCGTCCTGTACCTCCCAGCTGCCCTTCTCTATTGCTTTCTCCTCCAACTTTGGAGCCAGGCAGCGCTGTGCTTTTCTAATCCCACCTGTATCACTTCTTGGCCAGGGAACCCTAGAAAATTCCTTAATCTATCTAAGCCTCATTTTTCTCAATTGCCTGACGGGAAAATAAAGCTAATTTGCAGGGTCATTATGGGTATCAAATAAAACAGCACAGTGTCAGTACCCAGCAAGACGCCGAGAGCATGGGAAGCACCCCCAGCCTGGGCTCCCTCTGAAGCCCCTTCTCTATGCAGAGCTCCCCTCAGTCTCTGATTGGCAGGGGCCTGCAGTCACAGAGGTGAAACAGAGGGTATCAGGCATTTGCGCCACAGTTCAAGGTCTTTTAACTGTGCTTTTGACTAACTTCATTCCAAAACTTGGAAGGGAGAAAAAACAGAACTAAGTAAACTCGTCTTTTCTAAGGCTTTTTATTCTAGCCACTGCCTTGAGGAGGCTCTTGCTATTTCAGAGAAGAGTAATCATGACTCCAAAGAGTCATTATCCTGCCCAGTTATCTCGGGGCTCATGTTGCCAGGGTAGCAGTGGCTCCAAAACAAAGAAATACTGAGAGATTTGTCAATTCTGAGCGACTAATTTGACTTGTGTTAGCCAAGAGCAAGGTTTTCATGTTATTGAATAGAACTTTTCCTTCACTAATTGGCTCTCCACCTTGTGAACGTGGCCGGGCAAAGAGGGACCGTCGCCTCAGGCCTGGGCCCTTCTTGATTCTGCCATTCCCCTAGAAGATTTCCTAAAATGTAGGGCCACTCCAGCTTCCTGCTGAAGCCAACAGGTTTTCAACAGTCTCTTTGTTCCTGTTCTTCCATTAATAATTGTGTCTGAGCTTGCTCAGGGAACATTCCAAGTCTGCTGGTGTGAAAGGATATTTTGGTTTCGGGGTGTAAGGTACTTAGTGCATTATCCTTAATCTCTCAGAATCCTTTTATTATCTAATAACATAAGAGAGAAGATAAATTCATGATCCAGGGGTCAAATTTGGTGCACAGACATGGGTTTCTTTTTCCTTTTAATTGCATACATAGTGTTTGTCCCCCAACATTTTTATTGCTGCATTTTTCTAAAAGCTGAGTTGAAAAATGTTATAGAAATTCTTGCATACTCACCTCCTAGATGCAAACAGAAGCATTTTATTCTACTTGTTTTGTTACATGTCTCTATCCTTTTGGCCATCTATCAATCCTTATTTTTTGATGCATTTTAAAGTAATGTGTAGATATCAGTATACTGTCTCCTAAATACTTCGGTATGCTATGAAAGGCACACATGTTAAGTATACACACTTAAGTTTTAACAAATGCATACACCTTCATAACCCAGCTCAGCTTCCCTGGTGGCTCAGTGGTAAAGAATTCACCTGCCAATGCAGGAGATGCAGATTCTAAGCCTGGGTCATGAAGATCCCCTGGAGAAGGAAATGGCAACCCACTCCAGGATTCTTGCCTGGAGAATCCCATGGACAGAGGAGCCTGCTGGGCTACAGTCCATGGGGTCGCAAAGAGTGGGTCACAACTTAGTGACTAAGCAACAGTGACAATATAATCCAAACTTCTATCAGTAGAGCATTAGCATCCTTGGACATTCCCCTCATGTGTCTTCCAAGTCAAGTGCCATCTGCAGAAAGCAACCACTTTTCTGAATATTTTCCACTGTAGGTTGGTTTTGTCTATTCTAGAAATTCATGTAAATTGAAGCCTTAGTTTGTTCTTTTTCTTGTACAAGATTTCACTCACTGTAATGCTTTTGTGATGTATCCATGTTGTTGCATGTATCAATAATTCATTCCTTTGTATTGCTAAGTAATGTCCCACTCTATGAAAATATCACAGTCCATCCATTCTCCTGTTGATCAAAACTTGGCCTGTTTCCAGTTTTCTTTAGCTATTATGATACAGCTGCTCAGAAGAATACCATACAAGTCTTTTTTCATTTCACTTGGGTAAATACTTAGGAGTAGAATTTGTGGGTCATAGAGTACATATATGGTTAGTTTTGTAATAAATTGCCAAAACTTTTCCAACAGTGATTTTTACTGTTTACACTCCCACCAACAATCCAATAGCTCCAACTCACAACCAATATTTGATGTTCTTAGTCTTAGCACCTGGTAAATGTATAGTGGGATTTCATTGTGATTTTAATTTACATTCCCCTGGTGATTAATATTGTAGAGCACTTTTCCATTACATTATCTTTTTACTGAAAATTTAATTAATATGCTAACATTTAAAAAACCAAGAGGTTTCTTATAAGAATCAGATATCCAACTTTTTATGAAATGTTTAAGGACCTATCAAGACTAGGCTCATATTCCCACATGGGAACAATCAACAGAAATGAGTGATGGCTGCCCCTTTAGGGCAGTTACCCTTTAGATCCCCAGAGAGTCCCCTTCCCCTGATGCCTACCCCAATGGTTGGGCTAATTATCCATTGCCATATAGCCTCACATTTCCTGTTAAGAAGAAATGAAGCTATTTCTTGAATCTGTGTCATTATTAATACTGGGAAAGTGAAAGGTAGATCAAGAGAGTTTCAAAATAGTGGGAAGACCACATTTCTTTGTGTCAATGGGGAAATATCCCTACAATATTTAGCATGTAAATTAAATGGGTCTATTTGGAAAGGTTACAATTTAAGGCTCTTAGCTGTCTGCCTTACTCATTTTTATCTGCCTGGCCCCTTTAAGGTGTGGAGTTTGCAACTCCTATTATAGAACACTTAGATTGATAAATAGTGTCTCTAGACTGTCCCGCCTCGGGGTTATTTAGATATAGAAAGAGATCTAATTTCATGTCCTTTTATTGATAAAGGAAAAAAAAAATTCCAATAATACTTCATTGAGAATACTTCATGTGTTATAAAACATTGAAACTAAAAAAAAAAATTGCTTTACTGTCTCAAATTCTATAATTTTTCTTTTAATTCCAGGACTGTAAGTGGAAAATGTATATGGAGATGGATGGGGATGAAATTGCAATAACCTACATCAAAGATGTGACATTCAACACTAACCTACCTGATGCAGAGATTTTAAAGATGACAAAGGTAGGGTTCTATTTACGGCTTAAAAGCTTTTTTGAATTCACAGATATCAAACAAAGACATTAAAATACCCCAGTGGTTGCTTTTGTGCTCATGATGTTCATACCAGCTCAGCTTCAAGCTGGCTGTTGAAAGGCACATTTTATTTAGCAGATTGAGATCATAATAGTTTTTTGTTAAAATTCCACTTATGCTGTGTGAACTAAAAAGTACTATAGAAAAGTGTCGTTTAATTTTTTTTTAACTTTCTTCTACATTTCTTTAGGCGTATCTGTCATTTATTAAAGAAAAGAAAATGCTAATGATGAAAATATTTACCTTGAATTTTGGGTCATGTTAAACTTTAAAAAACTTGTCAGGAGAAAGATTTCTTGAATTTCTGGAAGTACTGGGATGAGATTATCCAAAAGGCACATATTGCAGTCTTCATGGTTTCCTTGAATTCACCCCTGTGAATTCCTGGAGTGACCAGACAGTATCTTACTACTGTGGGGTCAATAGTAGAAGCACACCCATTAAAACGCTGAAGACAGACTTAGAGAAATGCTTAGCTTCTCTTCAAAATAATCATACTGAAAACATACATATAAGACTTCAATTGTAAAAGGTCAACCACTCAGGTAAATAACCACGATGTCAACAGGACAGTTACCCTAAACGTCACAAAAGGCATGAACTCTACTACATGATTGACTGTGTATTTGCTTTCAGGGAAGAAAATGAGGCTGGCAGCAGCAAGCCAGGGTGCAGACACAAGGGGGGAAGTGAAAAGAGCCTTCAAATCCCCAGCATTAGACTTGCAAATGTGTTCCCTTCCCAGGCACGAGATTGCTAACCACCCAAGGGTAAAGAATCCGCCTGCAATGAAGGAGACCAGGGTTCAATCCCCAGGTTGGGAAGATCCCCTGGAGAAGGAAATGGCAACCCCCTCCAGTATTCTTGCCTGAAGAATTCCATGGACAGAGGACCTGGCGGGCTATAGTCCATGGAGTTGCAAAGGAGTCAAACATGACTGAGCAACTAACACTTTCACTTTTCATTTACAAGCATCTGCATCAAGTAGATTGACTTGATATTCTTTGCTGGATTGCCCCTGTGTACTGAAGTTATGTTATTTATCTGTAAAGGTTATGATCTGCTTTCACCTTTCGCTTACTCTGTTGGGACAGACTGTTTTGGTGTCTGGGAGCCTGGACACACACATACTTTCTCTTTCCTCCCCACCTGTGCTGTCTCTGGTTGCCACCGGTTATTTGTGGCTTCAGTGTCCCTGAGAAGCAAGTCACTGCCTGCTAACGGAAGGAAGTCACTCAGAGCAAAAATAACAGGGTGGAGTTATAAAACTAAACATAGGCGTTTCTGCTCTAAGGCTATATATGCATTCCAGAGGAACTGTATCTTCTGCAAAATCATGCACCAATATTAACAAGGCTTATGGGAAAAAATAGGACTGGGCTGGACCATTCAAAATTTGTAGGACTTTTCAACATCAACGGAAACAATAAAAAATCCTAATTAAGGAAAGAAAAAAATACCAAGATTGATTCTTGTCCCAGGAGAGACTAGAATTTGGCTCCACACCTAGACAAACTTTCTCACTAACTCTCCTGCCTCCCATCTGCTCCTCTAAGGGCCCATAGTCTTTCCTAAACATCAGTTTCTCTCCTCCAAGAAGCCAATGTCTCCCTCTTCCTTTTCCTCTATAAACATGGCATTTAATCCTGAATTCTTTGAATTACTCATTTTTCCCTGGGTGTCTCCTGTGTATACATGAGGTATAAATGCTAATAAACTTCTCTTTGTTTTCTCATGTTAAAAAAAAAAACAAAAACTCAGTTAAATCTCTGCCAAATTTGCTTTGTACTCATCTCATGGTCAGCCAGTCATTTGCAACCTTATATCTGGAATGACAGGCTGGGGGGATGGGAAGAAACTGTGGAGATTCACCTCTAATAAAGACCACTTTCATCTCACTTAAAATAGGACCCAAAGCATAGGCTTTCTTCATTACTCATTTATTTTAATGTAGTGGGGAAATGTTGGAGAAGGAAATGGCAACTCACTCCAGTGTTCTTGCCTGGAGAATCCCAGGGATGGCGGAGCCTGATGGGCTGCCATCTATGGGTCGCACAGAGTCAGACACGACTGAAGCAACTTAGCAGCAGCAGCAGCAGCAGTGGGGAAATGACCCACCCACCCCCAGTTTCATTTGCACCCACAACGTTGCTGGGTATCCTGATATAAACAGAAAGCAGAGTGGTTATGAAACCTCTAAACCAGCCACTGCCTGCACTCAGAAAAAGCACTTTAGTGTCTTCTTAGATTGTTAAGGATTTTTCTTAATTGTGAAAAAGCTTTCTGAAAAGTCTTCCAGATATTAGCATGAGTTAATGATCTAATGATACAACTGAGAGATGCATGAGAAAAGAAAAGATTGTGGGAGACAAGGTTAGCTGTCTACAAACATATGAAAGGAAAAGGCAGTGGCACCCCACTCCAGTACTCTTGCCTGGAAAATCCCATGGACGGAGGAGTCTGGTAGGCTGCAGTCCATGGCGTCGCTAGGAGTTGGACACAACTGAGCGACTTCACTTTCAATTTTCACTTTCATGCATTGGAGAAGGAAATGGCAACCCACTCCAGTGTTCTTGCCTGGAGACTCCCACAGACGGAGGAGCCTGGTGGGCTGCCGTCTATGGGGTCACACAGAGTCAGACACAACCGAAGCGACTTAGCAGCAGCAGTAGCAGTAGCAGCAACGTATAAAAAGATGTCTTATGAAAACCAGACCCCCAAAGATCAGACATTAGCATGTTGTGAGTAATCACATGGGAACCAACAGAGCTTCTCTAATAATCTGACATCATGGCGTTCATGATAGCCTGACATCACACCCTATTTACCAACTGTGTACAGCATGACTGGCCTCCAGGAAACCTACGCTGTAGCAGGGCAGGCTGTATTAAAGCAGTTGTTGTTGCTGTTTAGTCTCTAAGTCACGTCTGACCTCTGTGACCCCATAGATTGCAGCCCGCCGGGCCCCTCTGTCCATGGGATGTCCTAGGCAAGGAGACTGGAGTGAGCAGCCATTTCCTTCTCCAGGGGATCTGCCTGACCCAGGGATTGACCCTGTGTCTCCTGCATTGAGCTGCTGCTTTACTGCTGCGCCATCAGCGAAGCCCGTACTATATAGCACTACCATTTTCTAACTTCTGTTTTTCAGCCCCCATTTGTAATGGAGAAGTGGATTGTAGGAATAATGGAAAATCAGACTGTAGAATGCACTGTCACATACGAGGTAAGCCTGGGAAAGGGGTAGGGGAGAGGGGGCAAGGCCGTTGGCTTCACCATCAGTTTCTCCAAAGGGGTTTTTATTTACTGCCTTAGGGTGTTTAGCGTTTATTGGAAGAGAAGCTATTTAACCAACATGAATATAGGAAGATCAATATAATTATTCTAACAAAGTAACGAAAGGAATGAGCACAGGGTGCTTACCTAGAAATTGAAGTAGTAATTCATTAATCAGTTAATCATTGAGCACCTTCTGAATACAAATGTATGCATACGTGACATACTAGGGATATGGAACAATGAGTGCAGGCAGTGGCTGGTTTAGAGGTTTCATAACCACTCTGCTTTCTGGTTATATCAGGATACCCAGCAACGTTGTGGGCACAAATGAAATGGGGTGGGTGGGTCATTTCCCCACTACATTAAGATAAATGAGTAATGAAGAAAGCCTATGCTTTGAGTCCCAAACAAAGCTCTGCCTTCTTGGTGCTTCATGTTTAAGAGTCAGGGTAGATCAGTGAGGAGCGGGGAGGGAGGGGTCGGGATTGGGAGTTCATGTACACTCGTGGCTGATTCATGTCAGTGTATAGCAAAACGAATACAGTATTGTAAAGCAAAACAAACTGAAAAATAAAAATTAATTTAAAAAAAAAGGGTAGATCAGGGAGTGATTCTTCACAAGGACAGGGTACAACTTCTATTACTACGATCAAAACCAGATTCCATATATTTAATATACGAAAAAAATTGAAAAATGTACAAACAAATATTTTAGAAATGTTGGTTTTAGAGAAACAATATATTTGTTTTAGAAAAATAATGTTTGTCTTAGAAAAACAAATATTTTAGAAATAGGTGCTATTATAACTAAAATTCAATGTTTAGCAAGTACCTACCAACAGGTACCATTCTGTGATTTGTTTGTTTAGTCACTAAGTCATGTCTGACTCTTTGTGACCTCATGGACTGCAGCACACCGGGCTCCTCTGTCCTCTACTGTCTCACAGAGTTTGCTCAAATTCATGTCCATTGAATAGGTGATGCTATCATTCTGTGATTAGGGTGGACTAAATCTAAAGCTATACTCTCTCAAGGTTTATATATACTCCAGTGGAGGGTGATAGATAATAAATAAATTAGTAATGTCAGAGTGATAAGTGAGAATCAGAAAATAGTGAAACTCGGGGCATTAGATTCAGTGGTCAGGGAAGACCCGTCTTCTCAGTGTGAGGCAGCAGGGGACAGCAGAGGAAGGGCAAGTACAAGTCTGAAGCACAGAGGACCTGACAAGGCTAGAGAGGTGGGCGGGGCCGAGCATAGCGCCTCCTGGGGCCGAGGTGAGGAGTTTGGACTCACTGTAAACACCATCGTGGCTGTTTTAAGTATTCTGCTGCTTTAAATGATCTAATTATGTTTTTGAAAAGAGCAAGATCTTCATGGTGCTAGAACAGTCTGCTTCAAAAAGTAGAGAAACCCTAGTTTTCTCTACCTGGGAATGGAATGGAGGAGAATAGTTATAGCAGAGTCTTGGCACATACGGAGATATGGTTAGTATGAATGTAGTTGGTATGCAGCTACCCTCAGTAGGACATGCCTTTCATTCATTCACTCCCTTATTCATCTAAGAAACATTTAGCAAGGATTTACCATGACCTAGACACTGTAAGAGGAACTTACACCTGTGTTATTTCACTTCAGTTCAGTACAGTTCAGTCACTCAGTCATGTCCGACTCTTTGCGACTCCATGAATCCCAGCACACCAGGCCTCCCTGTCCATCACCAACTCCCGGAGTTCACTCAGACTCATGTCCATTGAGTTGGTGATGCCAGCCAGCCATCTCATCCTCGGTCGTCCCCTTCTCCTCCTGCCCCCAATCCCTCCCAGCATCAGGGTCTTTTCCAATGAGTCAATTCTTCACATGAGGTGGCCAAAGTACTGGAGTTTCAGCTTCAGCATCATTCCTTCCAAAGAAATCCCAGGGCTGGTCTCCTTCATAATGGACTGGTTGGATCTCCTTGCATTCCAAGGGACTCTCAAGAGTCTTCTCCAACACCACACTTCAAAAGCATCAATTCTTCTGCGCTCAGCCTTCTTCACAGTCCAACTCTCACATCCATA